>JAWKAU010000030.1:0-600000 GCA_033398695.1 Orobanche coerulescens
TGATCATTAATATTATAGCTAGAAATCGTGTCCCGACCAGTCGGGTTGATCATGTCCCTGGAGGCACTCGAAAAGATTATTATATTAAACCCTGTAGGTGGAATTAATTTTCCGATATAATAATAAAGGTCGAGTGGTACACTCATGTATAATATATTAATTAATTAAAAGATGTCAGTAGCTTAAATTAATTAATGGACATGGAATATCTTAAACACGGGAAATAATTAATTCAAAAAGGAGCCCAATTTCGTAATTTGGGATTTTGGTAGGAAGTGCAATATTAACTTATTAGTGGACTAAGTTGATATTAATATAGTCTTAATATTAGGAAGTGTCCTAATATTGGAAAGAAGACATCTATTGGGAGTCCTTACCATATCCTCCTTAGGGTCCCTAGAGTAGTCCAAAACGCCTATAAATACAACTACAAGGGTGGCCGATTGTCATACCAATTCTTGCTCAAAATTTTCGGTTTTTTCTCTACTTGTGTTTAATTGTGGATCTTGACTTGTGTCTTGGACTCCATAATATAGATAACACAATATTTTTCTAAAATACATAAATATTCAAGAAAAATAGAGAGAAAAATTTGTAAGGTAAATTTTGAAGAAAAGAGTTTCGGCTGATTCCCCTTGCAGTCCAAGTTTAGTCCGGTAGATTGTTGCCCACACGACATCCGGACATAGGCGGGATATACTCTAGAAGATCTTGAGGTAGAAATACAAGAAGATCGGAGAGGAACACGAGGAGGAGACAAATCGACCAAAAAGGAATTTCTACCACTTCGCGTCAAAGGTATAAATTACCGACTTCATGCATAAATATGTTTATTTAATTGTTTATTAATCTGTTTAGTTAATTAATTGACAAGCCTAAATATATCCGGTTTTTCTGTTGGTTAGTTTATAAAACCTTTCATTAACTAATTTCCACCAACTTGCTTCCGCTGCCTTTTATATTCCAACACTCTCCCCCTCTATAGCCACACAAAAGGAAAATTTGACAGATCAAAAGCCTAATGTGACTATCACGACTTAGAACCTAATTCAAAGTAATACTCTCTGTCCCACAAAGAAAGATAGGCATCTAATTATTTCATAAAAATTAAGAAAAGTGTTGGTTAATATAGTTAAGAAGTTAGTGTAGGTAAATGATGGAGTAGAATAATCCCACAATTATAGAAAGTGTAAGCATGGAAATGAAAAATCATTTACAAGCAAAATGTAATAACAAGCCTATCTTTGTGGGACACTTGAAATAGTAGTAATGAGGCCTCTCTTTGTGAGAAGTAATGAGGCCTCTCTTTGTGAGATGAAGTAAAATTAAAATGACATCTGACCTCAAAACTATTATTTGTTATATACTTCGGCTCTGAAAAATCTTTCGTACACTTCATTGCCAAGTCTTCAGAGATGAAGTCTGTTCCATCCGTATGTAAAATAGGCTTCCCGTCTTCGTCATGGACAATAGAGCCTTGCTCATCCTACAATCATGGAACAAGAAAGATGAAGTATACGCTCGTCCATGAAAATAAAATTTGACTGATGTCCTTAATTATTTAGGGATAAGAAAAATGAATGAAACAAAATAAATGATACACGAAAATGGATATCCTCAATTGTTTCGATTTTAACAGCAGCAAGATCAACATCCAGCTTCATTGTCTTCAATAGGATCAGGAAAACCTGAGTCAAATGAGACGATTAACAAATCGAGTTTTTGAATAACAATATTGAAAGATATCAACGATAAGGATGAAAGTTATACTAATATCAACCTGGCCATGTATATTTGTATGGTTGTGAGAGTGTGTACGTGCATGAACAGAGACCTTGATTCAGTAATTGTTTTTCGAAACATATTATAATTTTCATCACAGCCATAAGGGGAAACAGAGTCAATATGAACAAAGTAGCACTTAACAGCAGAGTGAGCCTCTTTCTCCTTCCCCACTTGGTTTTCTTCACATTCGTGTGCTCATCTTTGAACACTGTACAACGCCACAACGGAAATCCTAGTTATTAAATTGACTCAACAGTTTAAAAACTAAATTCATATGCTATTACCCACTTTTTAATAGCATAGAACTTCCAAAAGATAACAAAGATAAGAGGTAACTAATCATGCAAAACAGTATTAAAGTTGTTTCCAGGTTCTACTAAGGAATCTTCAGCAAGATTGCAAAATAACCAATAAAAGCCAAATTTTACACCACAAATCTATAGTCGAGAAAACATCAATATAAATAAATAAAATAAAACGCTCTGTGAACTTGCAGAATGAATTCAAATGCCTAGCCCTGGAGCGTCTAGAACTACAATACATATACTTTAATCATTTTTCTATTTTTCCTATTTACACGGGCAGTTTCAAACTCTGATAGTCAATTGTCCGTCATGCTCACTATCAATACACCGATTCAATCACATAGTCAAAGTTGCCATGTACGGACACAGATGCTTTGATGTGTTGCAAAGAATCGAGATAAAATGGTATGTGTAAAATAAATTATTTCCTGACAAATTGTAAGACTGATGCTACAAAAAGGAAATGGACAAACAGAGTATGGAAAATATCATTTGTTTGAGTCATTCAGTTGATCAAACCGACTATATTCCAAAGGCGACCATCTTGCAATATTAGTTGTTTGTTACCTGACGAAAAATAGATTTTTAGGTTTCTTATTAAAAGAGTGTGATGTTCAACGAGGATGTTATATTCATATGTGGCTTCTGATCTTTCTAACTACCAACATTATTGATGGTACCATAGAATAGAAATGATTGAGAAATAACCCACTGCAATTTCTGTTCCATAGCATAAACAAGCAGTTGAAACATATTCTTCTTGACCATATTTTAGGACAAACATTTAAGATGAAAAAAATTAATCATTCTTTCAACCACGTAGGAAATAAACAGCCAAATCCTTCCAGACACCTCAAAACTGATCTATATGGACTATGGAATAAACAACCACTTAAATTATGTAACCTTGAGATAAAAGCACATCAGGTTGAGAAAGAGGGCCCAGTCGGGTACAGAGAAAGAGAGTGCAAGGGAGCAAAGGAGAGAGGGAGAGAACTTGAACAAAAAATCATCAAATAGCAGGAGAATCCGACTGACCTCTATAAGTGAACATTATTTATACCTAAATTATCACAGCTTGCTAAAGAACCTATCAGTAGTCACTAAAACTGACAGATAATTTGACAGACTTATGTTGCTAATAAAAGTACGAGATGCATGTTGCCTCAAAAGCCCACCAAAGTTGGGCCATACTATGTAGTATCAGTGAGTACACAAATATATATATATATATAATTTTTTAAAAAGAGACCATAGTAGTAAAAAAATATACTCCTAGAGAAGTGCAACTTTATATTTCAATACGATATATTTCGTCATTTATGGAACCCGCGAACCCTTGACGAAATACTTCTATTACCAACTATATCATTAGTATGGAACCATCACCTGCATCACTACCAAAATCACTCAATATCATTTTGGCACTGAGAATGATGAACCCAACCAAGTATAGTATCATTCTCATATCCATAAAATATCCTATCTGAAAATAACCGTGTAAACATATTTTATTTACATATGAAAACTAACACCACAGTACAAGAATTGTTGAGAATGGCGATTCTCACAAATAGAAAACCAAACAAGCTCTAGAAGTGTCAGAGAAAGGGAAATGAGGCATTGGACGTTGATTCAGTTTTACATGTTCTCCTCTATAGCATGTGCGCAATAGAAACATAGGAAATACTAAAAGTACGAATATGGCCACTGTAAGAAAATAAATAGGATAATCACCCAGAAAACGGTAACGCCTCAGACCGACAAGAATTCCTTCTTTCACAATATTGTCTGTGACAGGTGGCCCATCCTATGGAAACTTAACTATCAATATGTTATCATCTCCCAGTGACCTTTGTAGGTGAGTTCTAGTACTATTCAAACAAGGTCCCTGTATCATCCAAAAGATATCTTGTGACTATTAGGATTAAGAAAACAATATTACTACTGAAACATGATTATCAAAATTCAAGCAGTGGAGAAATCCTATCTAATGAAAACCATATATGTAATGAACCATGATTATCATAATATAAATTATACATAGTGTAGAATCAGACTAACTACTATATAATGGGGAAAAAAAAAGTAGTGAAAGAAAGAGAGAAAATATAACTGATCACTTAGATTTAGAGGAAAATGATTTTTCAAAGTTATGCGCTTTGTAAACAAGAGAAAATAAGAAAGAGTTGATAACACTGAATAAGCATGACTCTTCAACAAGAATAATTATACTGTCTTTAACAAGAATAATTCTACTCTTTAGCAAAATACATATCTTGGGATGTTTCTACCACCACAAACAATAGCACTACATCAAATCGGTAGGATTACCACGAGAGAGAAATATGAGACCACTGGTGTAATATCCGCAATTTCAATTTCCGGTAATTTTCTTTTTTTTTAGCAGGAATCCATTTTGACGACTGGCTTATGACCGTTTCGTCATTCTGAGAATGATTAATTCTGCACTTATTGCCATCCGAGATCGTTTCAGTGCCGTTTTGTTGAGTTCCGTGCTTCTTAGCGACTTTTCCGCACTCGAGTTCGATTCTTGCGAATCTCGTTCGAAACTACTGTTTCGAGTTTCCTGTAAGTCCTTTTTAACTTTGTTAGACGTGTTGTGAACTTCAGTTTGGTTATTCGATCACGTATTGCGATTTTCGGGCATTTTGGGCCATTTTGTAATTTACCCAAAGTTGTGGGTATCCGCATTCGTATTTGTTGTCTTGACCCTTTTCATGGTCGTGTGTGATTAATTGTTGCATGGTATTTCATTTCGGGTCAATGATGTTGTCCGCGAGCATTTCGTCGTGTTCGTTCCGTGCGTTTTCGGAAACCGAATCGTCGGGTCATGGCGGCTGGGCATGTAATACCCGAGATCTTTATTCCGGATTCGTTGGGTTTTCTGGGTTTTATCGGATTGTCTTTGTCCTCATCGTTGGAACTTTGTGCCATGTTTGGTTGTGTCTTGTTGGGACATGTGTTTGGAGGCATTTCGGATCACTTTGTGGGTTGTTGAGTTTTTGTGGTGTAGCGCACGCTAATGCTTGTGGCATAGCGCACGCTACGACGTGGTGGTTAGCGCACGCTACCGGATTTGTAGCGCACGCTAACTGGCAGTCCAGAGATATTGTTTTGTAGATAAAATATGTTTACGGTTGTAGCGCACGCTACGGATTTGTAGCGCACGCTACCGCTACCCGATAGGTGCGATTACGTCCGAGCTCTTGGACTAGTTTTGTGACCCGTTAGCGCATGCTACGGCTTTTAGCTAGCGCACGCTAACTTTGTTATAGGCGATTTCTCGAGCGTTGACCCCATTAGCGCACGCTAATGCAGGGTGTTTAGCGCGCTAATAAGCATCGAAGATAAATCTTGAGCAATGACATTAAGTCGTCATTTTCCCACTTTTCTTCATCCCTTCCGACGGGAGTGAGATCCAGAGGTGATTAGGACCGATCTTTTTCTTCTAGCTTCATCTTATGTTTAACAACATCTAATCGTCTTCTTGGTCCAAATCAAGGTAATCTCTTTTTAGAACCCTATTTTCTTAAAATTGGGGTTTTTGGTTGGATTTGTGATTCTTAACCGATCTCGTCCGATCGGTTATTTGTTCTTATTTGTCTTGACAGTAATCTTCAGATTTTGTTAACCGTTCATCGATTTTTTGTAATACCCGATTGTAATTCAGTTATTATCATTCAGTATTTATCATTCAGTATTTATCATTCAGTAATTGTCACTCAGTAATTTCACTCATTAATGATCATTTTTCACTCATATTCGATCATGGTATTCATCATTCAGAGTAATTGTATCGTGTATCAATCGTCATTCATCACTAATCTATTTGGAGTTTCGTGCCGTGTTTATCATCGTTGTCATTTTCGTTGTGGGCTGTGCGTGAGGAGTAGCGCACGCTACGTACTCTTTTTAGCGTACGCTAATTGAGTACAGGTAGCGCACGCTACCACTCAGCATTAGCGCACGCTAATGTTACCACATTGCGATCCGGAAGGTCTTGGTGCGGTGAGTTATTAGTAGCGCACGCTACGAGTGGTAAGTAGCGCGCGCTAGTGGGGTGTAGTAGCGCACGCTAAATATGTGGAGTAACGCAGCTGGGGACGGATCGAGTTGAGTCCGGTGGCTCTGGTACCTTTGGATTAATTCATAGCGCACGCTATGAGTGATATTTAGCGTACGCAAGTGGTGTAGTAGCGTACGCTACTTGTTGGCTGTAGCGCACGCTATCGAAGTCAGATCAGAGGACAGACAGTTTCTGGATTCCAGTACTGGGCATCACATAATTCGTTAGCGCATGCTAACAATGGGTTTTAACGTACGCTAGTGGTATGGCCGTAGCGCACGCTACAAAAAGGTACGTAGCGCGCGCTACCGTGTTCGGACAGTGGGTATTGGACTACCCAAATTACCCGTTAGCGCACGCTACGCACAAGGGCTAGCGCACGCTAACCTGGATTGGCTATATATTGGACAGTTAGCCTAAGTTCGTCATTTTATCATTCCTTCTCATTCCCTCATCGGTTTCGGGCGATTTCGGACATTTTGGAGAGTTCTCTTCGAGCTTCTATCATCCATCATCATCTTCAAGCCTTTGAATTGGATTATCATCACTTCATCATCTCCTTATCATCGAATCAAAGGTATTAATCTCTTGGATCTAGAATTTCGGATTTTTGGGTTTTTCCTTCTGATTTCTTCGTGTAAGCTTGGATTATCATTGGAATATGTTATATATGGATTATCTACCTTGGATAAATATATTCTTACGGATTTAATGGCTATTTTCGGAATTATTTCAAGAACCCTTGGGGTTGACTTCGGTTAATTGGAGATTTTTCGATTGATGTTGTTGTAATCTCGAATTGTGGATTCCTAATGGATTATTGATATCATTGAAGTGTTTTGTTGGTTTGAAATACTCATTTTGGTGTTGGTTTCGTTATATTCGGGATTGGATATTTTCGAAGTCGTGTGGTTAGTTACGTATTCGTTAGAATGCCACTATGAGTTTGATTATCGTTGTTTCGACCTTTGGGTTAGTCGTGTTTTGTTGCTTGATACGTGTATTGAACGGTTGTTGGTAATTATTGTTATTCAAGGTTGTTCGAGCGACCGGTATCTCGTTTAGGACTTTGTTCGTGGAAGGACTTTGTCATCGGTATTGTGTAAGTTAATTCTTACTCGGTTAAAAGGATACTCATTCCTTTTGTTGTTGATTGCTCATAATCATAACTCATTCATCATGGTATTAATCATATCGAGACTTGTAATTATCGAATAATCATTTCATTCACGAGGAACGACGGTTCCAAATCATTTCATTGGGTTATCAATCACGTCACTATTATTTTCATCTCGGTGAGTCATCTTGGCCTTGTCGAATTATTATTCATTGATATTCATTGTGGTCATTCTCGTTCATATGACCTTATGGGTTCATATTGCGTGGCCGGGTGTGGCTGTGTGGAATTTTTAGTCGGGCACACGATGGTCATGTATTGGGTTCACCGATACATTGGACCGTGCACACGGTAACGCTTACCTCCGTGAGACTAATTAGGTACAAGGCGGGTGTGTCAGTCATTCGTCTTGTACACTTGCACGACATTACAGGCGTCTTATGATACTCCTCTTCGAAATTCATAACTAGGGATATTTCATAACTTGATTAATTCATGATTGTGTAATCTCAACCTCGAGGATTGTTGTTACGTATGGCGGCCCGTTGGGGATTTTGTTTCAGTCACGGCAAAGGCAAAGGCAGGGAAGAGCATGTTGGCGGCGAGTCGATGATACTAGTAGGGGGCCCCGGTCATTTCGTTTGTTTGATCATTTGATCATTTAAAATCGATTGTATTTTCATTGCAAATTCCGTTTGAGATGTTTATTTGTTCAGGGTGGTGTATTTTATCTCCATATAAAATATACTAGTATTCTGTTTTGTCCTGGTGTAATGTACTTAAACTCCCCATCGGAGTACTCGGTAATATAATGTGGTTCGGTACTACAATTATATTATTTAATTCATCATTTTCATTTGCCTGGTGGGTCCCAGTCGGGGATTCACGGCACTGTAATATCCGCTTAGTTTGGGGTGTTACAGAGTTGGTATCGGAGCGTGGTTTTGAATACTACCCTCCAAGTCATGTCTTATTTGAAATCATCGTCATCGGACTAGTATCATTGGCCGGGTGAGGCAGGCACTGTCGGGAGTGCTGGGCACTGGCCGGGCAGACGCGGCAGAAACCGGCGTAGCGCGCGCTACTGTCGGCAGACTCCCGAGAGGACGTGGAGGACGAGGCCGTGGAGCGGGCCGAATCCCGAGAGCTCGTGTGAATACACGTGCAAACGCGAGAAATAATGCTAATTCATCGGCGGTGACAGCGCCACTCATTCACACTGGACGCGATCATTCACTATCGGGAGTCGTACCAGGACACGGCTCGATCGAGAAGGTGTCGGGTTGACCCACTCGCTTTCATGCAGGCATGATGGCCCAAATGACCCAGATGGCACGGTGATGGAGACGATGCATAACTCCGTCAATCAAAATCAACGAGCTCCTCGCCGCCACCTCGGAGGCAAGAGAGGAATGTGAGCAATATCATCGGCGACATCTCTCGCTTGAGGCCACCTACTTTTGAGGGCTCGTCAGGCGGCGGATATTATTCATTGGCTCGAACATTTCGAAGTTGTTTGCTATGGTAGAGTGTCAGAAGGACACAAAGTTTGTTGCGGCTTACTACAGGTAAGAGCGCACATTCTTGGTGGTTGTCGTTGAAGCCCACCGAAGGATCATGTACTTAGGATCGATTCAAGACTCTCATGATGGAGAGGTATTATCCGGCCCCACTCGAGAGAGGCGAGATGTCGAATTACTCACCCCAGGCCCTCGGCGGACGAGGATGTTCTCGCCATTGAGAAATTTCAGAACTTCTTTCGTTCGCCTCATCCATCATTCATTCCGAGATAAGATTAAGTATTTGTGAAGGTGAAACCCCATATGAGACTACAGTTGCTTAATCATAATTGCACCACGTTGGCTGAATTCATTGAGAAAGCTCTCACCTATGAGCTCACTGCTAAAGAAATTGCTAAGCAGCAACCTTCGTCTGCTAGCAAGAAATCGAAGAATCGTAATCAGTCTGAAGGCGGTCAGACAACCTTCAAGAAACCCCGTGCGGGCTCTGCTTTTTCTCAACGACCTCCTGTGACGTCTAAACCCGCGGAATCTCAGTCATGAGCGGCCAGTTCGGCCATCACCTGTTATAACTGTGGGGATCTTGGTCATGTCAGCACCAAGTGTCTGAGACAGTCTGTCACGTGTCATAACTGTGGAATTGTGGGGCATAAGGCCCGTTTTTCCCGTAGGGACTCCAAACCTACTCAGACGTCATCTCAGGCCGAGCGGCCGGTGTTCGAATCGAGCCACCTGATCGGCGTCGTTTAAAGCAGCGGGAGCGACAAAGGTGGAGCTTTTAGCCATCGAGACAGGAGCGTCGGTCTGGACTAGCAAGCCCCGGTTATGAGATGAAGAAGACCGATGATCCGAGGCCGAATGATCTCGGTACACTCGATATTCTATCTCAACTTTGTGTACCCTTTTTGATCTTGGTGCATCGCATTCATTCATTTAAGTCATGTTTGAGTAGACTACGTCTGGGTAGTGCTACTAGTTGTGAGCACTTATGTCATTGGCTACACGATGGTAGACGAATTATCGGTAATCATGAGATTGAATTGTCGATTCGATTTCATGGTCGTGTATGGCGTGGACCTAATCGTGGTAGATTTGCCGAGAGGCAGCGTCATCTTGGGTATTGATTGGATGGATCGTCATGATGCCATCATTAGAGTCCGTAGCGTATGATCACTATCATTTCGACGATGGGGTTGAATGTATGTTTCAGGGAGGTAATCCTACTGCAGTAAGGTCATTAATTTGATGAAAGCGGTGAAATTACTCAACCAGGTGTGTTGGTTATTGGTCTTTATATGACCAAAGCAGAAATCATCGATAATGTTGTGGATATTAGGTAGTGAGGAATATGCCGATGTTTTTCCAGACGAGTTACCCGGTTTGCCTCCAGAGAGGATGTGGAATTCACGATTGAGTTGGAGCACAGTACGTCCCGATATCGAAGGCACCGTCTAGGATGGCCCGGCGAAATGCGGGAATTAAAGAACCAACTTGAGGAGTTGTTCGAGAAGGGTTATATTCGGCCGAGTGCGTCCCAGTGGGAGCACCGGTGTTATTTGTCAAGAAGAAGGATGGCTCTTTTCGCTTGTGTATCGATTATCGGGAGTTGAGCGGTGTGACAATCAAGAATAAGTATCCCTTACCCCATATCGATGATCTTTTGGATCAACTTGGGGAGCTTGATATTTTCCAAGATCGACTTAAGATCTGGATATCATCGATTGCGGATTCGAGTCGGATATCGCGAGGACGGCGTTTCGAACACGCTATGGTCATTATGAGTTTGTGGTTATGCCGTTTGGATTGACTAATGCACCTGCGGTATTCATGGAGCTAATGAATCGGGTTTTCATCGACTTTTTGGATCAATTTGTTGTTGTCTTCATCGATGACATTTTGATTTATTCTCGTGACCGAGAGGAACACGAGTTTCACCTTCATCAAGTACTCGACGTGTTGAGACGAGAACAACTTTATGGGAAGTTTTCTAAATGTGAATTCTGGATGTCCGAAGTGACGTTTCTCGGACACGTAATTTCATCAGACGGAGTTCGTGTCGACCCTCAGAAGACGGAGGCTATCCGAGATTGGCTACCTCCGAAGAATGTTAAGGAAATTCGAAGTTTCCTCGGATTAGCGGGTTATTACCGGCGGTTTGTGGAAGGATTTTCTAAGATCGCTCAACCCTTGACGAACTTATTGCGGAAGGACAAGAAGTACACGTGGTCCGACGCGTGTCAACGGAGTTTTGAGGAACTCAAGAGCCGGTTAATGTCAGCACCTGTACTGTGAAGCTCTGTCGCTCGTTGCGTGGGACTGAGAGTTCCAATTCGTCTGCTTTGACTCCTGGTAAAGCCAGGAGGTGTTTTAACTGCAATGTGGCGGGGCATGTCCGTGTACATTGTCCTTCTCCGCCAGTAACGTGTTACAAGTGCGGGCTTGAGGGACACCGGGTTCAGTTTTGCGAGTTGGTCACTGAGCCTTCCGAGGCACGGACTTGAGCACTGGTATCAGGACCGACTCCGAGGAGTCCCTGAGGGGCGTGGTCTATCAGTTGTATGTTATGTTATTTCCTTGCCCGGCTGTTTCGAATTTCGGAGATTAAGTTCTTTTATTCGAAGTGGATCGTTTTGTGTTTATTTTCCATTTTCTCGACTGTGCACGGTGCTTAGTATTTTGTGATTGTTCGGATAATTGACTTGATTGTATTATCTATTTGATGACGCTTGTCACTTGTTGGTTTTATTATGTTTCTACCGGTGGCGTTGTGTTGGTCATCGTGGAGCGCGTTTTCACGCCGTATATTCCTTTGTGTTGCTTGTAACGTTTCGCCGATGGGCGAAAGTTACGCATTTCTTGTGCATCTCGTTGAGTGCTTCCTGGTGGGATGTTTCTCCTCCTTACTTGTTTTAAGTTTCGGGACGAAACTTCTTTTAAGGAGGGTAGTATGTAATATCCGCAATTTCGATTTCCGGTAAAAAAATTTTAGCGGGAATCCGTTTAGACGACTCGCTTGTGACCGTTTCGTCATTCTGAGAATGATTAATTCTGCACTTTTTGCCATCGGAGATCGTTTCGGTGCCGTTTTGTTGAGTTCCGTGCTTCTAAGCGACTTTTCCACACTCGAGTTCGATTCTTGCGAATCTCGTTCGAAACTGCTATTTCGAGTTTCCTGTAAGTCCGTTTAACTTTTTTAGACGTGATGTGAACTTCGGTTTGGTTATTCGATCACGTATTGTGATTTTCGGGCGTTTTGGGCCATTTTGTAATTTACCCAAAGTTGTGGGTATCCGCATTCGTATTTGTTGTCTTGACCCTTTTCATGGTTGCGTGTGATTAATTGTTGCATGGTATTTCATTTCGGGGCGATGATGTTGTCCGCGAGCATTTCGTCGTGTTCGTTTCGTGCGTTTTCGGAAACCGAATCGTCGGGTCATGGCGGCTGGGCACTGGCCGGACGGGTGAGGCGAGCATCGGGAGTCTTGAGCAGCCGGCCGGGCGACAGCGGCGAACCGGCGTAGCGCGCTCTGTCAGCGAGACTCCAGGAAGGGCGTGGAGGACGAGGCCGTGGAGCGGGCGAATCCAGAGCTCGTGTGAATACACGTCAAACGCGAAATAATCTTAATTCATCGGCGGCGGCGCCACTCATTCACACAGACGCGATCATTCACTATCGGGAGTCGTGCAGGACACGGCTCGGTCGAGAAGGTGTCCGGTTGACCCACTCGCTTTCATGCGGGGCATGATGGCCCAAATGACCCGGATGGCACGGTGATGGACGATGCATAACTCGTCAATCAAAATCAACGGCTCCTCGCCGCCACCTCAGAGGCAAGAGAGGAATGTGAGCAATATCATCGGCGACATCTCTCGCCAGAGGCCACCTACTTTTGAGGGCTCGTCTGAGCCGGCGGATATTATTCATTGGCTCGAACATTTCGAGAAGTTGTTTGCTATGGTAGAGTGTCCCGAAGGACACAAAGTTTCTGTTGCGGCTTACTACAGGGTAAGAGCGCACATTCTTGGTGGTTGTCGTTGAAGCCCACCGAAGGATCATGTACTTGGGATCAGTTCAAGACTCTCATGATGGAGAGGTATTATCCGGCCCCACTCAGAGAGGCCAAGATGTCAGAATTACTCACCCCCGACCCCTCAGCGGACGAGGATGTTCTCGCCATTGCCGAGAAATTTCAGGAACTTCTTTCGTTCGCCTCATCCATCATTCATTCCGAGGCAGATAAGATTAAGTATTTCAGCAAGAGGCTGAAACCCCATATGAGACTACAGTTGCTTAATCATAATTGCACCACGTTGGCTGAATTCATTGAGAAAGCTCTCACCTATGAGCTCACTGCTAAAGAAATTGCTAAGCAGCAACCTTCGTCTGCTAGCAAGAAATCGAAGAATCGTAATCAGTCTGAAGGCGGTCAGACAACCTTCAAGAAACCCCGTGCGGGCTCTGCTTTTTCTCAACGACCTCCTGTGACGTCTAAACCCGCGGAATCTCAGTCATGAGCGGCCAGTTCGGCCATCACCTGTTATAACTGTGGGGATCTTGGTCATGTCAGCACCAAGTGTCTGAGACAGTCATCACGTGTCATGCGGTGAATTGTAGGGCATAAGGCCCGTTTTCCGTAGGGACTCCAAACCTACTCGGAGCGTCATCTCAGGCCCGAAGCGGTCGGTGAGAATCGAGCCACCTGATCGGCGTCGTTTAAAGCAGCAGGAGGCGACAAAGGTGGAGCTTTTAGCCATCGACAGGAGCGTCGGTGCAGGGACTAGCAAGCCCGGATTTATGAGATGAAGAAGACCGATGATCCGAGGCCGAATGATCTCGAGTACACTCAATATTCTATCTCAACTTTGTGTGTACCCTTTTTGATCTTGGTGCATCGCATTCATTCATTTCGAGTCATGTTTGAGTAGACTACGTGCGGGTAGTGCTACTAGTTGTGAGCCTTATGTCATTGGCCTACGATGGTAGACGAATTATCGGTAATCATGAGATTGAATTGTCGATTCGGTTTCATGGTCGTGTATGGCGGCGGACCTAATCGTGGTAGATTTGCCGAGAGACAGCGTCATCTTGGGTATTGATTGGATGGATCGTCATGATGCCATCATTAGAGTCCGTAAGCGTATGATCACTATCATTTGAGACGATGGGGTTGAATGTGTGTTTCGGGAGGTAATCCGTGGTTCAGTAAGGTCATTAATTTGATGAAAGCGGTGAAATTACTCAACCGAGGGTGTGTTGGTTATTGGTCTATATGACCAAAGCAGAAATCATCGATAATGTTGACGGATATTAGGTAGTGAGGGAATATGCCGATGTTTTCAGACGAGTTACGGTTTGCCTCCACGAGAGGATGTGGAATTCACGATTGAGTTGGAGCACAGTACGTCCCGATATCGAAGGCACCGTCTTAGGATGGCCCGGCCGAAATGCGGGAATTAAAGAACCAACTTGAGGAGTTGTTCGAGAAGGGTTATATTCGGCCGAGTGCGTCCCCGTGGGGAGCACCAGTGTTATTTGTCAAGAAGAAGGATGGCTCTTTTCGCTTGTGTATCGATTATCGGGAGTTGAACAGGGTGACAATCAAGAATAAGTATCCCTTACCCCATATCGATGATCTTTTGGATCAACTTCAGGGAGCTTCAGTATTTTCCAAGATCGACTTAAGATCTGGATATCATCAGTTGCGGATTCGAGAGTCGGATATCGCGAGGACGGCGTTTCGAACACGCTATGGTCATTATGAGTTTGTGGTTATGCCGTTTGGATTGACTAATGCACCTGCGGTATTCATGGAGCTAATGAATCGGGTTTTCATCGACTTTTTGGATCAATTTGTTGTTGTCTTCATCGATGACATTTTGATTTATTCTCGTGACCGAGAGGAACACGAGTTTCACCTTCATCAAGTACTCGACGTGTTGAGACGAGAACAACTTTATGGGAAGTTTTCTAAATGTGAATTACGGATGTCCAGTAGCGTTTCTCGGACACGTAATTTCATCAGACGGAGTTCGTGTCGACCCTCAGAAGACGGAGGCTATCCGAGATTGGCTACCTCCGAAGAATGTTAAGGAAATTCGAAGTTTCCTCGGATTAGCGGGTTATTACCGGCGGTTTGTGGAAGGATTTTCTAAGATCGCTCAACCCTTGACGAACTTATTGCGGAAGGACAAGAAGTACACGTGGTCCGACGCGTGTCAACGGAGTTTTGAGGAACTCAAGAGCCGGTTAATGTCAGCACCTGTACTTTCCTTACCGCAGGGGACGGAAGGATTTGTGGTCTATAGTGGTGCATCCGGACAGGGTCTCGAATGTGTGCTCATGCAGAACGGGAAGGTTATTGCCTATGCTTCACGGCAATTGAGACCTTACGAGGTTAATTATCCGACCCATGACTTGGAGCTAGCAGCCGTGGTGTTCGCTTTGAAGATTTGGCGTCATTATCTTTATGGCGTTACATCGATATTCACCTATCATAAGATTTTAAAGTATATATTTACTCAGAAGGAGTTAAATATGCGACAGAGTCGGTGGTTGGAATTAATCAAAGATTATGATATTGAGATCCTTTACCACCCGGGCAAAGCGAACGTTGTCGCCGACGCCTTGAGTCGTAAGTCCGTTCAGGAGCAGATGCTTGCTCGTTTAACGATTCAGATGGAACTTCAACAGGAATTCCTTAGGCTCGAGATCGAGGTCTGGCTTCAGCGAGTTCAGGGACAACTTTGTATGTTAGAGATTTCATCGTCACTCGAGGAGGCAATCCGAGAGAATCAGAGTTCAGGCCCTTCATTGTTGCGCATCCGTGAGGATGTGACTCGGGAAAGCCCTGGTTGTGGTCCACGAGGATGGACTTTTGAGGTTTAAGAATCGATTGTGCGTCTGCCGAATGACGAGTTGAAAAACTCGATTTTGATAGAAGCCCATGCTACCCCTTATTGTTCATCCGGGTCTAGCAAGATGTCTGAGGACTTGAAACAAAACTCTTGGTGGAGTAATATGAAGCGAGAAGTCGCAGAATTTGTTTCGAGATGCTTAACCTGTCAACAAGTCAAGATTGAACCTCAGCGACCGGCGGGTATGCTGAAACCTCTTCCTCTTCCCGAGTGGAAGTGGGAAGACATTTCTATGGATTTCATCACGAGTTTGCCGACGAGTCGTCGTGGTATGAATACAATCTGGGTGATCGTGGACCGCTTAACCAAATCGGCTCATTTCCTTGAGATCAAGGATACGTGGGGTCTAGAGACTTGACTTTTCATCAAAGAGATAGTCGGGCCTGCAGTACTCTAAAAGTATCGTTTCCGATCGTGACGACGGTTTGTGTCTCATTTTGGAAATCGATTCATCGCGCTATGGGAACTCGGCTTAATCTCGATGCAGCTTTTCATCCTCGGTCAGACGGCGATCGGAGAGGACTATTCGGACATTAGAGGACATGTTGAGGGCATGCGTTCTCGATTGGAAAGGCGATTGGGAAGCCCACTACCATTGATCGAGTTCACGTATAATAATAGTTGGCATGCTTCGATTAAGATGGCACCTTACGAGGCCTTGTATGGTCGTCGTTGTCGATCTCCGTTGTGTTGGGACGACTTATCGAGAATCAATCGGCAAGAGCCCGATATGCTTATAGCCGCCGTGAGAAGGTAGCTTTGATCGGAAGTCGTTTGTTGACCGCTCGAGTCGGCGAAATCATATACGAGATACCGTCGTCGACCATTAGAGTTCGAAATTTGGTGACCATGTGTTGGTCAAGGTATCCCAGTCGTGGTATCTTAGTTTTGGGAAGAGGAAAGTTAGTCCGAGATTCATTGGACCGTTCGAGATTTTGGATCGAGTAGGCGAGTTAGCTTATCGATTGGTTTTACCTCGGCATTGAGCGAATTCATAACGTGTTTCACGTCTCTCGATTCTTGAAGTATGTTGCCGACCGAGTCACATACTTGATTCGACGAAATCGAGATCGCCGATGATCATTCATATGAGGAGCGTCCTATGCGAGTTTAGAGCGGCGAATCAAGCAGTTGAGGAATAAGACGATTCCTTTAGTTAAGATTCAGTGGTCTAGGCACGGAATCGAAGAGGCTACTTGGGAAACCGAGGATAGTATGCGGGAGAGTTATCCCGAATTGTTTGACCCTTAGTTTCGGGGACGAAACTCTTTTAAGGGGGGGTGTATGTAATACCCGGTTGTAATTCAGTTATTATCATTCAGTATTTATCATTCAGTATTTATCATTCAGTAATTGTCACTCAGTAATTTCACTCATTAATGATCATTTGTCACTCATATTCGATCATGGTATTCATCATTCAGAGTAATTGTATCGTGTATCAATCGTCATTCATCACTAATCTATTTGGAGTTTCGTGCCGTGTTTATCATCGTTGTCATTTTCATTGTGGGCTGTGCGTGAGGAGTAGCGCACGCTACGTACTCTTTTTAGCGTACGCTAATTGAGTACAGGTAGCGCACGCTACCACTCAGCATTAGCGCACGCTAATGTTACCACAGGCGATCCGGAAGGCTTGGGCTGCAGTGAGTTATTAGTAGCGCACGCTACGAGTGGTAAGTAGCGCGCTAGTGGGTTGTAGTAGCGCACGCTAAATATGTGGAGTAAGCGCGCTAAGGACGGATCAGGTTGAGTCCGGTGGCTCTTTGGGCCTTTGGATTAATTCATAGCGCCGCGCTATGAGTGATATTTAGCGTCTGCAGCGTTGTAGTAGCGTCGCTACTTGTTGGTTGTAGTGCGCCACGAAGTCAAATCGAGAGGACAGGCGGTTTACGGATTCGATCTTGGGCATCACATAATTCGTTAGCGCATGCTAACAATGGGTTTTAACGCACGCTAGTGGTATGGCCGTAGCGCACGCTACAAAAAGGTACGTAGCGCGCTACCGTGTTCGGACAGTGGGTCTTGGACTACCCAATTACCGTTAGCGCACGCTACGCCGCGAGCTAGCCCACGCTAACTGGATTGGCTATATATTGGATGATTAGCTTTGAGTTCGTCATTTTATCATTCCTTCTCATTCCCTCATCGGTTTCGGGCGATTTCGGACATTTTGGAGAGTTCTCTTCGAGCTTCTATCATCCATCATCATCTTCAAGCCTTTGAATTGGATTATCATCACTTCATCATCTCCTTAACATCGAATCAAAGGTATTAATCTCTTGGATCTAGAATTTCGGATTTTTGGGTTTTTCCTTCCGATTTCTTCGTGTAAGCTTGGATTATCATTGGAATATGTTAGATATGGATTATCTATCTTGGATAAATATATTCTTACGGATTTAATGGCTATTTTCGGAATTATTTCAAGAACCCTTGGGGTTGACTTCGGTTAATTGGAGATTTTCCGATTGATATTGTTGTAATCTCGAATTGTGGATTCCTAATGGATTATTGATATCATTGAAGTGTTTTGTTGGTTTGAAATACTCATTTTGGTGTTGGTTTCGATATATTCGGGATTGGATATTTTCGAAGTCGTGTGGTTGGTTACGTATTCGTTAGAATGCCACTATGAGTTTGATTATCGTTGTTTCGACCTTTGGGTTAGTCGTGTTTTGTTGCTTGATACGTGTATTGAACGGTTGTTGGTAATTATTGTTATTCAAGGTTGTTCGAGCGACCGGTATCTCGTTTAGGACGTTGTTCGTGGAAGGACTTTGTCATTGGTATTGTGTAAGTTAATTCTTACTCGGTTAAAAGGATACTCATTCCTTTTGTTGTTGATTGCTCATAATCATAACTCATTCATCATGGTATTAATCATATCGAGACTTGTAATTATCGAATAATCATTTCATTCACGAGGAACGACGGTTCCAAATCATTTCATTGGGTTATCAATCACGTCACTATTATTTTCATCTCGGTGAGTCATCTTGGCCTTGTCGAATTATTATTCATTGATATTCATTGTGGTCATTCTCGTTCATATGACCTTATGGGTTCATATTGCGTGGCCGGGTGTGGCTGTGTGGAATTTTTAGTCGGGCACACGATGGTCATGTATTGGGTTCACCGATACATTGGACCGTGCACACGGTAACGCTTACCTCCGTGAGACTAATTAGGTACAAGGACGGGTGTGTCCGGTCATTCGTCTTGTACACTTGCACAGAACATTACGGGCGTACTATGATACTCCTCTTGGTGAAATTCATAACTAAGGATATTTCATAACTTGATTAATTCATGATTGTGTAATCTCAACCTTGAGGATTGTTGTTACGTATGGCGGCCGTTGAGATTTTGTTTCAGTCACGACAAGGCAAAGGCGGGAAGAGCATGTTGACGGCGACAAGTCCCGATGATACTAGTAGGGGGCCCGATCATTTCGTTTGTTTGATCATTTGATCATTTCCCTCGGTGTATTTTCATTGCAAATTCCGTTTGAGATGTTTATTTGTTCGGTGGTGTATTTTATCTCCATATAAAATATACTAGTATTCTGTTTTGTCTGGTGTAATGTACTTAAACTCCCATTGAGTACTCGGTAATATAATGTGGTTCGGTACTACAATTATATTATTTAATTCATCATTTTCATTTGCCTGGTGGGTCCCAGTCGAGGATTCACGGCACTATAATATCCGCTTAGTTTGGGGTGTTACATTTTTATAGCCCGGATCAACGATTCTTGATTTCTTTGAGAACAGTTAGATCCTTGTCATTTTTAGGATCGTTTCGGATTTCGATTAGTGTTATTGATTCTGGTGATGCTATTTTCGTAGTATTCGTGGGTTGTCGAAGTCTTGATCGTTTTTGGAAGTTCGAAGGTTGCCCGATCGTGCCCGTTCGTCGTTTCGTCGCTCGTGGTATCGAGGCAAGTATCTTGTCCATACATTTCATGTTTCGTAGGCGTAATTAATGATAAATGATTTTATGCGAAACCCAATGTTTAATGAACGTAAAAAGGGATGGGTATGTTCTCGATAAATGTTGTCTTTCAACGATAATTCGTGTACTTCGTGATTATATGTGTTCTCGGAATATGTGTGTTGGTTTTGTATGTTGAAAAGATGCTATGATCACTTTGAGTGAGTTAAATAGACCGTAATCCTTTGCCGGGGATTACGTAATGCTATGTGTACTTGTTCGGTAAGAACGTATTGTGTGTGATATTAGTTGTTACTCCTTTGAAAGGAGGTTGTGATGTTTAAGTGTTGTTTGGCTTGATGTTCTGCTCATTGTTATGTGATCGTTGAAAGTGATGTGCCTCCGGGTAGGATTGTTGAATCTCCGGGATCCATACTTGCTAGTATGGGTTGGGCGTGACCGTAGAGTTATCCAATCCGGGTATGTCTTGCGGGGACTCAGGGTTCGGGGCTTGCTAGCCCGATCTGGGATAACTAGTGGGGGAAATCATCGGGTATATCTTGCGGGGACTCGAGGTTCGTGGCTTGTTAGCCGATCTGGGATAACTTATGGTTGTGATTTGGTATGGGTTCTATTGGGTTATTCACTCGGGTATGTTCTACGGGAGCATCGAGGTTCGTGGCTTGTTAGCACGGACGCGAATAATCTTAGGAACATGTGTTATGTGATTCGGTTCGTGTACCACATGGCTTATGATTGGTCTTGGACCCGTGTGTTGTGAATTGGGTTGTGAAACCGCGTTTTATTATTGGAATCGTATTTTGGAAAGACGATTTTGGGTCGTGTCCCCAAGTGTTTTCGAAAGACTTGAGAATTCCTAAATTCCAAATGTTTTCAAACTCCCGAGATCGTAAAATATTTTGTATGAGATACATGGTTCTATTCCTACCTTTTATAAATCAAACTGTTTTGATTAATTGAATTATCTCGGGAAATATATTCAAGATTTTTATATTCTTGAAGCACGTTGTGTATGGCTTGTACTTCTGTTTTATACTTGCACTAGCAAAACAGTGGAGTTTTGCTAACCCCCGAGTATTCGGGGGGTGGATGTCTGTATTGCGTCCAGGTACTTGCAGGTAGCTGGGGTGCGAATCACAGGATTGATATGGAGGATGATGAGAGACGAAGATACTAATCACGTGAAGACCAATTGTAGAGTATTCGGTAGAGTCGTGTTGGTTATCCCTCCGATGTGTTGTTACCCCAATTTATGGGAGTGTTATTGTATTTCAGCCCCTGCGTGGCAATGAGTTTTGGGAAAGAATCTTGTATGTAATGTTGTGTGTGTTGACAAAAGGCCATATCGGTCTAATGGTCCTTTATGTAGCCATGTCGTCATGTGAAGTGATGCATTGTTTTGTATTTAGCCTGGTAGATCCTCGCGGAGAGGGTCTGCGGCGGTGTAATATTCCCGAGTGGTTTGGGGGTGTTACAGAATATGGTATCGGAGCTTAGGTTGAGGAAACCTAGGATGTCGGGTTGAGTTGTGTGTTGTCGGGTCTTGTCTTGTCAGATTTGGTCTGACTGAGTGGTGTCGCGACGCATCGTTTGAGTTGTCGGTCGTGATTAGTATCGAGGTGCAACCATCATCTTCGTGCGATCTGTGGATGTAAGTCTCCCTATTTTGTTGTGTCTCATGTTATACGAGTTTATGTGATTCTGTGTTATTATGTGGAGTTTAATTGTGCCTCGTGAATACTTACTCCATACTTGTTTGATTCTCGTATTGTGTTGGAATAAAGAGTAGTAGGTATGCATGTATATATGAAAACATCCATGTGAGAAATCGTATTTACTGGAGTGATGTTTTGGATTGGTTATTCAATAAAAGTTTATCAATGTGGTATTTTAAACTTCAAATGTTTTGGGGAAGTCACGTAAATTCTATTTAAAAACATCCTTCGAGGAGGAAAAATGATTTGATTTTCGTATGATGACCTCGAGACCAAAGATTTTGAGAATTCAAACTACATATATTATATTTTCATCTTGCATTGAAAATTTTCAAAATTTGATTTTAAATGCTTAAACGAGGTCTACGATAGTTTACTTGAGACGTGACTTTCGCCTTCAACTTTTCGGTTAAACGATATGTAGTGAGAATGTAAATTGTTGGTGTTTGGATTCGTATGTTGTTGTTTATTTGTAACCTTCGGCTTTTGGCATTATTTAGTATATGTTCATGAATGTGTTGCTGGATGAGAATAGCTAGCGCACGCTAAGTCTCTGTTAAATCATACCCTAATCGGTCTGAGCAGAAGCTCGAAAACTACATTCTGGCCGTAAGTCGAACTTTTGCGATTGTTAGGTTGACCGTTTGAGACCGTACTCTATGTGTGTTGTTCAGGAATAACAATTGTTGTGTGTGATTATGTGTAATTTGAACTGTGTTCTTGTCCGCTGCGTGTGTAGTCCAAAATGACTTTTTGGGTACTTTTACCAAAATAGTGTGTATTTCAAAATGACCTTTCGGGTTTGTAAATTTGAATTATTGTATGGGCCTTTTTGCTAACTCTTTTGTCGGGTGACTTAACATATATTTTGAAACCATTGAGTTTCCGCGTCTACGCCTTGTAATTTCAAATGGTATTTGATGATGGTATTTGGTATTTGGAAAATGACTTTTGGGGAGTATTTGGGAAGTATTACCGTCATCGGCCTTTTTAGCATTTTGGAACGTTTTTGAAAATGGTTTTCAACTTGGTGAGTTCCGACGCGGAAACCGTACAGATAATGATTTTGATATAATGGATGATTTCAATTTCATTGCATTTATAAATCGCATAACAACGACATTATAAATGAAGATTTTTGGTATAATAGTTTGTATATTGTGCTCTAGCTGGAATTAAATGGTAATATGTATATGATTTAATGATGTTGGATTAAAGATAGAGATGTGAATATCTTGCTATGTGTTATGATCCTTCGTTGCCATAGGTTGTTGTTTGTTAATATGCCGAGGCGGAGGTCGTGGTAAATGGCAGTGGTGCGATGGCCACCGGGATCAGATGCGGAATCGAGAGAATGTCGTTGAGAATGATTTTAGTTTGGGTGTGGCTACTATATTGCAACAAGTAGCGACTCAGATGAGTCAGTTGACCCAGGTGGTTCAACGTAGCATTGACGCGAGTCAGAACGTCGGTGTAAATCAATGGCTTCGCGGGGTAGTTCATTTGAATCCCCCTCGATTCGCCGGTGCTGCGGATGCGTTGGGCTGGGATGGTTGGATTTTCCAGTTGGGAAAGATTTTCGAGGCTGTCGGATGTCCTGAAGAGCGGAAGGTACCTATCGCTCAGTACCTTCTCGACAAAGATGCCGCTAATTGGTGGGAAGCTGTTAAACCTCATGATCGTGATGTCACGTGGGCGGAGTTCCAAGCACTTATGGAAGCTGAGTTCTGTCCGAAACCGATTAGAGAGCAGAGGATTCGCGAATTCTACTTGGCAGAACCGCAAGATATATCAGTGTCGCAGGCTATCATCGATTATAGCAAACAACTCAGTTATGTGCGAGATCGGGTGAGAACCGAGGAAGAGAGGATCCTTCACTTTGACAGACGGATGAAGCCAGATATTCGTGCGTATATGCCGGGATTCAATTGCACTTCATTGAGATACTATCAAGATCGAGCCTTAGCTCGTGAACTAGCTTCATTATCGTCGGAGCGTGTGCCCGAGTCGAAGAAGTAGAGGAAGTCCGATGATCGTGTGGACAGTACAGGAGTCGGTGTTTTTAATTTGCAACGTAGTAGTCTCTCCGCTGTGAAGCTCCATCGCTCGATGCGTGGGCCCGAGTTCCAAGTCTTACATTCGACTCTGGTAAAGCCAGGAGATGTTTTAACTGTAATGTGGCGGGACATGTTCGTGCACATTGTCCTTCCCCACCAGTAACGTGTTACAGGTGCGGACTCGAGGGACACCGGATTCAATTTTGCGAGATGGTTACCGAGCATTCCGAGGCACGGACTTGAGCTTTGATAACAGGATCGACTCCGAGTACTCCCGGAGGGGCGTGGTCTATCAGTTGTATGTTGAGTTATTTCCCTTGCTTTGTTGTTTCGAAATTCGGAGATTGACTTCTTTTATTTGAAGTGGATCGGATTTTGAACTCTGTACTCTCGACTCTGTCGAATCGTTTATATTCGTTGATATTTTCTGAACTTGTCCTGTCTTGTGCTTTTGCTGATCGAACGAGTTGGGGTATTGTTTCAGAATAACCCATTTGTCGTTATGACTCTCCAAATTGCTATTCCCTTTCCTGTGGATCTTATGTGAATGCACATCTTGTTGTCTTCACCGGATCGTATATTGTCTCGAGTCGAGATGTGAACTTTGGGGTTGTTGTTTTGAGTATTATTGTTCGTCATGAATCGAACATGACTGATCGACTTTTGTGCCTCGATCATTGTAATTCAATCGTTTGATTGTTCGGTTTTTGTTGATCTCGTTTCGTGATTGTTGAGCGTTAGGACTCCTTCGTAATTTCCTTAACTTCAGGAAATTTGTTTTGTGTTTGATCTTCCAACCCTTGGGCTGTGGAATTTCGTATTGGTTCAGTGTATAGCTCATGTTTTGATTGATGTACTGTTGAACTGTTCAACCGTATTGATTTCCGTTCATTGTGTTTTGTTATTTCGGCAACAGAAATCGTGTGTTATCTAAGTTTGTCTTGTGTCGTTCGTTTTATGTTTCAAGTTTCGAGGACGAAACTTCTTTGGGGTAGAATGTAATACCCGAGATCTTTATTCCGGATTCGTTGGGTTTTCTGGGTTTTATCGGATTGTCTTTGTCCTCATCGTTGGAATTTCGTGCCATGTTTGGTTGTGTCTTGTTGGGACATGTGTTTGGAGGCATTTCGGATCACTTTGTGGGTTGTTGAGTTTTTGTGGTGTAGCGCACGCTAATGCTTGTGGCATAGCGCACGCTACAGCGTGGTGGTTAGCGCACGCTACCGGATTTGTAGCGCACGCTAACTGGCAGTCCAGAGACAGTCCAGTAGCTACTGGACTAGGACTGGAGCTTTGTTAGCGCACGCTAAAGCCGATAGCTAGTGCACACTATCGACTGCTTAGCGCACGCTCTCTCTTCTTTCTAGCGCATTCTACCCAGTAGGTGCAGTTCTGTCCAGGGGCTACTGGACTAGTTTTGTGACCCGTTAGCGCACGCTACGGCTTTTAGTTAGCGCACGCTAACTTTGTTATAGGCAGTTTCTCTGGAGTGTCGACCCCGTTAGCGCACGCTAATGCAGGGTGTTTAGCGCGTGCTAATAACTGTCCAGTATAAATACTGGACAGCAGTATTAAGTCGTCATTTTCCCACTTTTCTTCATCCCTTCCGACGGGAGTGAGATCCAGAGGCGATTAGGACCGATCTTTTTCTTCTAGCTTCATCTTTGAGCGGATTTGTAGATGTTTAACAACATCTAATCGTCTTCTTGGTCCAAATCAAGGTAATCTCTTTTTAGAACCCTATTTTCTTAAAATTGGGGTTTTTGCTTGGATTTGTGATTCTTAACCGATCTCATCCGATCGGTTATTTGTTCTTGTTTGTATTGACCGTAATCTTCAGATTTTGTTAACCGTTCATCGATTTTTATAGCCCGGATCAACGATTCTTGATTTCTTTGAGAACACTTAGATCCTTGTCGTTTTTAGGATCGTTTGATTCGATTAGTGTTATTGATTCGTGGTGATGCTATTTTCGTAGTATTCGTGAAATTTGTCGAAGTCTTGATCGTTTTGGAAGTTGAAGGTTGCCGATCGTGCCGTTAAATCGTTTCGTCGCTCGTGATATCGAGGCAAGTATCTTGTCCATACGTTTCATGTTTCGCAGGCGTAATTAATGATAAATGATTTTATGCGAAACCCAATGTTTAATGAACGTAAAAAGGGATCGGTATGTTCTCGATAAATGTTGTCTTTCAACGATAATTCGTGTACTTCGTGATTATATGTGTTCTCGGAATATGTGTGTTGGTTTTGTATGTTGAAAAGATGTTATGATCACTTTGAGTGAGTTTAATAGACCGTAATCCTTTGCCGGGGATTACGTAATGCTATGTGTACTTGTTCGGTAAGAATGTATTGTGTGTGATATTAGTTGTTACTCCTTTGAAAGGAGGTTGTGATGTTTAAGTGTTGTTTGGCTTGATGTTCTGCTCATTGTTATGTGATCGTTGAAAGTGATGTGCCACCGGGTAGGATTGTTGAATCTCCGGGATCCATACTTGCTAGTATGGGTCGGGCGTGACCGTAGAGTTATCCAATCCGGGTATGTCTTGCGGGGACTCCGAGGTTCGGGGCTTGCTAGCCCGATGCCAGGATAACTTGTGGGGGTTATCATCGGGTATGTCTTGCGGGGACTCCGAGGTTCGTGGCTTGTTAGCCCGATGCCGGGATAACTTATGGTTGTGATTTGGTATGGGTTCCTATTGGGTTATTCACTCGGGTATGTTCTACGGGAGCATCTGAGGTTCGTGGCTTGTTAGCACGGGACGCGAATAATCCTTAGGAACATGTGTTATGTGATTCGGGTCGTGGACCCTGTGGCTTATGATTCGGGTCTTGGACCCCGTGTGTTGTGAATTGGGTTGTGAAACCGCGTTTTATTATTGGAATCGTATTTTGGAAAGACGATTTTGGGCCGTGTCCCCAAGTGTTTTCGAAAGACTTGATAATTCCTAAATTCCAAATGTTTTCAAACTCCCGAGATCGTAAAATATTTTGTATGAGATACATGGTTCTATTCCTACCTTTTATAAATCAAACTGTTTTGATTAATTGAATTATCTCGGGAAATATATTCAAGATTTTTATATTCTTGAAGCACGTTGTGTATGGCTTGTACTTCTGTTTTATACTTGCACTAGCAAAACAGTGGAGTTTTGCTAACCCCAAAGTATTCGGGGGGTGGATGTCTGTATTGCGTCCAGGTACTTGCAGGTAGCTGGGGAGCGAATCACAGGATCGATACGGAGGATGATGGGAGACGAAGATACTAATCACGTGAAGACCAATTGTAGAGTATTCGGTAGAGTCGTGTTGGTTATCCCTCCGATGTGTTGTTACCCCGATTTATGGGAGTGTTATTGTATTTCAGCCCCTGCGTGGGAATGAGTTTTGGGAAAGAATCTTGTATGTAATGTTTTATACGTTGAACAGGATTGAGGTGAGATAGATTCTTCTGTACTGACTATAAGAAGAACGTACGTCTCGGATAATTATTATTTCTTAATTCTAGTGATTAATATTTAATTATATATATTTAATATTTATTGCTTTGATTTATCATGGGTGAGAGCCACAATGATTGACTCAATATGCTCGATATTTTGGGCAATATTATTATTTATATGATCATTAATATTATAGCTAGAAATCGTGTCCCGACCAGTCGGGTTGATCATGTCCCTGGAGGCACTCGAAAAGATTATTATATTAAACCCTGTAGGTGGAATTAATTTTCCGATATAATAATAAAGGTCGAGTGGTACACTCATGTATAATATATTAATTAATTAAAAGATGTCAGTAGCTTAAATTAATTAATGGACATGGAATATCTTAAACACGGGAAATAATTAATTCAAAAAGGAGCCCAATTTCGTAATTTGGGATTTTGGTAGGAAGTGCAATATTAACTTATTAGTGGACTAAGTTGATATTAATATAGTCTTAATATTAGGAAGTGTCCTAATATTGGAAAGAAGACATCTATTGGGAGTCCTTACCATATCCTCCTTAGGGTCCCTAGAGTAGTCCAAAACGCCTATAAATACAACTACAAGGGTGGCCGATTGTCATACCAATTCTTGCTCAAAATTTTCGGTTTTTTCTCTACTTGTGTTTAATTGTGGATCTTGACTTGTGTCTTGGACTCCATAATATAGATAACACAATATTTTTCTAAAATACATAAATATTCAAGAAAAATAGAGAAAAATTTGTAAGGTAAATTTTGAAGAAAAGAGTTTCGGCTGATTCCCCTTGCAGTCCAAGTTTAGTCCGGTAGATTGTTGCCCACACGACATCCGGACATAGGCGGGATATACTCTAGAAGATCTTGAGGTAGAAATACAAGAAGATCGGAGAGGAACACGAGGAGGAGACAAATCGACCAAAAAGGAATTTCTACCACTTCGCGTCAAAGGTATAAATTACCGACTTCATGCATAAATATGTTTATTTAATTGTTTATTAATCTGTTTAGTTAATTAATTGACAAGCCTAAATATATCCGGTTTTTCTGTTGGTTAGTTTATAAAACCTTTCATTAACTAATTTCCACCAACTTGCTTCCGCTGCCTTTTATATTCCAACACTCTCCCCCTCTATAGCCACACAAAAGGAAAATTTGACAGATCAAAAGCCTAATGTGACTATCACGACTTAGAACCTAATTCAAAGTAATACTCTCTGTCCCACAAAGAAAGATAGGCATCTAATTATTTCATAAAAATTAAGAAAAGTGTTGGTTAATATAGTTAAGAAGTTAGTGTAGGTAAATGATGGAGTAGAATAATCCCACAATTATAGAAAGTGTAAGCATGGAAATGAAAAATCATTTACAAGCAAAATGTAATAACAAGCCTATCTTTGTGGGACACTTGAAATAGTAGTAATGAGGCCTCTCTTTGTGAGAAGTAATGAGGCCTCTCTTTGTGAGATGAAGTAAAATTAAAATGACATCTGACCTCAAAACTATTATTTGTTATATACTTCGGCTCTGAAAAATCTTTCGTACACTTCATTGCCAAGTCTTCAGAGATGAAGTCTGTTCCATCCGTATGTAAAATAGGCTTCCCGTCTTCGTCATGGACAATAGAGCCTTGCTCATCCTACAATCATGGAACAAGAAAGATGAAGTATACGCTCGTCCATGAAAATAAAATTTGACTGATGTCCTTAATTATTTAGGGATAAGAAAAATGAATGAAACAAAATAAATGATACACGAAAATGGATATCCTCAATTGTTTCGATTTTAACAGCAGCAAGATCAACATCCAGCTTCATTGTCTTCAATAGGATCAGGAAAACCTGAGTCAAATGAGACGATTAACAAATCGAGTTTTTGAATAACAATATTGAAAGATATCAACGATAAGGATGAAAGTTATACTAATATCAACCTGGCCATGTATATTTGTATGGTTGTGAGAGTGTGTACGTGCATGAACAGAGACCTTGATTCAGTAATTGTTTTTCGAAACATATTATAATTTTCATCACAGCCATAAGGGGAAACAGAGTCAATATGAACAAAGTAGCACTTAACAGCAGAGTGAGCCTCTTTCTCCTTCCCCACTTGGTTTTTCTTCACATTCGTGTGCTCATCTTTGAACACTGTACAACGGCCACAACGGAAATCCTAGTTATTAAATTGACTCAACAGTTTAAAAACTAAATTCATATGCTATTACCCACTTTTTAATAGCATAGAACTTCCAAAAGATAACAAAGATAAGAGGTAACTAATCATGCAAAACAGTATTAAAGTTGTTTCCAGGTTCTACTAAGGAATCTTCAGCAAGATTGCAAAATAACCAATAAAAGCCAAATTTTACACCACAAATCTATAGTCGAGAAAACATCAATATAAATAAATAAAATAAAACGCTCTGTGAACTTGCAGAATGAATTCAAATGCCTAGCCCTGGAGCGTCTAGAACTACAATACATATACTTTAATCATTTTTCTATTTTTCCTATTTACACGGGCAGTTTCAAACTCTGATAGTCAATTGTCCGTCATGCTCACTATCAATACACCGATTCAATCACATAGTCAAAGTTGCCATGTACGGACACAGATGCTTTGATGTGTTGCAAAGAATCGAGATAAAATGGTATGTGTAAAATAAATTATTTCCTGACAAATTGTAAGACTGATGCTACAAAAGGAAATGGACAAACAGAGTATGGAAAATATCATTTGTTTGAGTCATTCAGTTGATCAAACCGACTATATTCCAAAGGCGACCATCTTGCAATATTAGTTGTTTGTTACCTGACGAAAAATAGATTTTTAGGTTTCTTATTAAAAGAGTGTGATGTTCAACGAGGATGTTATATTCATATGTGGCTTCTGATCTTTCTAACTACCAACATTATTGATGGTACCATAGAATAGAAATGATTGAGAAATAACCCACTGCAATTTCTGTTCCATAGCATAAACAAGCAGTTGAAACATATTCTTCTTGACCATATTTTAGGACAAACATTTAAGATGAAAAAAATTAATCATTCTTTCAACCACGTAGGAAATAAACAGCCAAATCCTTCCAGACACCTCAAAACTGATCTATATGGACTATGGAATAAACAACCACTTAAATTATGTAACCTTGAGATAAAAGCACATCAGGTTGAGAAAGAGGGCCCAGTCGGGTACAGAGAAAGAGAGTGCAAGGGAGCAAAGGAGAGAGGGAGAGAACTTGAACAAAAAATCATCAAATAGCAGGAGAATCCGACTGACCTCTATAAGTGAACATTATTTATACCTAAATTATCACAGCTTGCTAAAGAACCTATCAGTAGTCACTAAAACTGACAGATAATTTGACAGACTTATGTTGCTAATAAAAGTACGAGATGCATGTTGCCTCAAAAGCCCACCAAAGTTGGGCCATACTATGTAGTATCAGTGAGTACACAAATATATATATATATAATTTTTTAAAAAGAGACCATAGTAGTAAAAAAATATACTCCTAGAGAAGTGCAACTTTATATTTCAATACGATATATTTCGTCATTTATGGAACCCGCGAACCCTTGACGAAATACTTCTATTACCAACTATATCATTAGTATGGAACCATCACCTGCATCACTACCAAAATCACTCAATATCATTTTGGCACTGAGAATGATGAACCCAACCAAGTATAGTATCATTCTCATATCCATAAAATATCCTATCTGAAAATAACCGTGTAAACATATTTTATTTACATATGAAAACTAACACCACAGTACAAGAATTGTTGAGAATGGCGATTCTCACAAATAGAAAACCAAACAAGCTCTAGAAGTGTCAGAGAAAGGGAAATGAGGCATTGGACGTTGATTCAGTTTTACATGTTCTCCTCTATAGCATGTGCGCAATAGAAACATAGGAAATACTAAAAGTACGAATATGGCCCTTTGTAAGAAAATAAATAGGATAATCACCCAGAAAACGGTAACGCCTCAGACCGACAAGAATTCCTTCTTTCACAATATTGTCTGTGACAGGTGGCCCATCCTATGGAAACTTAACTATCAATATGTTATCATCTCCCAGTGACCTTTGTAGGTGAGTTCTAGTACTATTCAAACAAGGTCCCTGTATCATCCAAAAGATATCTTGTGACTATTAGGATTAAGAAAACAATATTACTACTGAAACATGATTATCAAAATTCAAGCAGTGGAGAAATCCTATCTAATGAAAACCATATATGTAATGAACCATGATTATCATAATATAAATTATACATAGTGTAGAATCAGACTAACTACTATATAATGGGGAAAAAAAAAGTAGTGAAAGAAAGAGAGAAAATATAACTGATCACTTAGATTTAGAGGAAAATGATTTTTCAAAGTTATGCGCTTTGTAAACAAGAGAAAATAAGAAAGAGTTGATAACACTGAATAAGCATGACTCTTCAACAAGAATAATTATACTGTCTTTAACAAGAATAATTCTACTCTTTAGCAAAATACATATCTTGGGATGTTTCTACCACCACAAACAATAGCACTACATCAAATCGGTAGGATTACCACGAGAGAGAAATATGAGACCACTGGTGTAATATCCGCAATTTCAATTTCCGGTAATTTTCTTTTTTTTTTAGCAGGAATCCATTTTGACGACTGGCTTATGACCGTTTCGTCATTCTGAGAATGATTAATTCTGCACTTATTGCCATCCGAGATCGTTTCAGTGCCGTTTTGTTGAGTTCCGTGCTTCTTAGCGACTTTTCCGCACTCGAGTTCGATTCTTGCGAATCTCGTTCGAAACTACTGTTTCGAGTTTCCTGTAAGTCCTTTTTAACTTTGTTAGACGTGTTGTGAACTTCAGTTTGGTTATTCGATCACGTATTGCGATTTTCGGGCATTTTGGGCCATTTTGTAATTTACCCAAAGTTGTGGGTATCCGCATTCGTATTTGTTGTCTTGACCCTTTTCATGGTCGTGTGTGATTAATTGTTGCATGGTATTTCATTTCGGGTCAATGATGTTGTCCGCGAGCATTTCGTCGTGTTCGTTCCGTGCGTTTTCGGAAACCGAATCGTCGGGTCATGGCGGCTGGGCATGTAATACCCGAGATCTTTATTCCGGATTCGTTGGGTTTTCTGGGTTTTATCGGATTGTCTTTGTCCTCATCGTTGGAACTTTGTGCCATGTTTGGTTGTGTCTTGTTGGGACATGTGTTTGGAGGCATTTCGGATCACTTTGTGGGTTGTTGAGTTTTTGTGGTGTAGCGCACGCTAATGCTTGTGGCATAGCGCACGCTACGACGTGGTGGTTAGCGCACGCTACCGGATTTGTAGCGCACGCTAACTGGCAGTCCAGAGATATTGTTTTGTAGATAAAATATGTTTACCAGATTTGTAGCGCACGCTACCGGATTTGTAGCGCACGCTAACTGCTACCCAGTAGGTGCAGTTCTGTCCAGGGGCTACTGGACTAGTTTTGTGACCCGTTAGCGCATGCTACGGCTTTTAGCTAGCGCACGCTAACTTTGTTATAGGCAGTTTCTCTGGAGCGTTGACCCCATTAGCGCACGCTAATGCAGGGTGTTTAGCGCGCGCTAATAAGCATCGATATAAATCTTGAGCAATGACATTAAGTCGTCATTTTCCCACTTTTCTTCATCCCTTCCGACGGGAGTGAGATCCAGAGGTGATTAGGACCGATCTTTTTCTTCTAGCTTCATCTTATGTTTAACAACATCTAATCGTCTTCTTGGTCCAAATCAAGGTAATCTCTTTTTAGAACCCTATTTTCTTAAAATTGGGGTTTTTGGTTGGATTTGTGATTCTTAACCGATCTCGTCCGATCGGTTATTTGTTCTTATTTGTCTTGACAGTAATCTTCAGATTTTGTTAACCGTTCATCGATTTTTTGTAATACCCGATTGTAATTCAGTTATTATCATTCAGTATTTATCATTCAGTATTTATCATTCAGTATTTATCATTCAGTAATTGTCACTCAGTAATTTCACTCATTAATGATCATTTTTCACTCATATTCGATCATGGTATTCATCATTCAGAGTAATTGTATCGTGTATCAATCGTCATTCATCACTAATCTAATTGGAGTTTCGTGCCGTGTTTATCATCGTTGTCATTTTCGTTGTGGGCTGTGCGTGAGGAGTAGCGCACGCTACGTACTCTTTTTAGCGTACGCTAATTGAGTACAGGTAGCGCACGCTACCACTCAGCATTAGCGCACGCTAATGTTACCCTGGCTGCAGTCCAGAAGGTACTGGACTGCAGGTGAGTTATTAGTAGCGCACGCTACGAGTGGTAAGTAGCGCGCGCTAGTGGGTTGTAGTAGCGCACGCTAAATATGTGGAGTAGCGCTGGGGCGGATCGAGTTGAGTCCGGTGGCTCTTTGGATCGCATCGATTAATTCATAGCGCACGCTATGAGTGATATTTAGCGTCGCAAGTGGTGTAGTAGCGTCGCTACTTGTTGGCTGTAAGCGCACGCTATCGAAATCGAATCGAGAGAGACGATTTACGGATTCGATCGGGCATCACATAATTCGTTAGCGCATGCTAACAATGGGTTTTAACGTACGCTAGTGGTATGGCCGTAGCGCACGCTACAAAAAGGTACGTAGCGCGCGCTACCGTGTTCGGACAGTGGGTATTGGACTACCCAAATTACCCGTTAGCGCACGCTACGCACAAGGGCTAGCGCACGCTAACCTGGATTGGCTATATATTGGACAGTTAGCCTAAGTTCGTCATTTTATCATTCCTTCTCATTCCCTCACCGGTTTCGGGCGATTTCGGACATTTTGGAGAGTTCTCTTCGAGCTTCTATCATCCATCATCATCTTCAAGCCTTTGAATTGGATTATCATCACTTCATCATCTCCTTATCATCGAATCAAAGGTATTAATCTCTTGGATCTAGAATTTCGGATTTTTGGGTTTTTCCTTCTGATTTCTTCGTGTAAGCTTGGATTATCATTGGAATATGTTATATATGGATTATCTACCTTGGATAAATATATTCTTACGGATTTAATGGCTATTTTCGGAATTATTTCAAGAACCCTTGGGGTTGACTTCGGTTAATTGGAGATTTTTCGATTGATGTTGTTGTAATCTCGAATTGTGGATTCCTAATGGATTATTGATATCATTGAAGTGTTTTGTTGGTTTGAAATACTCATTTTGGTGTTGGTTTCGTTATATTCGGGATTGGATATTTTCGAAGTCGTGTGGTTAGTTACGTATTCGTTAGAATGCCACTATGAGTTTGATTATCGTTGTTTCGACCTTTGGGTTAGTCGTGTTTTGTTGCTTGATACGTGTATTGAACGGTTGTTGGTAATTATTGTTATTCAAGGTTGTTCGAGCGACCGGTATCTCGTTTAGGACTTTGTTCGTGGAAGGACTTTGTCATCGGTATTGTGTAAGTTAATTCTTACTCGGTTAAAAGGATACTCATTCCTTTTGTTGTTGATTGCTCATAATCATAACTCATTCATCATGGTATTAATCATATCGAGACTTGTAATTATCGAATAATCATTTCATTCACGAGGAACGACGGTTCCAAATCATTTCATTGGGTTATCAATCACGTCACTATTATTTTCATCTCGGTGAGTCATCTTGGCCTTGTCGAATTATTATTCATTGATATTCATTGTGGTCATTCTCGTTCATATGACCTTATGGGTTCATATTGCGTGGCGGGTGTGGTGTGTGGAATTTTTAGTCGGGCACACGATGGTCATGTATTGGGTTCACCGATACATTGGACCGTGCACACGGTAACGCTTACCTCGTGAGACTAATTAGGTACAAGGCGGGTGTGTCGGTCATTCGTCTTGTACACTTGCACGAGAACATTACGGGCGTCTTATGATACTCCTCTTCATGAAATTCATAACTAGGGATATTTCATAACTTGGTTAATTCATGATTGTGTAATCTCAACCCTTGAGGATTGTTGTTACGTATGGCCCGGCCGTTGGGGATTTTGTTTCAGTCACGGCAAGGCAAAGGCACGGAAGAGCATGTTGGCGACGAGTCGATGATACTAGTAGGGGCCCGATCATTTCGTTTGTTTGATCATTTGATCATTTAAAATCGATTGTATTTTCATTGCAAATTCCGTTTGAGATGTTTATTTGTTCGGTGGTGTATTTTATCTCCATATAAAATATCTTAGTATTATTTTGTCTGGTGTAATGTACTTAAACTCCCCATTGAGTACTCGGTAATATAATGTGGTTCGGATTTACTGATTATATTATTTAATTCATCATTTTCATTTGCCTGGTGGGTCCCAGTCGGGGATTCACGGCACTGTAATATCCGCTTAGTTTGGGGTGTTACAGAGTTGGTATCGGAGCGTGGTTTTGAATACTACCCTCCAAGTCATGTCTTATTTGAAATCATCGTCATCGGACTAGTATCATTGGCCGGGTGAGGCAGGCACTGTCGGGAGTGCTGGGCACTGGCCGGGCAGACGCGGCAGAAACCGGCGTAGCGCGCGCTACTGTCGGCAGACTCCCGAGAGGACGTGGAGGACGAGGCCGTGGAGCGGGCCGAATCCCGAGAGCTCGTGTGAATACACGTGCAAACGCGAGAAATAATGCTAATTCATCGAGCAGCGACGCTGCCACTCATTCACCTGGACGCGATCATTCACTATCGGGGAGTCGTACCCGGGACACGGCTCAGTCAGAAGGTGTCCGGGTTGACCCACTCGCTTTCATGCAGGGCATGATGGCCCAAATGACCCAGATGGCACAGCTGATGGAGACGATGCATAACTCCGTCAATCAAAATCAACAGGCTCCTCCGCCGCCACCTCAGAGGCAAGAGAGGAATGTGAGCAATATCATCGGCGACATCTCTCGCCAGAGGCCACCTACTTTTGAGGGCTCGTCTGAGCCGGCGGATATTATTCATTGGCTCGAACATTTCGAGAAGTTGTTTGCTATGGTAGAGTGTCCCGAAGGACACAAAGTTTCTGTTGCGGCTTACTACCTGGGTAAGAGCGCACATTCTTGGTGGTTGTCGTTGAAGCCCACCGAAGGATCATGTACTTGGGATCGATTCAAGACTCTCATGATGGAGAGGTATTATCCGGCCCCACTCGAGAGAGGCGAGATGTCGAGAATTACTCACCCCAGGCCCTCGGCGGACGAGGATGTTCTCGCCATTGCCGAAATTTCAGTGAACTTCTTTCGTTCGCCTCATCCATCATTCATTCCGAGGAGATAAGATTAAGTATTTCACAAGAGGTGAAACCCCATATGAGACTACGATTGCTTAATCATAATTGCACCACGTTGGTGAATTCATTGAAAGCTCTCACTATGAGCTCACCGCTAAAGAAATTGCTAAGCGGCAACCTTCGTGCGCTAGCAAGAAATCGAAGAATCGTAATCGATCGAAGGCGGTCGAGACAACCTTGAAAACCCGTGCGGGCTCTGCTTTCTCAACGACCTCTGTGACGTCTAAACCGCGGAATCTCGGTCATGAGCGGCGATTCGGCCATCACTGTTATAAGCTGGGGATCTTGGTCATGTCGGCACTAAGTGTCCGAGACGATGCATCACGTGTCATAATCGTGGAATTGTGGGGCATAAGGCCCGTTTTCCGTAGGGACTCAAACCTACTCGAGACGTCATCTCAGGCCCCGGCGGTCACTGCTCGAATCGAGCCACCTGATCGGCGTCGTTTAAAACAGCAGAGCGACAAAAGGTGGAGCTTTTAGCCATCGACGAGGCGTCGGTCTTAGGACTAGCAAGCCCGGATTTATGAGATGAAGAAGACCGATGATCCCGAGGCCGAATGATCTCGGTACACTCGATATTCTATCTCAACCTGTGTGTACCCTTTTTGATACTGGTGCATCGCATTCATTCATTTCCGAGTCATGTTTGAGTAGACTACGTCTGGGTAGTGCTACTAGTTGTGAGCCTTATGTCATTGGCCTACCTGATGGTAGACGAATTATCGGTAATCATGAGATTCAGAATTGTCCGATTCAGTTTCATGGTCGTGTATGGCCAGCGGACCTAATCGTGGTAGATTTGCCGAGAGACGACGTCATCTTGGGTATTGATTGGATGGATCGTCATGATGCCATCATTAGAGTCCGTAAGCGTATGATCACTATCATTTCAGACGATGGGGTTGAATGTATGTTTCAGGGAGGTAATCCCGGCTGTTCTGGTAAGGTCATTAATTTGATGAAAGCAGTGAAATTACTCAACCAGGGGTGTGTTGGTTATTGGTGCTATATGACCAGCAGAAATCATCAAGAATGTTGACGGATATTCCGGTAGTGAGGAATATGCCGATGTTTTTCAGACGAGTTACAGTTTGCCTCCACGAGAGGATGTGGAATTCACGATTGAGTTGGAGCCTGCACGTCCCCGATATCGAAGGCACTGCATCTGGATGGCCCCTACGAAATGCAGAATTAAAGAACCAACTTGAGGAGTTGTTCGAGAAGGGTTATATTCGACCGAAAGTGCGTCCCGTGGGGAGCACCTGTTATTTGTCAAGAAGAAGGATGGCTCTTTTCGCTTGGTATCGATTATCGGAGTTGAGCAGGTGACAATCAAGAATAAGTATCCCTTACCCCATATCGATGATCTTTTGGATCAACTTCAGGGAGCTTCAGTATTTTCCAAGATCGACTTAAGATCTGGATATCATCAGTTGCGGATTCGAGAGTCGGATATCGCGAGGACGGCGTTTCGAACACGCTATGGTCATTATGAGTTTGTGGTTATGCCGTTTGGATTGACTAATGCACCTGCGGTATTCATGGAGCTAATGAATCGGGTTTTCATCGACTTTTTGGATCAATTTGTTGTTGTCTTCATCGATGACATTTTGATTTATTCTCGTGACCGAGAGGAACACGAGTTTCACCTTCATCAAGTACTCGACGTGTTGAGACGAGAACAACTTTATGGGAAGTTTTCTAAATGTGAATTCTGGATGTCCGAAGTGACGTTTCTCGGACACGTAATTTCATCAGACGGAGTTCGTGTCGACCCTCAGAAGACGGAGGCTATCCGAGATTGGCTACCTCCGAAGAATGTTAAGGAAATTCGAAGTTTCCTCGGATTAGCGGGTTATTACCGGCGGTTTGTGGAAGGATTTTCTAAGATCGCTCAACCCTTGACGAACTTATTGCGGAAGGACAAGAAGTACACGTGGTCCGACGCGTGTCAACGGAGTTTTGAGGAACTCAAGAGCCGGTTAATGTCGGACTGCATCGTGAAGCTCACGCTCGTTGCGTGGGACTGAGAGTTCCAATTCGTCTGCTTTGACTCCTGGTAAAGCCAGGAGGTGTTTTAACTGCAATGTGGCGGGGCATGTCCGTGTACATTGTCCTTCTCCGCCAGTAACGTGTTACAAGTGCGGGCTTGAGGGACACCGGGTTCAGTTTTGCGAGTTGGTCACTGAGCCTTCCGAGGCACGGACTTGAGCACTGGTATCAGGACCGACTCCGAGGAGTCCCTGAGGGGCGTGGTCTATCAGTTGTATGTTATGTTATTTCCTTGCCCGGCTGTTTCGAATTTCGGAGATTAAGTTCTTTTATTCGAAGTGGATCGTTTTGTGTTTATTTTCCATTTTCTCGACTGTGCACGGTGCTTAGTATTTTGTGATTGTTCGGATAATTGACTTGATTGTATTATCTATTTGATGACGCTTGTCACTTGTTGGTTTTATTATGTTTCTACCGGTGGCGTTGTGTTGGTCATCGTGGAGCGCGTTTTCACGCCGTATATTCCTTTGTGTTGCTTGTAACGTTTCGCCGATGGGCGAAAGTTACGCATTTCTTGTGCATCTCGTTGAGTGCTTCCTGGTGGGATGTTTCTCCTCCTTACTTATTTTAAGTTTCGGGACGAAACTTCTTTTAAGGAGGGTAGTATGTAATATCCGCAATTTCGATTTCCGGTAAAAAAATTTTAGCGGGAATCCGTTTAGACGACTCGCTTGTGACCGTTTCGTCATTCTGAGAATGATTAATTCTGCACTTTTTGCCATCGGAGATCGTTTCGGTGCCGTTTTGTTGAGTTCCGTGCTTCTAAGCGACTTTTCCACACTCGAGTTCGATTCTTGCGAATCTCGTTCGAAACTGCTATTTCGAGTTTCCTGTAAGTCCGTTTAACTTTTTTAGACGTGATGTGAACTTCGGTTTGGTTATTCGATCACGTATTGTGATTTTCGGGCGTTTTGGGCCATTTTGTAATTTACCCAAAGTTGTGGGTATCCGCATTCGTATTTGTTGTCTTGACCCTTTTCATGGTTGCGTGTGATTAATTGTTGCATGGTATTTCATTTCGGGGCGATGATGTTGTCCGCGAGCATTTCGTCGTGTTCGTTTCGTGCGTTTTCGGAAACCGAATCGTCGGGTCATGGCGGCTGGGCACTGGCCGGACGGGTGAGGCAGGCACTGTCGGGAGTGCTGGGCACTGGCCGGGCAGACGCGGCAGAAACCGGCGTAGCGCGCGCTACTGTCGGCAGACTCCCGAGAGGACGTGGAGGACGAGGCCGTGGAGCGGGCCGAATCCCGAGAGCTCGTGTGAATACACGTGCAAACGCGAGAAATAATGCTAATTCATCGAGCAGCGACGCTGCCACTCATTCACCTGGACGCGATCATTCACTATCGGGGAGTCGTACCCGGGACACGGCCATCGAGAAGGTGTCCGGTTGACCCACTCGCTTTCATGCAGGCATGATGGCCCAAATGACCTGATGGCACAAATTGATGGAGACGATGCATAACTCCGTCAATCAAAATCAACAGGCTCCTCCGCCGCCACCTCAGAGGCAAGAGAGGAATGTGAGCAATATCATCGGCGACATCTCTCGCCAGAGGCCACCTACTTTTGAGGGCTCGTCTGAGCCGGCGGATATTATTCATTGGCTCGAACATTTCGAGAAGTTGTTTGCTATGGTAGAGTGTCCCGAAGGACACAAAGTTTCTGTTGCGGCTTACTACCTGGGTAAGAGCGCACATTCTTGGTGGTTGTCGTTGAAGCCCACCGAAGGATCATGTACTTGGGATCAGTTCAAGACTCTCATGATGGAGAGGTATTATCCGGCCCCACTCAGAGAGGCCAAGATGTCAGAATTACTCACCCCCGACCCCTCAGCGGACGAGGATGTTCTCGCTATTGCCGAGAAATTTCAGGAACTTCTTTCGTTCGCCTCATCCATCATTCATTCCGAGGCAGATAAGATTAAGTATTTCAGCAAGAGGCTGAAACCCCATATGAGACTACAGTTGCTTAATCATAATTGCACCACGTTGGCTGAATTCATTGAGAAAGCTCTCACCTATGAGCTCACTGCTAAAGAAATTGCTAAGCAGCAACCTTCGTCTGCTAGCAAGAAATCGAAGAATCGTAATCAGTCTGAAGGCGGTCAGACAACCTTCAAGAAACCCCGTGCGGGCTCTGCTTTTTCTCAACGACCTCCTGTGACGTCTAAACCCGCGGAATCTCACCATGAGCGCCGATTCGGCCATCACCGTTATAACGTGGGGATCTTGGTCATGTCGCACTAAGTGTCCGAGATGCATCACGTGTCATAATCGTGGAATTGTGGGGCATAAGGCCCGCTTTTCCGTAGGGACTCCAAACCTACTCAGACGTCATCTCAGCCCCGGCGGGCCACTGCTCGTAATCAAAGCCACATCGGGCGTGCTTAAAACGACAGGAGCGACAAAAGGTGGAGCTTTTAGCCATCGACAGGAGCGTCCGGTCGGGACTAGCAAGCCCGGATTTATGAGATGAAGAAGACCGATGATCCCGAGGCCCGAATGATCTCGTGTACACTCAATATTCTATCTCAACCTCGTGTACCCTTTTGATACCGGTGCATCGCATTCATTCATTTCCGAGTCATGTTTGAGTAGACTACGCCTGGGTAGTGCTACTAGTTGTGAGCCTTATGTCATCGGCCTACCCGATGGTAGACGAATTATCGGTAATCATGAGATTCGTAATCGTCCGATCTGGGCCATGGTCGTGTATGGCCAGCGGACCTAATCGTGGTAGATTTGCCGAGAGACGACGTCATCTTGGGTATTGATTGGATGGATCGTCATGATGCCATCATTAGAGTCCGTAAGCGTATGATCACTATCATTTCAGACGATGGGGTTGAATGTATGTTTCAGGGAGGTAATCCCGGCTGTTCTGGTAAGGTCATTAATTTGATGAAAGCAGTGAAATTACTCAACCAGGGGTGTGTTGGTTATTGGTGCTATATGACCAAAACCGAGAAATCATCAGTAATGTTGACGGATATTCCGGTAGTGAGGGAATATGCCGATGTTTTTCCAGACGAGTTACCTGGTTTGCCTCCACAGAGGGATGTGGAATTCACGATTGAGTTGGAGCCTGGTACGTCCCCGATATCGAAGGCACCGTACCGGATGGCCCCGGCCGAAATGCAGGAATTAAAGAACCAACTTGAGGAGTTGTTCGAGAAGGGTTATATTCGACCGAGTGCGTCCCCGTGGGGAGCACCAGTGTTATTTGTCAAGAAGAAGGATGGCTCTTTTCGCTTGTGTATCGATTATCGGGAGTTGAACAGGGTGACAATCAAGAATAAGTATCCCTTACCCCATATCGATGATCTTTTGGATCAACTTCAGGGAGCTTCAGTATTTTCCAAGATCGACTTAAGATCTGGATATCATCAGTTGCGGATTCGAGAGTCGGATATCGCGAGGACGGCGTTTCGAACACGCTATGGTCATTATGAGTTTGTGGTTATGCCGTTTGGATTGACTAATGCACCTGCGGTATTCATGGAGCTAATGAATCGGGTTTTCATCGACTTTTTGGATCAATTTGTTGTTGTCTTCATCGATGACATTTTGATTTATTCTCGTGACCGAGAGGAACACGAGTTTCACCTTCATCAAGTACTCGACGTGTTGAGACGAGAACAACTTTATGGGAAGTTTTCTAAATGTGAATTCTGGATGTCCGAAGTGACGTTTCTCGGACACGTAATTTCATCAGACGGAGTTCGTGTCGACCCTCAGAAGACGGAGGCTATCCGAGATTGGCTACCTCCGAAGAATGTTAAGGAAATTCGAAGTTTCCTCGGATTAGCGGGTTATTACCGGCGGTTTGTGGAAGGATTTTCTAAGATCGCTCAACCCTTGACGAACTTATTGCGGAAGGACAAGAAGTACACGTGGTCCGACGCGTGTCAACGGAGTTTTGAGGAACTCAAGAGCCGGTTAATGTCAGCACCTGTACTTTCCTTACCGCAGGGGACGGAAGGATTTGTGGTCTATAGTGGTGCATCCGGACAGGGTCTCGAATGTGTGCTCATGCAGAACGGGAAGGTTATTGCCTATGCTTCACGGCAATTGAGACCTTACGAGGTTAATTATCCGACCCATGACTTGGAGCTAGCAGCCGTGGTGTTCGCTTTGAAGATTTGGCGTCATTATCTTTATGGCGTTACCTGTCAGATATTCACCGATCATAAGAGTTTAAAGTATATATTTACTCAGAAGGAGTTAAATATGCGACAGAGTCGGTGGTTGGAATTAATCAAAGATTATGATATTGAGATCCTTTACCACCCGGGCAAAGCGAACGTTGTCGCCGACGCCTTGAGTCGTAAGTCCGTTCAGGAGCAGATGCTTGCTCGTTTAACGGTTCAGATGGAACTTCAACAGGAATTCCTTAGGCTCGAGATCGAGGTCTGGCTTCAGCGAGTTCAGGGACAACTTTGTATGTTAGAGATTTCATCGTCACTCGAGGAGGCAATCCGAGAGAATCAGAGTTCAGGCCCTTCATTGTTGCGCATCCGTGAGGATGTGACTCAGGGGAAAGCCCCTGGATTTGTGGTCCACGAGGATGGACTTTTGAGGTTTAAGAATCGATTGTGCGTACCGGCGAATGACGAGTTGAAAAACTCAATTTTGATAGAAGCCCATGCTACCCCTTATTCTGTTCATCCGGGGTCTAGCAAGATGTACAAGGACTTGAAACAAAACTACTGGTGGAGTAATATGAAGCGAGAAGTCGCAGAATTTGTTTCGAGATGCTTAACCTGTCAACAAGTCAAGATTGAACATCAGCGACCGGCGGGTATGCTGAAACCTCTTCCTATTCCCGAGTGGAAGTGGGAAGACATTTCTATGGATTTCATCACGAGTTTGCCGACGAGTCGTCGTGGTATGAATACAATCTGGGTGATCGTGGACCGCTTAACCAAATCAGCTCATTTCCTTGAGATCAAGGATACGTGGGGTCCCGAGAGACTTGCCCAGCTTTTCATCAAAGAGATAGTCAGACTGCACGGTACTCCTAAAAGTATCGTTTCCGATCGTGACGGACGGTTTGTGTCTCATTTTTGGAAATCAGTTCATCGCGCTATGGGAACTCAGCTTAATCTCAGTACCGCTTTTCATCCTCAGTCCGACGGGCAATCAGAGAGGACTATTCAGACATTAGAGGACATGTTGAGGGCATGCGTTCTCGATTGGAAAGGCGATTGGGAAGCCCAACTACCATTGATCGAGTTCACGTATAATAATAGTTGGCATGCTTCGATTAAGATGGCACCTTACGAGGCCTTGTATGGTCGTCGTTGTCGATCTCCGTTGTGTTGGGACGACTTATCAGAATCAATCGGCACCGAGCCCGATATGCTTATAGCCGCCCGTGAGAAGGTAGCTTTGATCAGAAGTCGTTTGTTGACCGCTCAGTCGGCGAAATCATATACGAGATAACCGTAAATCGACCATTAGAGTTCGAGGCTGGTGACCATGTGTTGGTCAAGGTATCCCCGAGTCGTGGTATCTTCCGTTTTGGGAAGAGGGGAAAGTTGAGTCCGAGATTCATTGGACCGTTCGAGATTTTGGATCGAGTAGGCGAGTTAGCTTATCGATTGGTTTTACCTCCGGCATTGAGCCGAATTCATAACGTGTTTCACGTCTCTCAGTTGCGGAAGTATGTTGCCGACCCGAGTCACATACTTCAGTTCGACGAAATCGAGATCGCCGATGATCATTCATATGAGGAGCGTCCTATGCGAGTTTAGAGCGGCGAATCAAGCAGTTGAGGAATAAGACGATTCCTTTAGTTAAGATTCAGTGGTCTAGGCACGGAATCGAAGAGGCTACTTGGGAAACCGAGGATAGTATGCGGGAGAGTTATCCCGAATTGTTTGACCCTTAGTTTCGGGGACGAAACTCTTTTAAGGGGGGGTGTATGTAATACCCGGTTGTAATTCAGTTATTATCATTCAGTATTTATCATTCAGTATTTATCATTCAGTAATTGTCACTCAGTAATTTCACTCATTAATGATCATTTGTCACTCATATTCGATCATGGTATTCATCATTCAGAGTAATTGTATCGTGTATCAATCGTCATTCATCACTAATCTATTTGGAGTTTCGTGCCGTGTTTATCATCGTTGTCATTTTCATTGTGGGCTGTGCGTGAGGAGTAGCGCACGCTACGTACTCTTTTTAGCGTACGCTAATTGAGTACAGGTAGCGCACGCTACCACTCAGCATTAGCGCACGCTAATGTTACCCTGGCTGCAGTCCAGAAGGTACTGGACTGCAGGTGAGTTATTAGTAGCGCACGCTACGAGTGGTAAGTAGCGCGCGCTAGTGGGTTGTAGTAGCGCACGCTAAATATGTGGAGTAGCGCGCGCTAAGGACGGATCAGGTTGAGTCCAGTGGCTCTTTGGTGCCTTCGATTAATTCATAGCGCACGCTATGAGTGATATTTAGCGACGCAGCGTTGTAGTAGCGTCGCTACTTGTTGGTTGTAGTGCGCCAGAAGTCAAATCGAGAGGGCAGACGGTTTCGGATTCGATCGGGCATCACATAATTCGTTAGCGCATGCTAACAATGGGTTTTAACGTACGCTAGTGGTATGGCCGTGGCGCACGCTACAAAAAGGTACGTGGCGCGCTACCGTGTTCGGACAATGGTACTTGGACTACCCAATTACCCGTTAGCGCACGCTACGCACAAGCTAGCCCACGCTAACTGGATTGGCTATATATTGACAGATTAGCCCGAGTTCGTCATTTTATCATTCCTTCTCATTCCCTCATCGGTTTCGGGCGATTTCGGACATTTGGAGAGTTCTCTTGAGCTTCTATCATCCATCATCATCTTCAAGCCTTTGAATTGGATTATCATCACTTCATCATCTCCTTAACATCGAATCAAAGGTATTAATCTCTTGGATCTAGAATTTGGATTTTCGGGTTTTCCTTCCGATTTCTTCGTGTAAGCTTGGATTATCATTGGAATATGTTAGATATGGATTATCTATCTTGGATAAATATATTCTTACGGATTTAATGGCTATTTTCGAATTATTTCAAGAACCCTTGGGGTTGACTTCGGTTAATTGGAGATTTTCCGATTGATATTGTTGTAATCTCGAATTGTGGATTCCTAATGGATTATTGATATCATTGAAGTGTTTTGTTGGTTTGAAATACTCATTTTGGTGTTGGTTTCGATATATTCGGGATTGGATATTTTCGAAGTCGTGTGGTTGGTTACGTATTCGTTAGAATGCCACTATGAGTTTGATTATCGTTGTTTCGACCTTTGGGTTAGTCGTGTTTTGTTGCTTGATACGTGTATTGACCGGTTGTTGGTAATTATTGTTATTCAAGGTTGTTCGAGCGACCGGTATCTCGTTTAGGACGTTGTTCGTGGAAGGACTTTGTCATTGGTATTGTGTAAGTTAATTCTTACTCGGTTAAAAGGATACTCATTCCTTTTGTTGTTGATTGCTCATAATCATAACTCATTCATCATGGTATTAATCATATCGAGACTTGTAATTATCGAATAATCATTTCATTCACGAGGAACGACGGTTCCAAATCATTTCATTGGGTTATCAATCACGTCACTATTATTTTCATCTCGGTGAGTCATCTTGGCCTTGTCGAATTATTATTCATTGATATTCATTGTGGTCATTCTCGCTCATATGACCTTCTCGGGTTCATATTGCGTGGCGGGTGTGGGTGTGTGGAATTTTTAGTCGGGCACACGATGGTCATGTATTGGGTTCACCGATACATTGGACCGTGCACACGGTAACGCTTACCTCCGTGAGACTAATTAGGTACAAGGCGGGTGTGTCCTGGCCATTCGTCTTGTACACTTGCACGAGAACATTACGGGCGTCTTATGATACTCCTCTTCACGAAATTCATAACTAAGGATATTTCATAACTTGATTAATTCATGATTGTGTAATCTCAACCTCGAGGATTGTTGTTACGTATGGCGGCCGTTGGGGGATTTTGTTTTCAGGTCACGACAAGGCAAAGGCACGGGAAGAGCATGTTGACGGCGACAAGTCCCAGTGATACTAGTAGGGGGCCCCAGTCATTTCGTTTGTTTCAGTCATTTCAGTCATTTCCGTCAATTGTATTTTCCGCTGCAAATTCCGTTTGAGATGTTTATTTGTTCAGGGTGGTGTATTTTATCTCCATATAAAATATACTAGTATTCTGTTTTGTCCTGGTGTAATGTACTTAAACTCCCCATCGGAGTACTCGGTAATATAATGTGGTTCGGTACTACAATTATATTATTTAATTCATCATTTTCATTTGCCTGGTGGGTCCCAGTCGAGGATTCACGGCACTGTAATATCCGCTTAGTTTGGGGTGTTACATTTTTATAGCCCGGATCAACGATTCTTGATTTCTTTGAGAACAGTTAGATCCTTGTCATTTTTAGGATCGTTTCGGATTTCGATTAGTGTTATTGATTCCTGGTGATGCTATTTTCGTAGTATTCGTGGGTTGTCGAAGTCTTGATCGTTTTTGGAAGTTCGAAGGTTGCCCGATCGTGCCCGTTCGTCGTTTCGTCGCTCGTGGTATCGAGGCAAGTATCTTGTCCATACATTTCATGTTTCGTAGGCGTAATTAATGATAAATGATTTTATGCGAAACCCAATGTTTAATGAACGTAAAAAGGGATGGGTATGTTCTCGATAAATGTTGTCTTTCAACGATAATTCGTGTACTTCGTGATTATATGTGTTCTCGGAATATGTGTGTTGGTTTTGTATGTTGAAAAGATGCTATGATCACTTTGAGTGAGTTAAATAGACCGTAATCCTTTGCCGGGGATTACGTAATGCTATGTGTACTTGTTCGGTAAGAACGTATTGTGTGTGATATTAGTTGTTACTCCTTTGAAAGGAGGTTGTGATGTTTAAGTGTTGTTTGGCTTGATGTTCTGCTCATTGTTATGTGATCGTTGAAAGTGATGTGCCTCCGGGTAGGATTGTTGAATCTCCAGGATCCATACTTGCTAGTATGGGTTGGGCGTGACCGTAGAGTTATCCAATCCGGGTATGTCTTGCGGGGACTCCGAGGTTCGGGGCTTGCTAGCCCGATGCCGGGATAACTTGTGGGGGTTATCATCGGGTATATCTTGCGGGGACTCTGAGGTTCGTGGCTTGTTAGCCCGATGCCGGGATAACTTATGGTTGTGATTTGGTATGGGTTCCTATTGGGTTATTCACTCGGGTATGTTCTACGGGAGCATCTGAGGTTCGTGGCTTGTTAGCACGGGACGCGAATAATCCTTAGGAACATGTGTTATGTGATTCGGTTCGTGTACCCTGTGGCTTATGATTCGGGTCTTGGACCCCGTGTGTTGTGAATTGGGTTGTGAAACCGCGTTTTATTATTGGAATCGTATTTTGGAAAGACGATTTTGGGTCGTGTCCCCAAGTGTTTTCGAAAGACTTGAGAATTCCTAAATTCCAAATGTTTTCAAACTCCCGAGATCGTAAAATATTTTGTATGAGATACATGGTTCTATTCCTACCTTTTATAAATCAAACTGTTTTGATTAATTGAATTATCTCGGGAAATATATTCAAGATTTTTATATTCTTGAAGCACGTTGTGTATGGCTTGTACTTCTGTTTTATACTTGCACTAGCAAAACAGTGGAGTTTTGCTAACCCCCGAGTATTCGGGGGGTGGATGTCTGTATTGCGTCCAGGTACTTGCAGGTAGCTGGGGTGCGAATCACAGGATTGATATGGAGGATGATGAGAGACGAAGATACTAATCACGTGAAGACCAATTGTAGAGTATTCGGTAGAGTCGTGTTGGTTATCCCTCCGATGTGTTGTTACCCCAATTTATGGGAGTGTTATTGTATTTCAGCCCCTGCGTGGCAATGAGTTTTGGGAAAGAATCTTGTATGTAATGTTGTGTGTGTTGACAAAAGGCCATATCGGTCTAATGGTCCTTTATGTAGCCATGTCGTCATGTGAAGTGATGCATTGTTTTGTATTTAGCCTGGTAGATCCTCGCGGAGAGGGTCTGCGGCGGTGTAATATTCCCGAGTGGTTTGGGGGTGTTACAGAATATGGTATCGGAGCTTAGGTTGAGGAAACCTAGGATGTCGGGTTGAGTTGTGTGTTGTCGGGTCTTGTCTTGTCAGATTTGGTCTGACTGAGTGGTGTCGCGACGCATCGTTTGAGTTGTCGGTCGTGATTAGTATCGAGGTGCAACCATCATCTTCGTGCGATCTGTGGATGTAAGTCTCCCTATTTTGTTGTGTCTCATGTTATACGAGTTTATGTGATTCTGTGTTATTATGTGGAGTTTAATTGTGCCTCGTGAATACTTACTCCATACTTGTTTGATTCTCGTATTGTGTTGGAATAAAGAGTAGTACCGGTATGCATGTATATATGTATACATCTTTGTGTGAAATCGTTTTTACAGGGGTGATGTTTTGGATTGGTTACTCAATAAAAGTTTATCAATGTGGTATTTTAAACTTCAAATGTTTTGGGGAAGTCACGTAAATTCTATTTAAAAACATCCTTCGAGGAGGAAAAATGATTTGATTTTCGTATGATGACCTCGAGACCAAAGATTTTGAGAATTCAAACTACATATATTATATTTTCATCTTGCATTGAAAATTTTCAAAATTTGATTTTTAAATGCTTAAACGAGGTCTACCAATAGTTTACTTGAGACGTGACTTTCGCCTTCAACTTTTCGGTTAAACGATATGTAGTGAGAATGTAAATTGTTGGTGTTTGGATTCGTATGTTGTTGTTTATTTGTAACCTTCGGCTTTTGGCATTATTTAGTATATGTTCATGAATGTGTTGCTGGATGAGAATAGCTAGCGCACGCTAAGTCTCTGTTAAATCATACCCTAATCGGTCTGAGCAGAAGCTCGAAAACTACATTCTGGCCGTAAGTCGAACTTTTGCGATTGTTAGGTTGACCGTTTGAGACCGTACTCTATGTGTGTTGTTCAGGAATAACAATTGTTGTGTGTGATTATGTGTAATTTGAACTGTGTTCTTGTCCGCTGCGTGTGTAGTCCAAAATGACTTTTTGGGTACTTTTACCAAAATAGTGTGTATTTCAAAATGACCTTTCGGGTTTGTAAATTTGAATTATTGTATGGGCCTTTTTGCTAACTCTTTTGTCGGGTGACTTAACATATATTTTGAAACCATTGAGTTTCCGCGTCTACGCCTTGTAATTTCAAATGGTATTTGATGATGGTATTTGGTATTTGGAAAATGACTTTTGGGGAGTATTTGGGAAGTATTACCGTCATCGGCCTTTTTAGCATTTTGGAACGTTTTTGAAAATGGTTTTCAACTTGGTGAGTTCCGACGCGGAAACCGTACAGATAATGATTTTGATATAATGGATGATTTCAATTTCATTGCATTTATAAATCGCATAACAACGACATTATAAATGAAGATTTTTGGTATAATAGTTTGTATATTGTGCTCTAGCTGGAATTAAATGGTAATATGTATATGATTTAATGATGTTGGATTAAAGATAGAGATGTGAATATCTTGCTATGTGTTATGATCCTTCGTTGCCATAGGTTGTTGTTTGTTAATATGCCGAGGGGCAGAGGTCGTGGTCGTAACCGTGGTACTGATGGCCACCGGGATCAGATGCGGAATCGAGAGAATGTCGTTGAGAATGATTTTAGTTTGGGTGTGGCTACTATATTGCAACAAGTAGCGACTCAGATGAGTCAGTTGACCCAGGTGGTTCAACGTAGCATTGACGCGAGTCAGAACGTCGGTGTAAATCAATGGCTTCGCGGGGTAGTTCATTTGAATCCCCCTCGATTTGCCGGTGCTGCGGATGCGTTGGGCTGGGATGGTTGGATTTTCCAGTTGGGAAAGATTTTCGAGGCTGTCGGATGTCCTGAAGAGCGGAAGGTACCTATCGCTTAGTACCTTCTCGACAAAGATGCCGCTAATTGGTGGGAAGCTGTTAAACCTCATGATCGTGATGTCACGTGGGCGGAGTTCCAAGCACTTATGGAAGCTGAGTTCTGTCCGAAACCGATTAGAGAGCAGAGGATTCGCGAATTCTACTTGGCAGAACCGCAAGATATATCAGTGTCGCAGGCTATCATCGATTATAGCAAACAACTCAGTTATGTGCGAGATCGGGTGAGAACCGAGGAAGAGAGGATCCTTCACTTTGACAGACGGATGAAGCCAGATATTCGTGCGTATATGCCGGGATTCAATTGCACTTCATTGAGATACTATCAAGATCGAGCCTTAGCTCGTGAACTAGCTTCATTATCGTCGGAGCGTGTGCCCGAGTCGAAGAAGTAGAGGAAGTCCGATGATCGTGTGGACAGTACAGGAGTCGGTGTTTTTAATTTGCAACGTAGTAGTCTCTCCGCTGTGAAGCTCCATCGCTCGATGCGTGGAACTGAGAGTTCCAAGTCTTCTGTTCTGACTCCTGGTAAAGCCAGGAGATGTTTTAACTGTAATGTGGCGGGACATGTTCGTGCACATTGTCCTTCCCCACCAGTAACGTGTTACAGGTGCGGACTCGAGGGACACCGGATTCAATTTTGCGAGATGGTTACCGAGCATTCCGAGGCACGGACTTGAGCTTTGATAACAGGATCGACTCCGAGTACTCCCGGAGGGGCGTGGTCTATCAGTTGTATGTTGAGTTATTTCCCTTGCTTTGTTGTTTCGAAATTCGGAGATTGACTTCTTTTATTTGAAGTGGATCGGATTTTGAACTCTGTACTCTCGACTCTGTCGAATCGTTTATATTCGTTGATATTTTCTGAACTTGTCCTGTCTTGTGCTTTTGCTGATCGAACGAGTTGGGGTATTGTTTCAGAATAACCCATTTGTCGTTATGACTCTCCAAATTGCTATTCCCTTTCCTGTGGATCTTATGTGAATGCACATCTTGTTGTCTTCACCGGATCGTATATTGTCTCGAGTCGAGATGTGAACTTTGGGGTTGTTGTTTTGAGTATTATTGTTCGTCATGAATCGAACATGACTGATCGACTTTTGTGCCTCGATCATTGTAATTCAATCGTTTGATTGTTCGGTTTTTGTTGATCTCGTTTCGTGATTGTTGAGCGTTAGGACTCCTTCGTAATTTCCTTAACTTCAGGAAATTTGTTTTGTGTTTGATCTTCCAACCCTTGGGCTGTGGAATTTCGTATTGGTTGAGTGTATAGCTCATGTTTTGATTGATGTCTTGTTGAACTGTTCAACCGTATTGATTTCCGTTCATTGTGTTTTGTTATTTCGGCAATGAAATCGTGTGTTATCTAAGTTTGTCTTGTGTCGTTCGTTTTATGTTTCAAGTTTCGAGGACGAAACTTCTTTGGGGTAGAATGTAATACCCGAGATCTTTATTCCGGATTCGTTGGGTTTTCTGGGTTTTATCGGATTGTCTTTGTCCTCATCGTTGGAATTTCGTGCCATGTTTGGTTGTGTCTTGTTGGGACATGTGTTTGGAGGCATTTCGGATCACTTTGTGGGTTGTTGAGTTTTTGTGGTGTAGCGCACGCTAATGCTTGTGGCATAGCGCACGCTACAGCGTGGTGGTTAGCGCACGCTACCGGATTTGTAGCGCACGCTAACTGGCAGTCCAGAGACAGTCCAGTAGCTACTGGACTAGGACTGGAGCTTTGTTAGCGCACGCTAAAGCCGATAGCTAGTGCACACTATCGACTGCTTAGCGCACGCTCTCTCTTCTTTCTAGCGCAGTCTACCCGGTAGAGTGCGATTACATCCCGAGAACCTTGGACTAGTTTTGTGACCCGTTAGCGCACGCTACGGCTTTTAGTTAGCGCACGCTAACTTTGTTATAAGCGATTTCTGGAGTGTTGACCGTTAGCGCACGCTAATGCAGGTGTTTAGCGCGTCTTAATAAGCATCGATATAAATCTTGGGACAATGATATTAAGTCGTCATTTTCCCACTTTTCTTCATCCCTTCCGACGAGTGAGATCCGAGGCGATTAGGACCGATCTTTTCTTCTAGCTTCATCTTTGGCGGATTTGTAGATGTTTAACAACATCTAATCGTCTTCTTAGTCCAAATCAAGGTAATCTCTTTTTAGAACCCTATTTTCTTAAAATTGGGGTTTTGCTTGATTTGTGATTCTTAACCGATCTCATCCGATCGGTTATTTGTTCTTGTTTGTATTGGTAATCTTGATTTTGTTAACCGTTCATCGATTTTTATAGCCGGATCAACGATTCTTGATTTCTTTGAGAACACTTAGATCCTGTCGTTTTAGGATCGTTTCGGATTTCGATTAGTGTTATTGATTCGTGGTGATGCTATTTTCGTAGTATTCGTGGGCTGTCGAAGTCTTGATCGTTTTTGGAAGTTCGAAGGTTGCCCGATCGTGCCCGTTCGTCGTTTCGTCGCTCGTGATATCGAGGCAAGTATCTTGTCCATACGTTTCATGTTTCGCAGGCGTAATTAATGATAAATGATTTTATGCGAAACCCAATGTTTAATGAACGTAAAAAGGGATCGGTATGTTCTCGATAAATGTTGTCTTTCAACGATAATTCGTGTACTTCGTGATTATATGTGTTCTCGGAATATGTGTGTTGGTTTTGTATGTTGAAAAGATGTTATGATCACTTTGAGTGAGTTTAATAGACCGTAATCCTTTGCCGGGGATTACGTAATGCTATGTGTACTTGTTCGGTAAGAATGTATTGTGTGTGATATTAGTTGTTACTCCTTTGAAAGGAGGTTGTGATGTTTAAGTGTTGTTTGGCTTGATGTTCTGCTCATTGTTATGTGATCGTTGAAAGTGATGTGCCACCGGGTAGGATTGTTGAATCTCCGGGATCCATACTTGCTAGTATGGGTCGGGCGTGACCGTAGAGTTATCCAATCCGGGTATGTCTTGCGGGGACTCCGAGGTTCGGGGCTTGCTAGCCCGATGCCAGGATAACTTGTGGGGGTTATCATCGGGTATGTCTTGCGGGGACTCCGAGGTTCGTGGCTTGTTAGCCGATCTGGGATAACTTATGGTTGTGATTTGGTATGGGTTCCTATTGGGTTATTCACTCGGGTATGTTCTACGGGAGCATCTGAGGTTCGTGGCTTGTTAGCACGGGACGCGAATAATCCTTAGGAACATGTGTTATGTGATTCGGGTCGTGGACCCTGTGGCTTATGATTCGGGTCTTGGACCCCGTGTGTTGTGAATTGGGTTGTGAAACCGCGTTTTATTATTGGAATCGTATTTTGGAAAGACGATTTTGGGCCGTGTCCCCAAGTGTTTTCGAAAGACTTGATAATTCCTAAATTCCAAATGTTTTCAAACTCCCGAGATCGTAAAATATTTTGTATGAGATACATGGTTCTATTCCTACCTTTTATAAATCAAACTGTTTTGATTAATTGAATTATCTCGGGAAATATATTCAAGATTTTTATATTCTTGAAGCACGTTGTGTATGGCTTGTACTTCTGTTTTATACTTGCACTAGCAAAACAGTGGAGTTTTGCTAACCCCAAAGTATTCGGGGTGGATGTGCATGTGCGTCCGGTACTTGCGGTAGGCAGGGAGCGAATCACAGGATCGATACGGAGGATGATGGGAGACGAAGATACTAATCACGTGAAGACCAATTGTAGAGTATTCGGTAGAGTCGTGTTGGTTATCCCTCCGATGTGTTGTTACCCCGATTTATGGGAGTGTTATTGTATTTCAGCCCCTGCGTGGGAATGAGTTTTGGGAAAGAATCTTGTATGTAATGTTGTGTGTGTTGTGACAAAGGCCAATCGGTCTAATGGTCCTTTATGTAGCCATGTCGGCATGTGAAGTGATGCATTGTTTTGTATTTAGCTTTGGTAGATCCTCGCGGAGAGGAGTGCATGCTGTAATATTCCCAGAGTGGTTTGGGGTGTTACGGGCCTTTGGCCGGATGGGTGCGGCAGCTGTCGGGAAGTCTTGAGCCGGCCGGCAGACGCGGCAGAACCGCGTAGCGCGCTCTGCCGTGACTGCGCTGCACGCTAGCTCGGCAGGACTAGCGCACGTTAATAGGCCGGCCATCGCATGTTATCGGGCTGGGCAGAGAGGTTCCTGGAGTTCTGGACTTAGGGAAGATCGGAAGGTAGCACACGCTACTGTCGGTCGTGGCGCGCGCTAACCGTCATGTGTAGCGCACGCTGTCGACCGATTAGCGCACGTTACCTGGCCGAGCAGTTTAGTCCAGAGGGTTCTGGACAGGTCAGCTAGCGCGCGCTAGTGTCCGCACAGCGCACGCTATCGGGGTCGGGCAGGCAGGTCCTGGTCGGCAGGTTGGGTCAGCAGTGCTGGGTCATGCGGGCCCCGACCGAGGGTTTGGGCGATACTGGCCGATAGCGCACGCTACTGCTGGAAGGCTAGCGCACGCTAGGCCGCGCCAGTATAAATATGACTGAGCAGTCATATTTTCACCCGTTTTTCATTTCTATAACCTTTCCGCGGCTGGAGGCTTGGTGATCAAGGAGGCATGTTGTCAAGCAACTAATCCATGAAGTCCTAGAGCTTATATCATTGATTAATCATCCTATAACATCCTTTGATCCAGCGAATCAAGGTTAGATTTCTTAGAACCCTATCTTTGGGAAATTTTGGGGTTTTTGAGTTTTTGTCCGATTCGTTCCGTATTGTTGATTAATCCATGATGGGTATGATTAATCTTAGTATTATTCATGTGTTTAACATCATTTAATCCATTGTTCTTCGTCAAATCAAGGTATATTTTTTGATTTCCTTCGAGTTGACTTTTTGGGGGATTTGTTCTTGATTTCGTTTTCCATCTATTTTTGATGAACCGATTGTTGTAAAATGATGTTTTTAAACATATCATATGGATTGAATATCCATATTTCGGTTGGGAATTCTATTTTCATGTTTTGTTGGGTCGATTCGTGTTCTTCGCCGTTTTGGGGGAAACCCTTGAACTTTCATCGTTTGTTACTTGAATTCAGCGGCTTTGGGTCGTACTTTGGAATTCATTTTCTTTGTTATTGTTGTCGTTCGTAGTTCATTGTTGCGGGTTGTCGTTCGGTGGAGTCGGCGGGTTCGTAGTCGGTCCGAACTTCGGTCGATTCTCCGCGTTGTGATTATTCGAGGCAAGTATCTTGCCCATACATTTCATGTTTTGTAGGCATAATTGTTGGTAAATGATTTTATGTAAAATCCGGATGTTTAATGAATGTTAAAAAGTATCGGTATGTTCTAGATAAATGTTGTCTTTCAACGATAACTCGTATGCTTCGTGAATAAGTGTGTTTTTGGCCTATGTGTGTTAACTCCGTTGGTTGAAAGACGTATGATCACATTTAGTGAATGTAATAAACCGTAATCATTTACTGAGGATAACATGTTGTTATGTGTGCTTGTTCGGTGAATATGTGATGGGTGATATTGGTTGTTACTCCTTTGAAAGGAAGTTGTGATGCTTAATGTTGCTTGGCTTGATAGTTGATTATTGTTGTGTGCTTTTTGTATGTGATGTGCCTCCGGGTAGGATTGTTGAATCTCCGGGATCCATACTTGCTAGTATGGGTCGGGCGTGGCCGTAGGGTTATCCACCGGGTATGTCTTGCGGGGACTCCGAGGTTCGTGGCTTGTTAGCCCGATGCCGGGATAACTGATGGGGTTATCATCGGGTATGTCTTGCGGGGACTTCGAGGTTCGTAACTTGTTAGTGCGATGCCGGGATAACTTATGGTTGTAGTTTGGTTAAGTACGTATCTGTGCTTGTAGTCACGTGACTGTTGTTACGGTGACATGTGATTTGATATAGTTTCCCTGTGGGTTATTCACTCGGGTTTGTTCTACGGGAGCATCTGAGGTCCGTGGCTTGCTAGCACGGGACGCGAATAATCTGTGGAAACAGGTTGTTATGGTATGATCGAGTCATGGACCCCGTGTGTTGTTATCGTAATTTTGTTTTGGGAAAATGACTTTTGGACTGTGTCCCTAAATGTTTTCGAAAGGCTTGAGAATTCTTAAAATCCCAAATGTATTCAAAACTCCCGAGATCGTAAAATGTTTTTACAAGATGTATATCGGGTTTACCCCTATCTTTCGATTTAACCGTTTTGATCAAGTGATTTACCTCGGGAAGTATGTTTATGATTTCTAAGTCTTTGGAGTATGATATGTATGGCTTGTCTTCGTATTTTATACTTGCACTAGAAAAACAGTGGAGTTTTGCTAACTCCCGAGTATTCGGGGGGTGGATGTTTGTCTTTGCATTCAGGTTTTAGGAGCATAACAGAGGGTCGGCACGAAGGATGATGAAAGATGATCGATACTAATCACATGAGGGCCCGTACATTATTGTTTGGTTTAGTTGTATTTTATTTCCACTGCAGTATTCTTTCCCATTGTACGGGAGTGTGTTGTATTCGACCCCTGCGTGGGCATGTAATGTGTTTGAGTTGTATGTATTTATTGAAAGACCAAATCGGTCTACTAAGTCATTTTAGCCTTAAAGGCATTGTTGAGATGTTCGATGTTGTTACCAGCCTGGTAGATCCTTGAGGAAAGGTTCTACGGCGTGTAATATCCCTGAGCAGATTGGGGGTGTTACATAAATGGTATCGGAGCTTAGGTTGTGGAAACCTAGGCTGTCGGGTTTAGTGATGTCTGTTGAGTTTTTGTCTCGTCGGATTTTGTCTGACTGAGTCGTGTCGCGATGCGTCGTCTAAGTTTGTTGGTCGTGATTAGTATCGTGGGGCGATCATCATCTTCGTGCGACCTGTGGATGTAAGTCTCCCTCCTTTGTGTTGTGCCTCGTGTGGCACGAGTTATTGGTATGATTATGTGTTAAGTGATGGAATCCTTATGTAGATTCTTGGTTTCGTGATGCATTTGTGTGACTCATATTTCGTTTATATGAGGAGTGTTGTCGCTATTTATGTCCTGTTGACTGTGATATTTGACTGTTTGTTTTCCGTTAAAAGACATGTGTTGTCTTGATTTTGAGCGAGTTGATGCGTGTGTTGTGGTGTATGTAAGTGAACATTGTTACATGTGTGTTTTTAGGCATTCTAGCCTAATAGATTTTCGAAAACCTTGAGTATCTTAGAAAATAAATTTCAAGACGTACCTTCAAAATGAATTATTTTCTCGCGTTACTTTCAAAGTGCTTTCTAGTACAGCAATATATTTCAAATTATTCCAATTGGGGACCAAAATATTTTGAGATATTTTCAATTATTTAGAAATGCTTTGCTTAGACCCGAGGGTCGAATATTTCCGAAAGTTTTTCACTAAAAGAAGAGTGTCCTCATTTTTGTTCAACACAAGATGGTTTTCAAAGTCTCGACAAAGATCTTTGTTCAACTTTTTGTAAAGTGATACTCAAGATCAACTAGTGTTTTCAATTTTTTTTTCAAAAGGTGGTTTTCGTTTTAAAACCTATCTTCCTGTGTGGGGCCCGGGAATGTATGTACGATGTTAACATTACCGTTAGTGGTGATGTGAGCATGGAGTTGTTCGCCCCACATTTGTTGTATTAGCCCTCTGTGAGAAGTGTAATGTTAGTATTGAATGTTGTCGCTTTGTGATGATTTGTGTGTTATCGCACCCATGCGAGCTGTTGGAAACTTGAGTTTGCATGATTGTGTACATACATGGTTGTTTCGTGATGTTTAGTAACCGTATCCTGGATATCGTTCGGACCGCTGAGGTCGCCGAACGATACCGTCGTTGCTGGGGTGTTTGTATGTGTGTTGCTTTACGATGGTAATCGTTGTAAGTGTTGCGTGTTATGATTTCCTATTGTGCTGGTGGTTGCTTATTCAGTATGCCGAGGGGCAGAGGTCGTGGTCGTGGCGACCGGGTGCGTGATCGGGATCATGCTGCTGGTGATGATATAGTTGTCGGTGTTGCTACTATCTTACAACAGGTAGCTACACAGATGACTCAGTTGACTCAGACAGTTCAGCGCATTACTGATGTGACCCAGAACACTAGTGCAAATCAGTGGCTTCGGGAGGTAATTCGTATGAATCCCCCTCGATTCGCCGGTGTTGCGGATGCGTTGGGCTGGGATGGTTGGCTTTTCCAGTTGGGAAAGATATTTGAGGCTGTCGATTATCCTGAAGAGCGGAAGGTACCTATTGCGCAGTACCTTCTTGACAAAGATGCCGCTAATTGGTGGGAAGCTGTTAAGCCTCGTGATCGTGATGTCACGTGGGCGGAGTTCCAGGCATTTATGGAAGCTGAGTTACGTGCAAACCGATTAGAGAGCGGAGGATTCACGAATTTTATTTGGCGAGAACCGCAAGATATTTCGATGTCACAGTATCATCGACTATAGCAAACAACTCGATTATGTGCGAGATCGGGTGAGAACCGAGGAAGAGAGGATCTTTCATTTTGTGAGACGAATGAAGCGAGAGATTCGCGTGTATATGTCGGGACTCACTTGCACTTCGTTGAGGGACTACCAAGATCGAGCATTGGCGTGAACTAGCCCGTTATTGTCGGAGCGTGTGCCGAGTCGAAGAAGCGAGAGGAAGTCGATGACCTTATGGACAGTGCGGGAGTTGGTGTTTCTAGTTCGCAACGTCATAGTCTTTCTCTTGTGAAGCTCGTCGCTCGTTGCGTGGGACCGAGAGTTCCAATTGCTTTGACTCTGGTAAAGCCGGAGGTGTTTTAAGCGCAATGTGGCGGGGCATGTCCGTGTACATTGTCCTTCTCACTTGATAACGTGTTACAAGTGCGGGCTTGAGGACAAGGTTCGGATTTTGCGAGTTGGTCACCGAGCCTTCCGAGGCACGGACTTGAGCACCGGTATCGGGACCGACTCAGGAGTCCCCGAGGCGTGGTCTATCAGTTGTAGGTTATGTAATATCCTTGCCCGGCTGTTTCGAATTTCTGATAATAAGTTCTTTTATTCGTAGTGGGGCGTATTGTGTTTATTTTCCATTTTCTCATTGTGCACGGTGCTTAGTATTTTGTGATTGTTCGGATAATTGACTTGATTGTATTATCTATTTGATGACGCTTGTCACTTGTTGGTTTTATTATGTTTCTACCGGTGGCGTTGTGTTGGTCATCGTGGAGCGCGTTTTCACGCCGTATATTCCTTTGTGTTGCTTGTAACGTTTCGCCGATGGGCGAAAGTTACGCATTTCTTGTGCATCTCGTTGAGTGCTTCCTGGTGGGATGTTTCTCCTCCTTACTTATTTTAAGTTTCGGGACGAAACTTCTTTTAAGGAGGGTAGTATGTAATATCCGCAATTTCGATTTCCGGTAAAAAAATTTTAGCGGGAATCCGTTTAGACGACTCGCTTGTGACCGTTTCGTCATTCTGAGAATGATTAATTCTGCACTTTTTGCCATCGGAGATCGTTTCGGTGCCGTTTTGTTGAGTTCCGTGCTTCTAAGCGACTTTTCCACACTCGAGTTCGATTCTTGCGAATCTCGTTCGAAACTGCTATTTCGAGTTTCCTGTAAGTCCGTTTAACTTTTTTAGACGTGATGTGAACTTCGGTTTGGTTATTCGATCACGTATTGTGATTTTCGGGCGTTTTGGGCCATTTTGTAATTTACCCAAAGTTGTGGGTATCCGCATTCGTATTTGTTGTCTTGACCCTTTTCATGGTTGCGTGTGATTAATTGTTGCATGGTATTTCATTTCGGGGCGATGATGTTGTCCGCGAGCATTTCGTCGTGTTCGTTTCCTGCGTTTTCGGAAACCGAATCGTCGGGTCATGGCGGCTGGGCACTGGCCGGACGGGTGAGGCAGGCACTGTCGGGAGTGCTGGGCATTGGCCGGGCAGACGCGGCAGAAACCGGCGTAGCGCGCGCTACTGTCGGCAGACTGCGCACGCTAGCTCGGCAGGACTAGCGCACGTTAATAGGCCGGCCAGCGCACGCTATCGGGCTGGGCAGAGAGGTTCCTGGAGTTCTGGAATCGGGGAGGATCGGTAGGTAGAGCACGCTACTGTCGGTCGTGGCGCGCGCTAACCGTCATGTGTATAGCACACTGTCGGCCAACTAGCGCACGTTACCTGGCCGAGTAGTTTAGTCCAGAGGGTTCTGGACAGGTCGGCTAGTGCGCGCTAGCGTCCACGCAGCGCACGCTATCGGGGTCGGGTAGGCAGGTCCTGGTCGGCAGGTTGGGTCGTGATCTTGGGGTCATGCGGGCCCGACCGAGTGCAGCGTCTTGGCGATAGCGCACGCTACTGCCGGAAGGCTGGCGCACGCTAGGCCGTGCCAGTATAAATATGACTGAGCAGTCATATGTTCACCCGTTTTTTATTTCTATCTTCTCCTTTCCGTGGCTGGAGGCTTGGTGATCAAGGAGGCATGTTGTCAAGCAACTAATCCACGAAGTCCTAGAGCTTATATCATTGATTAATCATCCTATAACATCCTTTGATCCAGCGAATCAAGGTTAGATTTCTTAGAACCCTATCTTTGGGAAATTTTGGGGGTTTTGAGTTTTTGTCCGATTCGTTCCGTATTGTTGATTAATCCATGATGGGTATGATTAATCTTAGTATTATTCATGTGTTTAACATCATTTAATCTATTGTTCTTCGTCAAATCAAGGTATATTTTTTGATTTCCTTCGAGTTGACTTTTTGGGGGATTTGTTCTTGATTTCGTTTTCCATCTATTTTTGATGAACCGATTGTTGTAAAATGATGTTTTTAAACATATCCTATGGATTGAATATCCATATTTCAGTTGGGAATTCCATTTTCATGTTTTGTCGGGTCGATTCGTGTTCTTGGCCGTTTTGGGGGAAACCCTTGAACTTTCATCGTTTGTTACTTGAATTCAGCGGCTTTAGGTCGTACTTTGGAATTCATTTTTGTTGTTATTGTTGTCGTTCGTAGTTTATTGTTGCGGGTTGTCGTTCGGCGGAGTCGGCGGGTTCATAGTCGGTCTGAGTCTCCTCACTTTGGTCGATTCTCCGCGTTGTGATTATTCGAGGCAAGTATCTTGCCTATACATTTCATGTTTTGTAGGCATAATTGTTGGTAAATAATTTTATGTAAAATCCGGATGTTTAATGAATGTTAAAAAGTATCGGTATGTTCTCGATAAATGTTGTCTTTCAACGATAACTCGGATGCTTCATGAATAAGTGTGTTTTTGGCCTATGTGTATTAACTACGTTGGTTGAAAGACGTATGATCACATTTAGTGAATGTAATAAACTGTAATCATTTACCGAGGATAACGTGTTGTTATGTGTGCTTGTTCGGTGAATATGTGACGGGTGATATTGGTTGTTACTCCTTTGAAAGGAAGTTGTGATGCTTAATGTTGCTTGGCTTGATAGTTGATTATTGTTGTGTGCTTGTTGTATGTGATGTGCCTCCGGATAGGATTGTTGAATCTACGGGATCCATACTTGCTACTATGGGTAGGGCGTGGCCGTAGTGTTATCCACCGAGTATGTCTTGCGGAGACTTCGAGGTTCGTGGCTTGTTAGCCCGATGTCGGGATAACTGATGGGGTTATCATCGGGTATGTCTTGCGGGGACTCCGAGGTTCGTAGCTTGTTAGTGCGATGCCGGGATAACTTATGGTTGTGGTTTGGTTAAGTACGTATCTGTGCTTGTAGTCACGTGACTGTTGTTACGGTGACATGTGATTTGATATAGTTTCCATGTGGGTTATTCACTCGGGTTTGTTCTACGGGAGCATCTGAGGTACGTGGCTTGCTAGCACGGGATGCGAATAATCTGTGGAAACATGTTGTTATGGTATGATTAGGTCGTGGACCCCGTGTGTTGTTATCGTAATTTTGTTTTGGGAAAATGACTTTTGGACTATGTCCCTAAATGTTTTCAAAAGGCTTGAGAATTCTTAAAATCCCAAATGTATTCGAAACTCCCAAGATCGTAAAATGTTTTTACAAGATGTATATCGGGTTTACCCCTATCTTTCGATTTATGCGTTTTGATCAAGTGATTTACCTCGGGAAGAATGTTTATGATTTCTAAGTTTTTGGAGTATGATATGTATGGCTTATCTTCGTATTTTATACTTGCACTAGCAAAACAGTGGAGTTTTGCTAACCCCCGAGTATTCGGGGAGTGGATGTCTGTCTTTGCATTCAGGTTTTGGGAGCATAACATAGGGTCGACAGGAAGGATGATGAAAGATGATCGATACTAATCACATGAGGGCCCGTACATTATTGTTTGGTTTAGTTGTATTTTATTTCTGCTGCAGTATTCTTTCCCATTGTACGTGAGTGTGTTGTATTCGACCCCTGCGTGGGCATGTAATGTGTTTGAGTTGTATGTATTTATTGAAAGAACAAATCGGTCTACTGAGTCATTTTAGCCTTAAAGGCATTGTTGAGATGTTCGATGTTGTTACCAGCCTGGTAGATCCTTGAGGAAAGTTCTACGGCGTGTAATATCCCTGAGCGGATTGAGGGTGTTACAACTAGATATGCATTCTACTGTTTGTTTGTATATAAAAAAATAATAAACAAATTAGAATCAAAATGGATGAAAATACTAAAAAAAAAACATTTAAAAACCTACCCATTCTTTATATTCCAAATAATTTTATCAATAAGACAAAGTAACAAAATGAATGTGCAAAAAGAAAATATCAAACATTGGCAGGCACAATGACAGAAACTCATGAATTCAACCCCAACTCACCAACAAGGAAGAAAAACGTCAAGAAGCTCAACCACCAAAAAAATCACATATGGTTGCAGTTAAAGATCAAAACTTTGGCAGCTGGAGCACAAACATGGTAAGCACAACCATAATTTTCACTCGCTAACATATGATTGCAGTTAAAATTCACATCTTAATTCCTAAGGGAAAAATAGAATTAAAAAAAAAGTCACCAGTGCAAGAAGGAAGAGCAGTGAGTTCCAAGGCGGTGAGTTTTATTGGCACGATGTAAATATTTCTTCTCGCATATCTCGAGGATACACCGATTTCCTTGCTCAATTTCAAACCCCGGGTGAAGAAGCAGGCAGTTTCGTCTAATTAACTGGAATGGAAGAAGGAACAAAAGGTATAATTAATATATGAGATTTGAAGAAGAATTTTTACCGTGATAAGAGCAGCATGATTTTGGAGGGGAGAGGAGCACCAAGATATTTGCAGTGGCAGTAGGAAGGGGAGATCGCAGTTCACATGGAGGGGGTGGAGATATTTGCAGTTGGCAGTGGGGAGGGGGGATTTGGGAGGGGAGAGGAGCAGCGAGATTTGGGAGGGGAGAGAAGCAGCGGGATTTTGGGGGAAGATTAGAAGCAGAGATAGGGAGATAGTGATGGGGGACAAGGGGTTAGGGGAGAATTGTTGAAAGAGAAGACGGAGCAGCTTACTGAGAGCGGGATTTGATAAAAGTGATTGAGCGGTCTTTTTTGCTCCTAAAATTTTCATTTCCCCGCCCCCTTTTTTAATATTTTTTTGTTTAGCTGAGGTAACACCATTATATGTGTTATTATTGAAGGGCTTATTGCATCTAAGACAACATGTCTTTATATCAACGGCAACATCAAATTATGATGTTGGCTTACATAAACTCTAATCTATTTTTAGCCATCTAAGGCAACATTTTACGTGGCAACACTGGTTTCGAGTGTTGGGAAAGACCATATATGGTGTAGTGATATAATTACTGCAAACACTATTGCTCGAATTGAAATTCCCAAGGGGCAATTACTACAGGTATGTCAAATGAATCCAAAGCACGCCATAAGCGTGGCCGACCTATTGGTTCCAAAGACAAAAATCCTCGAAAAAGAAAAGAAGCTAAAATACTCGAAGAACCAAAATCAAGTGTACGTGTTCCGGAAGAAACACATCATGAAGCTCAGGAAGATTACAAAAATGAAGAAAATCACGAAATTTCTATAAATTATGTCAATAATGAAAAGTATGGAACCGAAATGAAATAGAGGATCTAGATGACATATTCTGTTATTCTATATCACAAGAAATTGGTTATGGAAATGAGGATCCCGAACCAACATCTATATCTGGATGTCAAAAGAGGCAGGGTCAAATGGGCATGAAGGTATTTAGGCATATTGTTATCACACCTACAGTTGTGAGACCTATTGAATACAAATGGGTTTTCGTCCGAAAAAAAGTGAGGTTATAAGGCACAAAGCTCAAGTTGTCGCACAAGGTTTTTGTCAAAAGCCTGGAATTGATTATGAAGAAGATATTTAATCAGCCTGTCAGTCTCGACAAATCTCGAAATGCGCCAATGGATGTTGTGACATCTTATTGATACGGATCATTGGATACTGATATCTACATGATGTACCTGAAGGATTTAAAATTCGTGAAGCATTAGAAACAAAGTTCAAGAAACTATGTGTAATTAAACTGCAGCGATCATTATACAGAATAAAGCAATCTGGATGTATATGGTATAATTGTTTAAGTGAGATGTTGTTGAAAAACGGTTATGTGAACAATCGTATATGTCGATGTGTCGTCATAAAGAAAAGAACAGGTGGATTTGTGGTTATTGTTGTCTATGTGCATGATCTAAACATTATTGGAGCTCCTAATGAAATTCGAGAAGTATTTTATTATCTCAAGGGAGAATTTTAGATGAAAGATCTTGGACAAACAAAATAATGTCTTGGTTTACAAATATAGCACTTACAGAATGTGATACTGTACACCAATCCAATTATACAAAAAGTTTCTTGAAGTGCTTTAATATAGACAAGGCAAATCCGCTTAGTACCCCAATGGTTAACAGAACATTGAACGTTGAGAAGGATCCATTTCAGCCTTGTGAAGATAACAAAAGAACACTTGGTCCTGAAGTACCATATTTAAGTGCGATGGGCATTTATGTATCTTGCCAATTGTACATGGCCGAGATATAGTTCACCACCAATGGCGTAGATATTGGAATGGAATTAAGCACACATTTCATTATACACAGGGAACAACCAATTTGGGATTATTTTATCCTAAATATTCAAGAGATGAAATAATTTGTTTTGCAGATGCAGAATATTTATCAGATTTTGTAATATCCGCCATTTTCATAATATATTATTATTATTATTTATAATATAATAAAATTTCATTTCATTTAATCTCATTTAGAGGATCATGAATATTTATTTTGACGTATCACAAGTTCTAGCCCGAGTCATTTTGTCAGTTATGTTCAAGAAGCCATTATTATAATAGGGTTATTATTTATTCAAACATAATACTAACACTAATATTATTAATGTTATCATTATTATTAATAATAATATTATAATTACTATTATTATTAGTACTAATATTATTATTATTATTATCATTATCATTATCATTTTTCCGACATTATTATCATTATTACCAAATTCTTATTTTTACTTTTATTATTATATTATTATTATGTTAATTATAGTTAACCTTGTGTTATGATTTAACCAACTATGATTAAACTTAATTAACCATAATTAAGAAATCCTTGTTTAGTCGATGAAACATCAGAGTTCTTTACTTTATCAAAAACTCCTTGATCTTTATCCTAACACAATCCTACATCAACCCAAAGAACTCCAAAACCTATATCTATAAATACATAATTTCTTCAGTACAAAAAAAATAAAATACACACAAAAAAAAGACCATGCTGTAGAATCCTTTACCAACGACATTCATCATCCAAGGAAAAAAAAATATACATCATCGGTTCCCTGCAATCTCTACACCTACAAATATCCTACTGCCAATCTTCCCCTACAACATCACAGCAGAATTACAACAGGAGATAAAGATTTGTTTATTCAAAGGAGTCTTCCCCGCATCCCCAATCATCTCCCTCGAGCAGCATCTCCAGCCTTGATCATCCAAATTCAGCTTTAATCACCAAACTCTGCAATTCGCCAAGGTGAACCTCAGACCTCATCCCTCAACATATTATTCTTGAAAATTTAATGCTTTGGAATTTACAAACCAAATTATTAACCATCGTCCATCATAACAGACGCTCATTGTCAAACAAAAAAAAATACATCTGAAATCATAAACTACAATCTGCATCCATGAGCCATATACGAGTTTTCGACCTTTGGCCAAAACGAATGATTTTCACAGACCCGATTTCAGTGCCATCAAAACCTTCAACATAATCCAAAATTAATTTCCAGGATTTTTTCAATTCCAGTCGTGAAACCCTTACAACTTGAAACCCGATTATACAACCCTTACCTGAAATCTTCGAGCATAGCCCCCAGACCACTCCAGATCGCCGCCGCTCGTAGAATTCCAACAGTTGCCACCGGACACAGAAACCCGAACTCAAATTCGGATATCAGAAACCATATTCAGCCCATTTCCATACCAATTTCAAATCAAAACCTCAATTTTTTCACTTATGTGAATCTAGGAAACTCGTGGTCGGAACCTTTCCTGACCGGAATCGGACTGTCACCGAGTTATCCGCCCGGTACCGCCGCCGCTGCAACTGCCAACATCATCTTTTTAGCTGGACGAACCACATCAATCGTCGGAGCCTCGAAGTTGCAGTGTGTGTGTGTCGGACCTTGAGTGTGTGTGTGTGTGTGTGTGTGATGTTCTGCAACATTTGTCATCGACCGAGAGAAGAAATTTTAGAGAGAGGGTGAATCGGTGCAGAGAGAGAATTTTAGAGAGAGAGATTTCTGGAGAGAGAGTGAGGGACGGAGGAAAAAATGGGGTTCTGTCGGCTGGAGTCTAGGGTAGGGTATTTATACCCGCGAATTTTTAGGATTTTTCAGTTTAGCCCTCATTTTTCCAGTAACTTCCGATTTAAGCCCAGAGACCTTTTAATTATTTCAAATGACCCCAGACAAATTTTTATATCTTCACATCAGTCTTATTTTGACCCAAACATTTATAATATTAACTCTTCAATTAATATTAATAATCCGTTCAATTTTATGCAATATATTTTTATTTTTATTTTCAGTCATTACATCATAGTATTTTATAATGATTAAAATCATTATTATATGTAGATATTAACGAGGATTTACGGGTTTAGGACTGTGAGTCGAGCATCTTCATATTCAAGTTCAATGTAATATCCTAGAATTTCGCTACGAGTTTTTTACATTGTTTTATCCGAGTTGTACTGTACAGAGTGGGACCGATGCAGTATGGATGAATAATTTTGGGAACTGTGACAATGGTACCAGTATATCTATCGAGGTTATTTTTAATTTTAGGATATTACATGCTTGATATGTCTTTCGATGTCAGATATACTGTATGAGTATTTGTATAATTGTCGCACTTGGTCGACAATCGCAATTGAGGATATCGTGCATCAGGTGTATCGCATGAGAATGTTATCGGGACGAGTATATGTATTCAGTATGTCGCGTGTATGTGTTAGGTATATTGAGACGACAGACAAGAGCAAAAATGGCTAAGTATAAAAGCCATTACGTACGTTAAGCATAGGAGCTTATGTACGTAAAGGTGCACGCGTAGCGTACGCTAAGCAAAGGATCTTACGTACGTAACAATGCAATCGTAATGTACGTTAGGTAGAGTATATAACGTATGTTATAAAGAGAATCGGCCAGGTCCGAGCTGTGATCGGCTAGTGGGCCCGGTGTCGGCAACTTTCGGCGCGGATGTGGACAGACAAGTCAACATCGAGCTTTACGTACGTTAAGGACAGCCCATTATGTACGTAAACAAGTATGGCACGGTAGCAAGTCAACCGCTACATTGCGTACGCTATGACAAGGAAATTATGTACATAATGCATGCCACGAATTGAGGTAGTAGCCCCTAGGATAGTGTTACGTATGTTAACAAGGTAAGTTAGCGTACGTGAATAAGGTTACGTACGTTAAGATGATTATATAACGTACGTAGTGGTTGAAGTTATATATATATATATGTGAGACCCATCCCTTTGGCATTTTTAGAGATGTTCACGTCATTTCTTCACCCTTTAACTCTCTCAGGCCGATTTTGGCTCTTCCAAATGGATTGGGGACTTGAAGTCGTGGATGTGGAGCTTGAGATATGAAGATATTTCGTATTCTTGAGGTGTTTGATTGTGTTCTTGAGGTATGTTGATCAACTCTACACCTTACTTCGGATTCTTGATGTTGTTGACATTGTTTGCTTCGTATGACGATGAATATGGTAGTATTGTTGTGATTCTTGATGTTATATGAAGTGTATATTGAAAGAGATGATGATATGTATGTATTGATCGGAATAGGAGGGGCATTTGATATATTAGAGGTTACGTAATACATTGGACTATGATGTCTTGATGATTATGAACAAGTGATGTTAATTGGATATGATTAATTCATGTTCTTCTGGAATTCTTGAATTATATGATGAACATATGTAAGGTGTTGGTATTTTGGATATGAATATGGAATATTCATAGATAGAAACAAGTTATGTGATTGTTGGTGTAATATCCGTATAGGAGTACGCATATGATTATGAGTTGATGAGATTATTATGATGATAACCGGTAATTGTATTTATATGAATTTTCAAGAAGGATCCTTGTTAATTCTGAATTAAGATTGAAGTCGGAATCGAGAATGTTGAGACACTTGTTAGATCGATTATCGAATTTCGGTTGTATTCGTATTGTATGAGTTGAACGGTTTGTTTTCGTATATGAACGAGGTATCGTTGAACCATGAGTTTGACTGGTTGATTAGTTGTTGATTGTTATCGTACGTGTTGTAATTGATTATTGCATCACGTTGTAATAAGCGATCACATATTTAACCGTTGTGCTGCAATTGAGATTGGATAATGCATGGATCGCCTGTTCGGGGCTGAGGAGCTTGTAGATGAAGACGGTGGGATTGGTAATGGCTTCGTCGTATCGGTATCGAGGCAAGTTATGCTTGCTTAGTTCATAATGTTTAATAAATGGTTTTGATTTCATTTCATTTATGATTCATATAGCAATGACATTATGAACATTAATTGTAGGGAAGATGGTATGTATATTATGCTTGGACTGGGATAAATCATAATGTATATGATTTAAAGATGTCTAGTGGAAACGAAGATGTGAATTATTTTTGGTCTATTATATGAAATGTTGGATATCGAGGACACTTTACCGTGCCGACATTGATCTCGAGGTTGTGGATTGTTGATAGTGATGAACTGTACTTCATTCCAGACTATTCGTATAATTGTGTACTCATTCGGGGATGTTGGTCGTAGAAAGGTTAGTGTCTCCGGCTTTGAGGTAATTTAGTATTGTAGAATTATGATAATTATCCTGTTGCATTGTAGTATATGTGTGTGTTAATGTTTCATGTGATGAGTGTGCATTATTGTTTGGTATATTTTGTGTTGTGCTCTTTCTTTGAACTGTAATTTGATGGGCCGATATGTTGAGGGATAAGACCTAAATGGCACCCACGTTCTGGAGTATTCCTGTGTAGATGCTTCCTTGACCCTTGGTTACAACCTTGGGTATTTTGTGATTGTATGTAATGTGTTGAGGGATAAGACCAGAATATGGCACCCACGGTCCGGAGTATTCCTGTGTAGATGCTTCCGTGACCCTTGACTGCGAGTTTGGGAGTTTATGTGCTAATATTATAGGCATTGCTGAGCATTCTGTGAGCTGGTGTCTGATGGGAACACTATATTATGTTTGTGTCGAGCTTTCATTATCAAGCTATCATTGCTCACTTGGGAAGTATTCTGATCCTTATTGGATATGCATTTCTTTGACTTTCATTGTCATGTTATATCGTGACATATCTGAAGTCAGATACGTACTGATCGGTCATGTGTAGGATTTTCAGGGCGGGCACTTGTTGTCATGTGTTGGTTTCAACCTCACATTGAGCTGTGCCCACGATATGTACTTCGTGAGACTGATTAGGTACAAGACCAGACGTGTATTCGATCGATACCCGTGGGTGGCTTGTGCACGGACACATTTCCAGATCGGACATATCGTGACGTCCATCTTGAGTCATATTGATTAGTCGTTCATAGTCCATGTATGGTCGGATATGTTCAATAGTCGGGTTTGTCTTCGAGATCTCATATATGTGATTTGTATATGTTTGACGAATTTATTCTCTCGTTTATCTGTCCTTGTGGTCCTTTATCGATCTTGTCAGAGTTACCATGTCGTTGGTATTCTCGTTCGCAGTTGATCATTTAGTGATCTCGTTTGGAGTTCACCATATCGTTGGTAATCTCGTTCGTTACTGATCTTTTATATATATCGCTTGGAGTTCACCCTACCGTTGGTAATCTCGTTCGTCGTTGATCCTTTATTGATACTGTTTGGAATTTACCATATCGTTGGTATTCTCGGTCGTCGTTGATCCTTTATTGATACTGTTTGGAGTTTACCTTATCGTTGGTATTCTTGGTGGTCATTGATCCTTTATTGATCTTGTTTGGAGTTTACCATATCGTAGGTATTCTTGTTCGTCGTTGATCCTTTATTGATACTGTTTGGAGTTTACCATATCGTTTGTATCCTCGGTCATCGTTGATCCTTTATTGATACTGTTTGGAGTTTAACTCATCGTTGGTATTCTTGGTCTTCGTTGATCCTTTATTGATCTTGTTTGGAGTTTACCTTATCGTTGGTATTCTCGTCCGTCGTTGATCCTTTATTGATACTGTTTGGAGTTTACCTTATCGTTGGTATTCTCGGTCGTCGTTGATCCTTTATTGGTTTGTGGGAGTTTACCATATCGTTGGTATTCTCGGATGTGGTGATCCATTATTTGATCTTGTTGGAGTTTACCACATCAATGGTATTCTCGTTCGTGGTTGGTCCTTTGTTGATCTTGTGTGGAGTAATCATGTCAATGATATTCTCGTTTGATGCATTGGTTGTTTATTATTATTGCTTGTGTGAGCATTTATACTTTTATCGATATCCGGACTTTTTATTGTTACGGGGCAGTTGGTCCACAGAGGTATCGTGTATTATCGGTTTTATCAGAATCGGGATTCGATTGTACAATCCAGCGGACGGAATTGGACATGGACCGATTATTCCATATTGGAGATATATTATGTTTGAGAATCTTGGCATTGATTGAATACAATACAGATGGTTATTTTTGAATCCATTCGTCACTTGAGAATGCGAAGTGTAGATTGAGATAAAGGTTGATTTGATATGAATTACCACGAATTGGTAAGGTTACTACGGTAAGAGTATATTGGAAGTATTCTTACCTTGTACATACATTGATATGTAATTGTTATGTTGATGTGATCGTTATCATTATTGAGTATTGTGGCTGACCCCGTCGTGGGCTTTCTTTTTAGGTTCTTGGGTTATCGAGCTTGTAGCGGTCGTGAAGTGGTGAGCTTCCCGGGTGATACTGACTATGGCATGGTTATTTGGGATTTGAGTATTCTTTTCTAGTAGTTATGATTCTGGTGCAAATGTGTTTCCTACTGTGTTTATATCCGCCGCGTGTGTATCTTTAAATGGCTTTCGGTATTTTACTAGCTCGTGTACACTTTCAAAATGCTCCCTTTTGGTATCCTTGTCTTGTACTTTTAAATGGTATTTTATGATGGTATTTGGGAACTATGTTTTGAAAAATATTTGAGTATTTAAAATATTATCTTCTTTGCCTCTTTGGCGTGTTTGAAATATTTGCGAAAATAATTTTAGCCTTGTGGCTCCGGACGTGGGGCCCATAGTGCTGTAATATCCCCGGTAGGTTTTGGGGGTGTTACAGAAGATGGTATCGGAGCTTGGGTTTCGTAAAATCCGGGCATGTGTGTTATGTGGCTCTACCAGTACGGTAGTAGCGCGGCTTTTGAAAATGATTTTCTGACTTTTGAGTCAAACTGATTTTTGGAGGTTCCAAAACTTTTGAGATATTTTCAAATTGCTATAATTATGATATCCATGTATGTTGTTATTGTGTTGAGGCTTTGTATGGGAGTCGTATGCTAGTATCACGGAAGATCATCGACTTCACGGACCCATAAGTATATTCTTTAAGTTATTTGGTTTTGATGATGATTATTTGAGCATGGTGGCATGATTTTAAGATATTTCGGGATTGAGATATTGATTATGACAGGATGTTAAGTTTCGAGGACGAAACTTATTTAAGTGGAAAGATATGTAATATCCTAGAATTTCGCTACGAATTTTTCGCATTGTTTTATCCGAGTTGTACTGTACAGAGTGGGACCGATGCAGTATGGATGAATAATTTTAGGAACTGTGACAGTGGTACCAGTATATCTATCGAGGTTATTTTTAATTCTAGGATATTACATGCTTGATATGTCTTTCGATGTCAGATCTACTGTATGAGTATTTGTATAATTGTTGTACTTGGTCGAAAATCGCATTTGAGGATATCGTGCATCAGGTGTATCGTATGAGAATGTTATCGGGACGAGTATATGTATTCAGTATGTCGCGTGTACGTGTTCGGTATATTGAGACGACAGACATGAGCAAAAATGGCTAAGTATAAAAGCCATTACGTACGTTAAGCATAGGAGCTTACGTACGTAAAGGTGCATGCGTAGCGTACGCTAAGCAGAGGAACTTACGTACGTAACAAAGCGATCGTAACGTACGTTAGGTAGAGTACATAACGTACGTTATAAAGAGAATCGGACAGGTCCGAGCTGTGATCGGCTAGTGGGCCCGGTGTCGGCAACTTTCGGCGCGAATGTGGACAGGCGAGTCAACATCGAGCTTTACGTACGTTAAGGACAGCCCATTATGTACGTAAACAAGTAAGGCACTGTAGCAAGTCAACCGCTACATTACGTACGCTACGAAAAGGAAATTACGTACATAATGCATGCCACGAATTGAGGCAGTAGCCCCTGGGATAGTGTTACGTACGTTAACAAGGTAAGTTAGCGTACGTAAAGAAGGTTACGTAGGTTAAGATGATTATATAACGTACGTAATGGTTGAAGTTATATATATATATATATATATATATATATATTATATATATATATATATGTGTGTGTGTGTGTGTGTGTGTGTGTGTGTGTGTGTGTGTGTGTGTGAGAGAGAGAGAGAGACCCATCCCTTTGGCATTTTTAGAGATGTTCACGTCATTTCTTCACCCTTCAACTCTTTGAGGCCGATTTTGGCTCTTCCAAACGGATTGGGGACTTGAAGTCGTGGATGTGGAGCTTGAGATATGAAGATATTGCGTATTCTTGAGGTGTTTGATTGTGTTCTTGAGGTGTGTTGATCAACTCTACACCTTACTTCGGATTCTTGATGTTGTTACCATTGTTTGCTCCGTAGGACGATGAATATGGTAGTATTGTTGTGAGATGTTATATGAAGTATATGTTGAAGGAGATGATGATATGTATGTATTGATCGGAATATGAGGGGCATTTGATAGATTAGATGTTACATAACACATTGGACTATGATATATAACGCCCCGACTTTCTAGGGTAAATAATGGGGAAAATAAATAAAAGGTAAATTTTGCGAAAAATAATTTTCTTGAGAATATAAAGATTCTCGCCTACAAAGTCGAGTCGCTACAATGTCGTGAAAATAAATACCTTTAAATAAGGTGACTTTTCATAATAAATACGAGGTAAAAATTTGCGTCGGAAGAAAATAAATCATAAATTATAAATTTCTAGTTAAAGTTTTCCCAAAAGTTTCAAAACAATTGACATAAAGAAAACAGCATTTAATAAATTCTTGTTCATATGCTCCCTCGGCTCGCTCCTTCGTCCATCCGGCTCGGTTCAACCTGCGGGATCAATAAAGGTGGGGGTGATCTTCCTTCAGCTCATGGAAATCTCACTGATCACAGTAATATACAATCTCATGGAAAACATAACATGAATAAACTATCATATCTTTCCTCAACATGAATGCATACTCACAATATTACGTACAGCATGAATCGAGCACGCATAACACTAATATTGAGGTTGCGCAGGTGCCCCCGCAACAACATGAAACATACACGCAATACCACATATACATGAATCAAGCACGTATGTGAATATTGGGTTGAGCAGGTGTCCCCACACAACATGAAACATACACGCAATACCACATATACATGAATCAAGCACGTATGTGAATATTGGGATGAGCAGGTGTCCCCACACAATGTGAAACATACACGCAATACCACATATGTGAATATTGGGTTGCGTAGGTGTCCCCACACAACATGATAACCTCTTACACGAATACAGGTGAGCCTGATTTACAACGTGTATCATAATTTATAAACATGAAATGAATATCACATATGCAGTCCAATCAAAGCAATTAAGTGATAGTGAAAATTCCCACCTGAATAAATGATGATGATGTCTGACTGAAATGAATATGCTCGACTCACAGTCCTAAGCCCGTAAATCCTTGACAAGGTCTACATATAATAATAATTAAAATCCATACAATTTATTATTTATATAATAAATGATAGGATACGGATATCACTATATAATAACTGAAAATAAATCATAATTGCTAATTAATATTAACCGAAGAGTTAACATTATTAATGACTGAAATTAAAATACTTATGCATAATTTCAGATTAATTATTAGTATAAATTGAAAGTCAACGTTTTTTAATGTTTTGGTCAAAATTAGGATTTAATTGAAGTTTGAAGTTGACTGGGGTCAAATCGTAAGACTTGAGAAGCTGAGTGGATTAAAATCGAATTAATTTAAACCATCTGGGACTGAATTGAATGTTTCTAAAAAATGTGAGGGCTAAATTGAAGTTGCTGGAAAATGAGAGGTTTAAATCGAATAACCTACGAAAATCGCGGGTATATAAACCCATTCTTCACTCAGCTGACATAATTCCTTTTCTTTCTTCTTCCGCCTACTGCCCTTCTTCTCCCTCTCGTCTCTCTCTCTCTCTCTAACACCTTTCTGCACTCTTCCCTCTCTCTCTCTAACCATCTCATCTCTCTCTTTTTTTTTTCAAAATTCCTCTCGACCAAAATTATAAAAAGAACATCTATCTTCTGCAAAACTCACACACACACATACCATATAACACATACACACACACCGACGGGAAGAGCACACACACACCGCAAATCTGGGACACACACACACACCGATGCACAACCGACGAGAAGAAGAGAAAAGGGAATGGCGGTCGCGGCCGGGTTAGGGCTGGGTTCGGACGGGCCTGGCTTCGTACAGTGATGTTGGCGGAAGATGGGTCGATCCGGCGAGAATAAGGTGAGGTATCGACTGATTTGGGTTGTGTAACCGGGTTCTGAAAGGCAACAAGCTCAGTTTTTAGGGCTACTGATTTCGATGTTTAAATCCGTTTTTCTGGCCTCGGGTTTGAAACATTGATGTTTTTGATTGTTGCATTCACAAAATTTGAGTTTTCGTTTGATTCCTGATTTAGGTTCAGTTGGGAAGAGTTTTACGGTCCATGGACATAATGAAGGCATTAAAGTAAAAAAATAATCGAGGGTGATACCTTGTCAAATTGCGAGTTTCGATGCAGGATCTATTCGATTTGAATTGTTGCAACTCGAGCCTTCTCCTTGAATAAGAAGGAACAGCAGTGGATAGTTGATCCTGGAGAACTGGTGTTGTGAAGAGAGTTGATTTGACGTGAACTTTTCCTTGGATGAAGAATACCGATCGGAACAGATTATAGACGATGTATATTTTTTTTTTTGAAGGATGAACGACGCTGGGAAGAAGAAAGGTGTATTCTGTGTATATTGTGTATTGTACTGCAGTAATAGTATATTTATACTGTACAAAAAAAATTAGGGTTAGGGTTAAAGTTAATTATTCTGGGCTTAATTAATTTGGGTCAGCACAAACTATTTGGGCCAATGATAATAATAATAATGCTAAAAATAATAATAATAACAATAATGATAAAAATCGAAATAATAATAATAACGGTGGTAATAATTAATAATGTCGATACTAATAATAATAATTTCGAAAGTAATATAAATGATGATATCAAAATAATGAAGAATAAAATATTAATACTGTTAATATTAAAATTGTTCCTATTATAAATATTAATAATAATAATAATAATAACACCTTTAATTATCATACTAAAAAAAATGACTAATATTAAATGTTCTGAAATCAACTTGAGAAATTGACTTGGGCTAGGACTTGTGATACGTCGAAATAAATGTTCATGATTCTTTAAATTGAATTAAATAACATGAAATGCATTATAATATTATTATAAAATAATAATATTGCATTATAAAAATGACGGGTATTACATCCTACACCTCTTAGAAAAATTTTCGTCCTCGAAAATAAATGATATACCTTGATTGAAGAAATTTGGATAACGAGCTTGAAGTTCCTCTTCGCGCTCCCAAGTGGCTTCGTCCTTGCTGTGGTTACGCCATTGGACCTTGACAAACACCTTCTCTTTGTTTTTCAACTGCCAGACTGATCGGTCAAGAATCAGTTCTGGTTGTTCTTCATAAGTAAGATCTTTGTTCATCTCCACGGGGTATAGTTGATGACGTGGTTGGGATCGTGCACATACTTTCTCAACAATGATACGTGGAAAACGTTGTGCACAACTGAAAGCTCTGGGGGTAAAGCCAAACGGTAAGCTAACTCTCCAATCTGCTCAAGAATTTCGAACGGTCCAATATACCTCGGTCTCAACTTGCTCCTCGGACCAAAACGAACAATTCCCTTGGTAGGGGATACCTTCAGGAATACCTTGTCGCCAACACAGAATTCGAGATCTTTCCTACGCTTGTCGGCGTAAGACTTCTGACGGTCCTGGGCTATCTTGATCCTCTCACGAATCTTATCCACCATGCCAACTGTCTGCTCGATCATCTCGGGACCCAAAATCCTCCTTTCACCTACCTCATCCCAATACAGTGGTGATCGACACTTCCTACCGTATAGGGCTTCATATGGTGCCATACCGATCGTCGACTGGTAATTGTTGTTGTAAGCAAATTCTACTAAAGGCAACAGTCGTTCCCAATTATTTCCCATATCTAGCACACATGCTCGCAACATATCCTCAAGGACCTAGATGGTCCTCTCGGACTGATCATCAGTTTGAGGATGATAAGCCGTACTAAAATTCAACTGCGTTCCCAAAGCTTCTTGCAAACTCTCCCAAAAACGCGACGTGAAACGAGTATCCCTGTCGGATACTATAGAGACTGGCACTCCATGCAACTTAATAATGTCCCTGATATACAGTTGAGCATACTGATCCATTCGAAAGTTCAGCTTAACTGGGATAAAATGAGCTGACTTTGTGAGTCGGTCGACAACAACCCAAATAGCGTGGTTTCCTCTTTCCGTTCGAGGCAAACCTACCACAAAGTCCATCGTAATGTGTTCCCATTTCCATTCTGGGATATGAAGTGACTTAAGTAATCCAAAGGGGCGTTGGTGTTCTGCCTTCACTTACTGGCAAACTATACACTTTCGGACAAAGTCTGCCATATCTCTTTTCAAACCTTCCCACCAAAATGTCCCCTTAAGATCTTGGTACATCTTTGTACTCCCAGGGTGTGCTGTATATGGAGTACTATGTGCCTCCTTCAATATAGATTCTCTCAACTTAACAACATTGGGCACACAGATCCTCCCTTAGTACATTGTGCCATCATCGGACACACTGCGACCCTTATCCTCATCTGAAAGAGTACGTTCTTTCATCTTGACCAAGAAGCCGTCATGTCCTTGACCTTCTTTGATTTGTTCCCTCAAGATTGGTTGTACCACCAAACTAGCCAATAATGACTCAACTGGACTCGATGGTGTAGCCACCTCAAGGTTCATCCTTGCAAATTCCTTGACCAAGTGTTCCTTCTTGGTCAACAAACAAGTCAGATTTCCTCTTGCCTTACGGCTTAGTGCATCAGCAACTACGTTTGCTTTACCAGGGTGGTAATGAATTGTGCAATCGTAGTCTTTGACCAACTCAAGCCATGTGCGCTGCCTTATATTCAATTCCTTCTGTGTGAAAATATATTTCAGACTTTTGTGGTCTGTATAAATTTCATACTTACCTCCATAAAGGTAATGTCTCCAGATCTTCAAGGCTTGAACTACCGCTGCTAGTTCCAAATCATGAGTAGGGTAGTTCAGCTCGTGCGGTTTCAACTGTCTCGAAGCATAGGCAACTACTTTGCCCTCTTGCTTTATTACACATCCCAAACCTTGTTTGGATGCATCACTGTAGATGACAAACTCTTTCGTCGGATCGAGAATCGTCAAAACTGGTGCAACAGTCAATCTTCGCTTAAGTTCTTGGAAACTCTTTTCGCATTTCTCATTCCATAAGAAAACTTCTCCCTTTCTAGTCAACTTAGTCATCGGTGCAGCTATCTTCGGAAATCCCCCGATAAATCTCCGATAATAACCGGCTAATCCCAAGAAGCTGCGAACTTCATTCGCATTACTCGGTACTTTCCAATCATTGACTGCTTCTACCTTAATCGGGTCAACCTCAATTCCTTTAGAAGTGACCACATGTCCCAAAAATGCAACTCGGTTAAGCCAAAATTCACACTTGTTGAACTTCGCATATAACTTCTCCTTGCGCACTATGCCCAATACTGTTCTAAGATGCTGCTCATGTTCAACCTTGGTCTTTGAATATACAAGTATGTCATCTATGAACACAATGACAAACTTATCCAAATAAGGTTGAAATACACGGTTCATGAGGTCCATGAATACCGCTGGCGCATTAGTCAAACCAAATGGCATCACTATAAATTCATAGTGTCCATAACGAGTTTGAAATGCGGTCTTCGGGATATCATCACCCTTAATCCTCAGCTGGTGATATCCGGATCTCAAATCTATCTTCGAAAATACTCCCGATCCTCCAAGTTGATCGAATAGGTCCTCTATTCTAGGAAGTGGATATTTATTCTTTATCGTGAGTCGATTAAGTTCACGATAGACAATGCACATCCTCAAACTTCCGTCCTTTTTCTTTACGAAGAGCACTGGTGCACCCCTTGGCGGAACACTCGGTCGGATAAAACCAGAGTCGAGCAGTTCCTGGAATTGTACCTTCAGCTCTTGCAATTCCTTAGGCGCCATCCTATAGGGAGCCTTCGATATTGGTGCCGCTCCCGGCACTAAATCAATCGAGAACTCAACTTGACGATTCGGCGGAACTCCGGGCAAGTCTTCGGAAAAGACGCCTGGATACTCCTTGACGATAGGTACATCAGCTACCGTCTTCTCCGAAGTCGTTTTCCCCGTCACATTCACCAAGAATCCTTGGCAATCACTCTTCTTCAGCATCTTCACAGCTTTCATGGCTGAAATCACCTTCGGGGTACTGCTGTGTCTAAATCCCTCGAATACGGTCTTGACATCAACAGACGGACATATAATGTTACTCTCCTTTCGGAGCATTCGACTACAGATTTATGCTTGTCCAACCAATCCATACCCAAAATAACATCAAAATCGCTAAGTTCAACTATGTGCAAGTCGGCTAAGAAGCTATGTTCGTTAATCTCTATCTTCACATTGTTAGTTATCGAGTCTACACGCACTACTCTTCCCGCAGGCATGCTAACTAACAAAGATCTAGGGGCTTTACTACTTCTACAACCAATCATAGTACAAAGCTTCCTAGAGGTGAAAAAATGAGATGCACCCGTATCAAACAACACCATAGCCTGGATATTAGCAACTGACAACATAACGACATGGTTTGAGGTTCAATCTCTTTCTCGGCCTCGATGTAGCACATGCACCCATGGCGAGCAAGTCGGTGACGGATCCAGACACGAAGTCCATCACGAAACTTCTGAGGCTTCATCCCGCCGGTCTGAACCATATGCAGTGTAAAACAGCACATGTGGTTGAACTTCTCTCGTAACCCGTCACAATTATGCTACCATGCGTGAAGTCTAAGAACTCCCTCTATGTCTTAGCCTCGTACACCTTCGGGTAGTACTTCTCTATGTCCATCTCCTTGTCCTTTCTACTGGACTCACTATTAGCCATCACAGCACCATTCGAGTCTCCCATCTGCCTCACATCCAACTCTTCCTCTGGTTCTCGTTGTTCGGGATCCCCCTCAGGGTCTTCCTCATCCGTAGAGTAGGCATACCAATTTGCAGTTGGGATCTCCTCTCGAGCATATAAATCCAATAGGCGCCCAGCGACAAATTGGAAATCGTCCGCAGCCTCTCGCTCTTCAAGCGATCTCTTGATGGCCCTTTTCCAAAGCCAGAAGGTGCAGCAACTCCAGTATTCGGATAATTTCTCCATCAAATGTTCTAGCTGGCGGGTGACAGAACCTTGTTTCCCAGATTTTAGCCACTTACTCCGTCTATTAATGACGTAGTGTGGCACATTTTATGGTAGACTAGGGTCGTCCCACCAGTCCTTACGCGCTAGGAGACGCGAGTCAAAAGTAGCTGGAGCTTCTTACGTGGAGTATTCTAGGTTTGGTCATTCTAACAGTTCGTACATACATAAATTATTATATAAGTAAAATGAAATGACATATGCATGATTAATGACTAAAATTCGGTACCTCAGACGGAGTGACGAAGTGGCCAAGCTGAGAGCATATGATACTTTTACATTTTAGCGAGTCTACATAAAGGTAAAACCCGCTCTGATACCACTATGTAATGCCCCGACTTTCTAGGGTAAATAATGGGGAAAATAAATAAAAGGTAAATTTTGAGAAAAATAATTTTCTTGAGAATATAAAAATTCTCGCCTACAAAGTCGATTCGATACAATGTCGTGAAAATAAATACCTTTAAATAAGGTAACATTTCATAATAAATACGAGGTAAAAATTTGCGGCGGAAGAAAATAAATCATAAATTATAAATTTCTAGTCAAAGTTTCCCAAAAAGTTTCAAAACAGTTGACATAAAGAAAACAACATTTAATAAATTCTTGTTCATATGCTCACTCGGCTCGCTCCTTCGTCCATCCGGCTCGGTTCAACCTGCGGGATCAATAAAGGTGGGGGTGAGCTTCCTTCAGCTCGTGGAAATCTCACTGATCACAGTAATATACAATCTCATGGAAAACATAACATGAATAAACTATCATATCTTTCCTCAACATGAATGCATACTCACAATATTACGTACAGCATGAATCGAGCACGCATAACACTAATATTGAGGTTGCACAGGTGCCCCCGCAACAACATGAAACATACACGCAATACCACATATACATGAATCAAGCACGTATGTGAATATTGGGTTGAGCAGGTGTCGCCACACAACATGAAACATACACGCAATACCACATATACATGAATCAAGCATGTATGTGAATATTGGGTTGAGCAGGTGTCCCCATACAACATAAAACATACACGCAACACCACATATGTGAATATTGGGTTGAGCAGGTGTCCCCACACAACATGATAACCTCTTACACGAATACATGTGAGCCTGATTTACAACGTGTATCATAATTTATAAACATGAAATGAATATCACATATGCAGTCCAATCAAAGCAATTAAAATGATAGTGAAAATTCCCACCTGAATAAATGATGATGATGTCTGACTGAAATGAATGTGCTCGACTCGCAGTCCTAAGCCCGTAAATCCTTGACAAGGTCTACATATAATAATAATAATAATTAAAATCCTTACAATTTATTATTTATATAATAAATGATAGTATACGGATATCACTATATAATAACTGAAAATAAATCATAATTACTAATTAATATTAATCGAAGAGTCAACATTATTAATGACTGAAATTAAAATACTTATGCATAATTTTAGATTAATTATTAATATAAATTGAAAGTCAACGTTTTTTAATATTTTGGTCAAAATTAGGATTTAATTAAAGTTTAAAGTTGACTGGGGTCAAATCGTAAGACTTGAGAAGTTGACTGGATTAAAATCGAATTAATTTAAACCATCTGGGACTAAATTGAATGTTTCTGAAAAATGTGAGGGCTAAATTGAAGTTGCTGGAAAATGAGAGGATTAAATCGAATAACCTACGAAAATCGCGGGTATATAAACCCCATTCTTCACTCAGCCGACATAATTCCTTTTCTTTCTTCTTCCGCCTACGACCCTTCTTCTCCCTCTCGTCTCTCTCTCTCTCTCTAACACCTTTCTGCACTCTCCCTCTCTCTCTCTCTCTAACCATCTCAACTCTCTTTTTTTGTTCAAAATTCCTCTCGACCAAAATTATAAAAAGAACATCTATCTTCTGCAAAACTCACACACACACATACCATATAACACACACACACACCGACGGGAAGAGCACACACACACCGCAAATCTGGGACACACACACACACCGATCCACGGCCGACGAGAAGAAGAGAAAAGGGAATGGAGGTCGCGGCCGGGTTAGGGCTGGGTTCGGACGGGCCTGGCTTCGTCCAGTGATGTTGGCGGAAGATGGGTCGATCCGGAGAGAATAAGGTGAGGTATCGACTGATTTGGGTTGTGTAACCGGGTTCTGAAAGGCAACGGGCTCAGTTTTGAGGGCTACTGATTTCGATGTTTAAATCGGTTTTTCTAGCCTCGGGTTTGAAACAGTGATGTTTTTTATTGTTGCATTCGCAAAATTTGGGTTTTCGTTTGATTCCTGATTTAGGTTCGGTTGGGAAGAGTTTTACGGTCCATGGACATAATGAAGGAATTAAAGTAAAAAAAATAATCGAGGGTGATACCTTGCCAAATTGCGAGTTTCGATGTAGGCCTTCTCCTTAAATAAGAAGGAACAGCAGTGGATAGTTGATCCTGGAGAACTGGTGTTGTGAAGAGAGTTGTGAAGAGAGTTGATTTGACGTGAACTTTTCCTTGGATGAAGAATACCGATCGGAACAGATTATAGACGATGTATATTTTTTTTTGAACGATGAGCGGCGCTGGGAAGAAGAAAAGTGTATTCTATGTATATTGTGTATTGTACTGCAGTAGTAGTATATTTATACTGTACAAAAAAAATTAGGGTTAGGGTTAAAGTTAATTATTCTGGACTTAATTAATTTGGGTCAGCACAAACTATTTGGGCCAATGATAATAATAATAATGCTAAAAATAATAATAATAATAATAACAATAATGATAAAAATCGAAATAATAATAATAACGGTGGTAATAATTAATAATGACGATACTAATAATAATAATTCCGAAAGTAATATAAATGATGATATCGAAATAATGAAGAATAAAATATTAATACTGTTAATATTAATATTGTTCCTATTATAAATATTATTATTAATAATAATAAGAATAATACCTTTAATTATCATACTAAAAAAAATGACTATATTAAATGTTCTGAAATCAACTTGAGAAATTGACTCGGGCTAGGACTTGTGATACGTCGAAATAAATGTTCATGATTCTTTAAATTGAATTAAATAACATGAAATGCATTATAATATTATTATAAAATAATAATATTGCATTATAAAAATGACGGGTATTACATGATATCTTGATGATTATAAACAAGTGATGTTAATTGGATATGATTAATTCATGTTCTTGAGGAATTCTTGAATTATATGATGAACATATATAAGGTGTTGGTATTTTGGATATGAATATGGAATATTCATATATAGAAACAAGTTATGTGATTGTTGGTGTAATATCCGTATAGGAGTACGAATATGATTATGAGTTGATGAGATTATTATGATGATAACCGGTAATTGTATTTATATGAATTTACAAGAAGGAACCTTGTTAATCCGGAATTAATATTGAAGTCGGAATTGAGAATGTTGAGACACTTGTTAGATCGATTATCAAATTTCGGCTGTATTCGTATTGTATGAGTTGAACGGTTTGTTTTCGTATATGATCGAGGTATCGTTGAACCGTGAGTTTGACTGGTTGATTAGTTGTTGATTGTTATCGTACATGTTGTTAATTGATTATTGCATCAGGTTGTAATAAGTGATCGCAGATTTAACCGTTTTGCTATAATTGAGATTGGATAGTGCATGGATCGCCTTGTCGGGGCTGAGGAGCTTGTAGATGAAGACGGCGGGATTGGTAACGACTTCATCGTATTTGGTATCGAGGCAACTTATGCTTGCTCAGTTCATAATGTTTAATAAATGGTTTTGATTTCATTTCATTTATGATTCATATAACAATGATATTATGAACATGAATTGTCGGGATTATGGTATGTATATTATGCTTGGACTGGGATAAATCATAATGTATATGATTTAAAGATGTCTAGTGGAAACGGAGATGTGAATTATTTTTGGTCTATTATATGAAATGTTGGATATCAAGGACAGTTTACCGTGCCGACATTGATCTCGAGGTGGTGGATTGTTGATAGTGATGAACTGTACTTCATTCTGGACTATTCGTATAATTGTGTACTCGTTCGGGGATGTTGGTCGTGGAAAGGTTAGTGTCTCCAGCTTTGAGGTAATTTAATATTGCAGAATTATGATAATTATCCTGTTGCATTGTAGTATATGTGTGTGTTAATGTTTCATGTGATGAGTGTGCATCATTGTTTGGTATATTTTGTGTTGTGCTCTTTCTTTCAACTGTAATTTGATGGGCCGATGTGTTGAGGGATAAGACCTAAATGGAACCCACGTTCCGGAGTATTCCTGTGTAGATGCTTCTCTGACCCTTGGTTGCGATCTTGGGGTATTTTGTGATTGTATGTAATGTGTTGAGGGATAAGCCCAGAATATGGCACCCACGGTGCGGAGTATTCCTATGTAGATGCTTCTGTGACCCTTGGCTGCGGCCTTGGGAGTTTATATGCTAATATTATATGCATTATTGAGCATTTTGTGAGCTGTTGTCTGACGGGAACACGATATTATGGTCGTCTCGAGCTTTCGTTATCAAGCTATCGTTGCTCACTTGGGAAGTCTTCTGATCCTTATTGGATATAAATTTCTTCGAGTTTCATTGTCATGTTGTATCGTGACATTTCTGGAGTCAGATACGCACTGATCGGTCATGTGTAGGATTTTCAGGGTGGGAACGTGTTGTCATGTGTTGGTTTCAACCTCACATTGAGCTGTGCACACGAGATGTACTTCGTGAGACTGATCAGGTACAAGACCAGACATGTATTCGATCGATACCCGTGGGTGGCTTGTGCACGGACACATTTCCGGATCGGACGTATCGTGATGTCCATCTTGAGTCATATTGATTGGTCGTTCATAGTCTATGTATGGTCGGATATGTTCGATAGTCGGGTTTGTCTTCGAGATCCCATATATGTGATTTGTATATGTTTGATGATTTTATTCTCTCATGTATCTGTACCTGTGGTCCTTTATCGATCTTGTCGGAGTTACCATGTCGTTGGTATTCTTGTTCGCGGTTGATCCTTTAGTGATCTCGTTTTGAGTTCACCATATCGTTGGTAATCTCGTTCGTTACTGATCTTTTATATATCTCGGTTGGAGTTCACCCTTCCGTTGGTAATCTCGTTCGTCGTTGATCCTTTATTGATATTGTTTGGAGTTTACCATATCGTTGGTATTCTCGGTCGTCGTTGATCCTTTATTGATACTGTTTGGAGTTTACCTTATCATTGGTATTCTCGGTCATCGTTGGTCCTTTATTGATCTTGTTTGGAGTTTACCATATCGTTGGTATTCTCGTTCGTCGTTGATCCTTTATTGATCTGTTTGGAGTTTACCATATCATTGGTATCCTTGGTCGTCGTTGATCCTTTATTGATACTGTTTGAAGTTTATCTTATCGTTGGTATTCTTGGTCATCGTTGATCCTTTATTGATCTTGTTTGGAGTTTACCATAGCGTTGGTATTCTCGTCCGTCGTTGATCCTTTATTGATACTGTTTGGAGTTTACCTTATCGTTAGTATTCTCGGTCGTCGTTGATCCTTTATTAGTTTTGTGGGAGTTTACCATATCGTTGGTATTCTCGGATGTGCTGATCCATTATTTAATCTTGTTGGAGTTTACCACATCAATGGTATTCTCGTTCGTGGTTGGTCCTTTGTTGATCTTGTGTGGAGTAATCATGTCAATGATATTATCGTTTGATGCATTGGTTGTTTATTATTATTGCTTGTATGAGCATTTATACTTTTATCGATCTCCGGGACTTGTTATTGTTACTGGGCAGTTGGTCCACAGAGGTATCGTGTATTATCGGTTTTATCAAAATCGGGATTCGATTGTGCAATCCAGCGAACGGAATTTGACATGGACCGATTATTCCATATTGGAGATATATTTTGTTTGAGAATCTTGTCATTGATTTAATACATTACAGATGGTTATTTTTTAATCCATTCGTCACTTGAGAATGCGAAGTGTGGATTGAGATAAAGGTTGATTTGATATGAATTACCACGAATCGGTAAGAGTATATTGGAAATATCTTTACCTTGTAGATACATTGATATGTAATTGTTATGTTGATGTGATCGTTATCATTATTGAGTATTGTGGTTGACCCCGTCATGGGCTTTCTTTTTAGGTTCTTGGGTTATCGAGCTTGTAGCGGTCGTGAAGGGGTGAGCTTCCCGGGTGATACTGGCTATGGCATGGTGATTTGGGATTCGAGTATTCTTTTCTAGTAGTTATGATTCTGCTGCAAATGTATTTCCTACTGTGTTTATATCCGCTGCGTGTGTATCTTTAAATGGCTTTCGGTATTTTACTAGCTTGTGTACACTTTCAAAATGCTCCCTTTTGGTATCCTTGCCTTGTACTTTTAAATGGTATTTTTTGATGGTATTTGGGAACTATGTTTGAAAAATATTTGAGTATATAACAGTCTTTGCCTCTTTGGCGTGTTTGAAACGTTTGCGAAAATGATTTTAGCCTTGTGGGTCCCGACGCGGGGCCCACGGCGCTGTAATATCCCGGTTGGTTTTGGGGATGTTACATGCAAGCAGCATCATTTATTCAGGTGGGAATTTTCACTATCACTTTAATTGCTTTAATTGGATTGTATCTGTGATATTCTATTCATGTTTAAAATTGATGATACATGTTGTAAATCAGGTTTACCTGTATACGTGTAAAGAGGCTATCTTAAGATATATGTTGTGTGGGGACACCTGCACAACCTCAATATTCACATGTGTGCTCGATTCATGTTATATGTGGTATTGTGTGTATGTATTCATATTGAGGAAAATGTTATTTATAGAATAATCATTTAAATGCTTTCAATGTGATTGTATATTACTGTGATATGTGCAATTTCCACGAGCTGAAGGAAGCTCACCCCCACCTATATTGATCCCGCAGGTTAAACCGAGCTGGATGGACGAAGGAGCGATCCGAGAGGGCATATGATGAAATTTTTGTTAAATGATGTTTTTCTTTATGTCTCATGTTTTGAAATTTATTTGGGGAAACTTTTGATTAGAAATTAACAATTTATAAATTATCTTCCGCCGCAATTATTATCTCTTATCTATGACGTGTTGTTTCCTTAATTAAAAGGTATTTATTTTAGTCAGTGTAACGACTCGACTTTGTAGGCGAGAATTTTAATATTCTCAAAAGAATTTATTTTTTGTCAAATTTACCTTTTTACTTATTTTCCCCTATAATCACCCCTAGAAAGTCGGGGCGTTACATAGTGGTATCAGAGCGGGTTTTACCTTTCTGTAGACTCGCTAAAATATAAAAGTATGTTATGCTCTCAGCTTCGCCACTTCGTCACTCCGTCCAAGGTACCAAATTTCAATCATTATTCATGCATATATCATTTCATTTTATTTACATGCTTGTATATGTATATGCGAATTGTTAGAATGGCCAAACCTAGGATGACGCCACGTAAGAGGGTTCCTGCTACATTTGACTCACGTCTTATGGCACGCAAGGATTGGTGGGACGATCCGAGTTTACCAGAAAATGCACCGCACTATGTCATCAACAGGCTGAGCAAGTGGTTGCAGTCTGGGAAACAAGGTTCCATCACGCAACAGGTGGACCACCTAATGGGGAAGTTACCAGATGATTGGGGTTATTGCATCTTCCGACTTTGGAAAGAGTCCATAAAGAGATCACCAGAAGAGCGAGAGACTGCATATGATTTCCAATTCGTAGTTGGACGTTTATTGGATATGTACGCTCGAGAGGCGATACCAGCTGCAAATTGGAATTCCGACTCTACGGATGAAGAAGACCCAGAAGAGGATTCCGAAGAAGACCCTGAGGAGGATCCTGAAGAAGACCCAGAGGAAGATCCAAAGGAAGTTCCCGATGAGAGCTCAAGGGTAGAACTCGTAGAAGATATGAAGGATGTTTTGATGGCAGACATCGAGACTGATGATGACATTACTTCGTGGATTGAGCCACGACCCCCTATTCCTGTTATAGAGATTATTAGCAGTGACGATGAGGAATAGCTGTGGGCTTAGTTCATTTTATTATATAACTATTATGTTGAGATTTCCAATGGATGTTTCTAGTTTCAGTTCTTTAAAACATATTATATAATGAATATCAGTTATTCTATTACCTTTATATTTTTTTATGTGTTGCGACTATTATATGCGTTCTACCGATATCTTCTTATTCTTTATTTCTCGCACTGCGTCGACTAATGGGTTTTACAACTCGTTGGCAGACTCATGGCTAACCGTGGAAACCGCAACACTCAACCCACCCAAGATCAGCTTTTGGCTGGATTAGCCACATTACTTCAAGGCGCAACCATTTTACTGCCTAATAATCCTGAGCAAGCTCAAGCTCAAGTTATCAAGTGGTTCAATAATTTCAAGCCACCCGTCTTTCTTGGTCGTGAGGGACCAGCAGCAATAAAAGAGTGGTTGTTGAACCTAGACAGCATCTTCGACTACATGGCATGCACCGATGCTCAGAAGGTGTCATGTGCCGTGTTCCAGCTTAAGGAGGATGCTAGGACATGGTGGATTGGAGCGTGGAGACTCAAAACCCAATACGATAAAGATGCGTTCACTTGGGACCAGTTCAAGGAAATAGTTATAGAAAAGTACTAGCCGAGGGCATACAAAACCAAGATGCAAAAGGAATTCCTTGATCTGACCCAAGGAGGAATGTCGGTCACCGACTATGAGCGCAAGTTCAACCACATATGTCGTTTTGCTCCTCACATGGTCGAGACGGATGACATGAAGTCTCAGAAATTACGAGATGGACTACGTGGCCGGATTCGTCACCACCTGGCTGGTCATAGGCGTCTGACCTATAATGAAGTAGTTGCAAGGGCCGATGACATTTCTGCCAGTTTGGATGTGGAGAAGGCAAGAGCACCACCAGTCGCAACAAATAACAAGCGCAAGTGGCACGATCAAGAGAGTGGTAGTAATAAGAATGCTAAGACTGGATCTTCGGGGGCGAAACCCCAGTCTGATAAACCTACATGTGCTACTTGTGGCAAGGGACATAAAGGTACATGTATGCTTGGTCAGAATCGGTGCTACTTCTGCCGTGAGGAAGGACACATGGCCTCAGCATGTCTGAAGAAAGGAAAAGGCCCAGGCAATAGTGTGTAAGGTCAATGCTCAGGAAACAAAGCTCGAGTGTATAGCATGGCCGAGGCCGAAGAAGAGACTGAACCCCAAACCATGTCAAGTATGTTGTCAGTTGCAAATATTCATGCTTTGGTGTTGTTTGATACGGGTGGATCTCATTCATTCATCTCTAAGAAGCTTTGTACTATGATTGGTTGTAGAAGTAGTAAAGCCCCTATATCTCTGTTAGTTAGCATGCCTGCGGGGGAGTGCGTGTAGACTCTATAACTAACAATGTCAATATAGAGATTAACGAATATAGCTTCTTAGCCAACTTGTATATAGTTGAACTCAGTGCTTTTGATGTTATTTTGGGTATCGATTGGTTGTACAAACATAGAGCTGTAGTTGATTGCTCCGAAACGAGGGTAACCTTATGTCCGTCTGTTGACGTCAAGATCGTATTCGAGGGAGTAAGACACTGTAGTACCCCGAAGGTGATTTCAGCCATGAAAGCTGTGAAGATGTTGAAGAAGCGTAGTTGCCAAAGATTCCTGGTGAATGTGATAGGGAAAACAACTTCAGAGAATACGGTATCTAATGTACCTATCGTCAAGGAGTATCCAAATGTCTTTCCCGAAGACTTGTCAGGAGTTCTAGCCGAATCGTCAAGTTGAGTTCTCGATTGATTTAGTGTCAGGAGTGGCACTAATATCGAAAGCTCCCTATAGAATGGCGCCCAAGGAATTACATGAGCTGAAAGTGCAACTTCAGGAACTGCTCGACTCTGGATTTATACGGCCGAGTGTTTTGCCATGGGGTGCATCAATACTCTTCATGAAGAAAAAGGATGGAAGTTTGAGGATGTGCATAGACTATCGTGAACTTAATAGACTCACGATAAAGAATAAATATCCACTTCCTAGAATATAAGACCTATTTGATCAACTTAGAGGATCAGGAGTGTTCTCGAAAATAGATTTGAGATCCGGATATCACCAACTGAGGATTAAGGATGATGATATCCCGAAGACAGCATTTCGAACTTGATATAGACATTATGAGTTTATAGTGATGCCATTTGGTTTGACTAATGCGCCAGCGGTATTCATGGACCTCATGAATCTTGTATTTCAACCTTATTTGGATAAGTTTATCATTGTGTTCATAGATGACATACTTGTGTATTCAAAGAGCAAGGTTGAACATGAGTAGCATCTTAGAACAGTATTGGGAATACTGCGCAAGGAGAAGTTGTATGCGAAGTTCAACAAGTGTGAATTCTGGCTTAACCGAGTTGCATTTTTGGGACATGTGATCAATTCTAGAGGAATCTAGGTTGACCGGGTTAAGGTATAGGCAGTCAATGATTGGAAAGTACCGATTAATGCAAATAAAGTTTGCAGCTTCTTGGGTTTAGCTGGTTATTATCGGAGATTTATCGAGGGATTTTTGAAGATAGCTGCACCAATGACTAGATTGACAAGGAAGGGAGAAGTTTTCTTATGGAATGAGAAGTGCAAAAAGAGTTTCCAAGAACTTAAGTGAAGGTTGACTGCAACACCAGTTTTGACCATTCCCGATCCGACGAGAGAATTCGTCATCTACAGTGACGCATCCAACCAAGGCTTGGGATGTGTATTGATGCAGGAAGGCAAGGTAGTTGCCTATGCTTTGAGGCAACTAAAACCGCACGAGCTGAACTACCATACTCATGATTTGGAATTAGCAGCGGTAGTTCATGCCTTGAAGATTTGGAGACATTACCTGTATGGAGGTAAGTGTGAAATTTATACAAACCACAAAAGTCTGAAATATATTTTCACACAGAAGGAGTTGAATATGAGGCAGCGCAGATGGCTAGAGTTGGTCAAAGACTATGATTGTACAATCCATTACCACCCTGGTAAAGCAAACGTAGTTGCTGATGCACTGAGCCGTAAGGCGAGAGGAGACCTAACCTGTATGTTGACCAAAGAGGAAAGCTTAATCAAGGAATTTGCAAGAATGAACCTTGAGATGGCTACACCATCTAAGCCAGTTGAGTCATTATTGGCTAGTTTGATGGTACAACCAACCTTGAGGAAGTAGATCAAAGAAGGTCAAGGACAATATGACTTCTTGGTCAAAATGAAAGAACGTACTCTTTCAGGTGAGGATAAGGTATTCAGTGTGTCCGATGATGGCACAATGTACTATGAAGGGAGGATTTGTTTGCCCAATATTGTCAAGCTGAGAGAATCAATATTGAAAGAGGCACATAATACTCCATATAAAACACACCCTGGAAGTACAAAGATGTACCAAGACCTTAAGGGGACATTTTGGTGGGAAGGTTTGAAAAGAGATGTGGCAGACTTTGTCAGAAGGTGTATAGCTCCCCTTTGGACTACTTAAATCACTTCATATTCCGGAATGGAAATGGGAACATATTACGATGGACTTTGTGGTAGGTTTGCCTCGAACGGAAAGAGGAAACCACGCTATTTGGGTTGTTGTGGACCGATTCACAAAATCAGTTCATTTCATCCTAGTCAAGATGAATTCTCGAATGGATCAATATGCTCAAATTTACATCAATGAGATTACTAAGTTGCATGGATTGTCAGTCTCTATAGTATCCGACAGGGATACTCGTTTCACATTATGTTTTTGGGAAAGTTTGCAAGAAGCTTTTGGAACACGGTTGAATTTTAGTACGGCCTATCATTCTCAGACTGATGGTCAGTCTGAGAGGACCATTCATATTCTTGAGGATATGTTGCGATCATGTGTGTTAGACATGGGCAATAATTGGGAAGGACTGTTGCCTTTGGTAGAATTTGCTTACAACAATAGTTATCAGTCGACGATCGGTATGGCGCCGTATGAAGCCTTATACGGTAAGTGTCGATCACCATTGTATTGGGACGAAGTAGGTGAAAGGAAAATCTTGGGTCCCGAGATGATTGAACAGATAGTAGGTGTGGTGGATAATATTCGTGAGAGGATAAAGATAGCACAGGATCACCAGAATTCTTACGCCGACAAGCATAGGAAAGATCTCGAATTCTGTGTTGACAACAAGGTATTTGTAAAGGTATCTCCTACCAAGGGAATTGTTCATTTTGGTCTAAGGAGCAAGTTGAGTACGAGATATATTGAACCGTTTGAAATTCTTGAACGAATTGGAGAACTAGCTTACTGTAATACCCAATTGTAATTCAGTCATTATCATTTAATAACTATCGTTCAGTAATTGTCACTCAGTAATTCACTCATTAATGATAATTTGTCACTCATATTCAATCATTGTATTCACCGTTCAGAGTAATTATATCGTATAACAATCGTCATTCATCATCAATCTAGTTGGAGAATCGTGCCGTGTTTATCATCGTTGTCATCTTCATAGTGTGCTGTGTGTGAGGAGTAGCGCACGCTACGTACTCTCTTTAGCGTGCGCTAATTGAGTACAGGTAGCGCACGCTACCTCTCAACACTAGCGCACGCTAGTGTAGTTCAAGTAGGCAGTCCAGAAGGCACTGGACTGCAGTTGGGTTGTAAGTAGCGCACGCTACGAATGGTAAGTAGCGCACGCTAGTAGGTAGGAGTAGCGCACGCTATGCAGTCAGTGTAGCGCGCGCTAAGGTCGGATCAGGCAGAGTCCAGTGGCTACTGGAATGATTAGGAATAATTCCTACGAGTAGTTATTAGCGTACGCTAATTAGGGTCAGTAGCGCACGCTGAATCTTGTGTGTAGTGCGCGCTACCGCGAACATATCAGAGAGCAGGAGGTTCTGGACTCCAGTACTGGGCATCAGATAATTCGTTAGCGCACGCTAACCATTTGTGTTAACGCACGCTAATTACATGGTTGTAGCGCACGCTACAAAAGGTACGTAGCGCACGCTACCGATAAGGACAGGGGTACTGGACTACCCAATATACCCGTTAGCGCCGCTAAGAACAGGATTTAGCGCGCGCTAAACTGGGATTGTTATAAATTGGACAGTGTAATCCAGATTTCGTCATTTGTCATTTTTTTTCATTCTTTCATTGGTTCCGGGTGATTTGGAGCTTCTTGAGGAGTGTTCTTCGAGGTGCAATCATCAATCATCATCTTCAAGCTTATCATTCGGATTAATCATCATTTCATCATCCCCATCACATGAAATCAAGGTAATAACTTCTTGGATCTAGAATTTCGGATTTTTAGTTTTTTCCTTCCGATTTATTCGTGTAAGCTTGGATTGTTGTTGGAATATGTTAGATATGGATTATCTACCTTGGATAAATGTATTCCTACGAATTTATTGTCATATATTTCGTATTTCATGAATATTGGGGTTGAATCAAGAACACTTTGGAGTTGACTTTGATATTTTTGGGGGTTTTCGATTAGATGTTGTCGTTAACTCGGATTGTGGATTCCTATGGGATTATTGATATCATTGAAGTTGTATTGTTGGTTTGAAATACTCATTTTGGAGTTGGTTTCGATATATTCGGGTTTGGATATTATCAAAGTATGTGTGTTTGCATAGTGTTCGCTAAAATGCCTCAATGAATTTGGATATTGTTGTATCGACGTTTGAGTTGGTTATAATCGTGTTTGATACGTAATTGAGCATTGTTGGAAATTGTCATTCAAGGTTGTTCGAGCGACCGACATCTCGTTTTAGGACTTTGTTCGAGGAAGGATATTTCGACACCGGTATTATGTAAGTAAATTCTTACTCGGTTAAAAGGATATTCAATTCCTTATGTTGTTGTTCATTCATACATGTAATTCACTCATAATATATCGTTCATGTCGAGACTTGTAATTATCATCATGTAACTCACGAGAACGACGGTTCCAAAATCATTTCATTGAAGCTATCACTCGTTGTATCATTATTTCATCTGGGTGAGTCGTTCTTGATCCTTATCGGATTTTATTCATTACTCCTCACCTTGGTCATTTTGTTCTGGTGATCTTCCGGAATTATATTTCATGGCCAATTGGCGCATGTGTGGAATTTTAGTCGGGCACACTATGGTCATGTGTATATGCGGGACTCCGGACACATTGGACTGTGCGCATGGTAATGTGTATACGCGGGACTCCGGACACATTGAACCGTGAGACTAATTAGGCCAATAGCGGGTATATATGCGGGACTCCGGACACTCGGCTATTTGTGCTATTACTCAGTTCATTTGCACGTACATTGAGGCTCATCATTCAACTTAATTCATTAATTCATTCATGTGATTGTTGTATATTGTTCAACTCTTGAGGATTCTTGTTCTATGTAACTGACCCCATTGGGGAATGTTGTTTTCAGGTCATGCCAATGCTAAGTCACGGGAAGAGAACGTTGACGGCGAGGAGTCCCAATAATACTAGTAGGGGCCCCAGTCCTTTCAGTCTTCATGTTTTCTTCATTTGTATTCCGCTGCAGACTTCCACTTTAAATACTCATTTTAACTGGTATTGTATATTTTATATTTATATAAAATATACATGTATTGTTTTATCACAGGTGTGTTGTACTTGAAACTCCTCATCGGAGTAATTATTGATATCTTGTGGTTCGGTACTACAACTATATCACTTAATTCATTAATTTTCATTCGCCTAGTGGGTCCCGATTGGGGTCCACAGACCGTAATATTCGCCTAGTTTGGGGTGTTACAGAGTTGGTATCGGAGCGTGGTTTTGAATACTACCTTCCGAGTCATGTCTCATTGAAATCATCGTTCATCAGACTAGTATCATTGGACTTTCGCGTCACGTGTGACCCGTGCAAGAGCCGAGCCCCTCAGACCAAAGAACAGTAAGATTTCTGACGCCATGATATAATTTCTGGCAATAAGAATCACTCATTCCTCATTTTCATTTGTGATCATGTCGAACATGTTAACTCATTAATCACTCAGTTCATTTCACTGTTCAGTTGTTGATCTTGAGGATCGTATCATTAACCTTGTTAACTTGTTCCAGACAATCATTTCAAGGATTTCATCAGATAATATCGTCACTTCAGTTGATCATTCATGTAATCATTGTGTTTGAGCGCGTGTGCTCATTTTCATCGTTTCATAACGTAATCATAATGTGATATTCATGCGAGATATATAATCATCTAGTGACTTTCCCACTTCATAATGGAAAGAGCTGACAGAGGACGCGGGGGAAGAGCCGCGGTGCGGGCCGAACCCCGAGAACTCGTGTGAATACGCGTGCGAACGTGAGGAATAATGCTAATTCATCGAGCAGCGACGCCGCCACTCACTCTCCTGGAAATGATCATTCACTGTCAGGGAGTCGTACCCGGGACACAGCTCATTCAGATGGTGTTCGGGTTGACCCACTCGCTTTTATGCAGGGCATGATGGCCCAGATGACTCAAATGGCACGTCTCATTGAGACGATGCAGAATTCAGCTACTCAGAATCAACAGGCTCCTCCGCCGCCACCTCAGGGGCAGGAGAGGGGTGTGAGCAGTATTATTGGCGACATCTCGCGCCAGAGACCACCTACCTTTGAGGGTTCATCTGATCCGGCGGATATTGTTCATTGGCTTGAGCATTTCGAGAAGTTATTTGCTATGGTGGATTGCCCCGAAGGGCATAAAGTTTCAGTTGCGGCTTACTATGTGGGTAAGAGCGCTCATTCGTGGTGGTTATCGTTGAAGCCCACCGACGGATCATGTACTTGGGATCAATTCAAGACTCTCATGATGGAGAGGTATTATCCATCCCCATTCAGAGAAACCAAGTTATCGGACAATGATGTTCTCGCCGTTGCCGAGAAATTTTAGGAGCTTCTCTCTTCCGCCTCGTATATTATTCACTATGAGGCGGACAAGATCAAGTATTTTAGTAAGAGGTTGAAGCCCCGTATGCGGATGCAGTTGCTTAATCACAATTGCACCACTCTGGACGAATTCATTGAGAAAGCTCTTACTTATGAGCTTAGTGCTAAAGAGATTGCTAAGCAACAACCTTCATCTGCTGGCAAGAAGTCTAAGAATCGAAATCAGCCTGAAGGCAGTCAGGCAACTTTCAAGAAGCCTCGAGCGGGCTCTACTTTCACCGAGCGACCTCCTATGGTGCCCAGACCCACGGAATCTCAGTTACGAGCGGCTAGTTCGGCCATTACCTGTTTCAACTGTGGAGAACATGGTCATTACAGCACGAAGTGCTTGAGGCAAACCGTCATGTGCAATAACTGTGGAATGGCGGGGCATAGGGCCCATTTTTGCCTAAAGGACTCCAAACCTACTCCGGCGTCATCTCAGGCCCCAAAAAAGTCAGCGGTTCCGAATCAGGCTACTTAGTACGCGTTGTTTAAGATGACGGGAGATAACAAAGGTAGAGCCCACAACTATCAGACAGGAGCATCCGGTTCCGGAGCTGGTAAGCCCCGAATTTATGAGATGAAGAAAGCTGATGATCCAGAAGCCCGAATGATCTCAGGTACACTCGAAATTCTATCTCAACCTGTGTGTACCCTTTTTTATACCGGTGCATCACATTCATTCATTTCCGAGTCGTGTTTGAGTAGACTACGTCTGGGTAGTGCTATTAGTTATGAACCTTATGTCATTGGTCTACCTGATGGTAGAAGAATTATCGAGAATCATGAGATTAAGAATTGTCCGATTCAGTTTCATGGCCGTGATTGGTTGGCAAACCTAATCGTGGTAGATTTATCGAGAGACGATGTCATCCTGGGTATTGATTGGATGGATCGTCACGATGCCGTCATTAGTGTCCGTAAGCGTATGGTCACTATCATCTCAGACGATGGGGTCGAATGTCTATTTCAGGGAGGTAATCCCAGCTGTTCCGGGAGAGTCATCAACTTGATGAAAGCAGTGAGATTACTCAATCAGGGGTGTGTCGGTTATTGGTTCTATATGACCAAGACCGAGAAGCCATCAGTAATGTTGACGGATATTCCTGTAGTGAGAGAATATGCCGATGTATTTCCATACAAGTTACCGGGTTTGCCTCCACAGAGAGATGTGGAATTCACGGTTGAGTTAGAGCCCGGTATATCCCCAATATCGAAGGCACCATACTGGATGGCCCCGACCGAAATGCAGGAGTTGAAGAATCAATTAGAGGATTTGACCGAGAAGGGTTATATTCGACCGAGTGCGTCCCCGTGGGGAGCACCCGTGTTATTTGTCAAGAAGAAGGATGGTTTGATCCGCTTGTGTATTGATTACCGGGAATTGAACTGGGTGACGATCAAGAATAAATATCCTCTACCCCGTATCGATGATTTTTTGGATCAACTTCAGGGAGCTTCAGTATTTTCCAAGATCGACTTAAGATCTGGATATCATCAGTTGCGAATTCGAGAGTCGGATATCGCAAGGACGGCGTTCCGAACACGCTATGGTCATTATGAGTTTGTGGTAATGCCGTTTGGGTTAACTAATGCACCTGCGGTATTCGTGGAATTAATGAATCGGGTCTTCATCGACTATTTGGATCAGTTCGTGGTTGTCTTCATTGATGACATTTTAATTTATTCTCGTGACCGGGAGGAGCACGAGTTTCACCTTCATCAGGTGCTCGACGTGTTGAGATGAGAGCAACTTTATGGAAAGTTTTCCAAATGTGAATTCTGGATGTCCGAAGTGACATTTCTCGGACATGTAATTTCATCAAACGGAGTTCGTGTCGACCCTCAGAAGACGGAGGCTATCCGATATTGGCAACCTTCGAAGAATGTTAAGGAAATCCGAAGTTTCCTCGGATTAGCTGGTTATTATCGGCGATTTGTGGAAGGATTTTCTAAAATCGCTCAACCCATGATGAACCTTTTAAGGAAAGATAAGAAGTACACGTGGTCCGACGCGTGTCAACAGAGTTTTGAGGAACTCAAGAGCCGGTTAATTTCAGCACCTGTCTTTTCTTTACCGCAAGGGACGGAAGGATTTGTGGTTTATAGTGATGCGTCCGGACAGGGTCTCAGATGTGTACTAATGCAGAATGGGAAAGTTATTGCTTATGCTTCACGTAAATTGAGACTTTACGAGGTTAATTATCTGACCCACGACCTGGATCTAGCAGTCGTGGTATTCGCATTGAAGATTTGGCGTCATTACCTTTATGGCCTTACCTGTCAGATATTCACCGATCATAAGAGTTTAAAGTATATATTTACTCAGAAGGAGTTAAATATGCGTCAGAAACGGTGGTTGGAACTAATCAAAGATTATGATATTGAGATACTTTACCACCCAGGCAAGGCGGACATTGTCGCCGACGCCTTGAGTCGTAAGTCCGTTCAGGAGCAGATGCTTGCTCGATTAACAGTTCAGAGGGAACTTCAGTAGGAATTTCTAAGACCCGAGATCGAGGTCTGGTTACAGCGAGTACAAGGGCAACTTTGTACGTTAGAGATTTCCTCGCCACTTGAGGAGGCGATCAGGGAGAATCAGGGTTCTGACCCATTTTTGTTACGCATTCGAGATGATGTGACTCAGGGGAAAGCCCCAGGATTTGTGGTCCACAAGGATGGACTTTTGCGATTTAAGAATCGGTTGTGCGTACCGACGAATGACGAGTTGAAAAACTCGATTTTGAGAGAGGCTCATGCTACCCCTTATTTCGTTCATCCGGGGTCTAGCAAGGTGTACAAAGACTTGAAACAAAATTACTGGTGGAGTAATATGAAGCGAGAAGTCGCGGAATTTGTTTCGAGATGCTTAACCTGTCAACAAGTCAAGATAGAACATCAGCGACCGGCGGGTATGCTGAAACCTCTCCCTATTCCAGAGTGGAAGTGGGAAGATATTTCAATGGACTTCATCACGAGTTTGCCGACGATTCATCGTGGCATGAATACAATTTGGGTAATTGTGGATCGTCTGACTAAGTCAGCCCATTTCCTTGAGATTAAGGATATGTGGGGTCCCGAGAGACTTGCCCAGTTGTTAATCAAAGAGATAGTGAGACTGCACGGTACTCCTAAAAGTATCATTTCCGATCGTGACGGACGATTCGTGTCTCATTTTTGGAAATCAGTTCATCGTGCTATGGGAACTCAGCTTAATCTCAGTACAGCTTTTCATCCTCAGTCCGACGGACAATCAGAGAGGACTATTCAGACTTTGGAGGACATGTTGAGGGCATGTGTTCTCGATTGAAAAGATGATTGGGAAGCCCAACTACCGTTGATCGACTTCACGTACAATAATAGTTGGCATGCTTCGATTAAGATGGCACCTTACGAGGCCTTGTACAATTATCATTGTCGATCTCCTTTGTGTTGGGATGACTTATCAGAATCAATCGGCACCGAGCCCGATATGCTTGTAGCCGCCCGTGAGAAGGTAGCTTTGATCAGGAGTCGTTTGTTGACCGCTCAGAGTCGATAGAAATCTTATGCAGATAAATGTCATCGGCCATTAGAGTTCGAGACGGGTGACCATGTTTTGGTCAAGGTATCCCCGAGTCGAGGTATCTTCCGTTTTGGGAAGAGGGGAAAGTTGAGTCCGAGATTCATTAGACCGTTTGAGATTTTGGATCGAGTAGGCGAGCTAGATTATCAATTGGCCTTACCTTCGGCGTTGATCCGAATTCATAATGTTTTTCACGTCTCTCAGTTACGGAAGTATGTTGCCGACCCGAGTCACATACTTCAGTTCGACGAAATCGAGATCGCCGATGATCATTCGTATGAGGAGCGTCCTATACGAGTCTTAGAGCGGCGAATCAAACAGTTGAGGAACAAGATGATTCCTTTGGTTAAAATTCAGTGGTCTAGGCACGGAGTCGAAGAGGCTACTTGGGAAACCGAGGATAGTATGCGGGAGAGTCATCCCGAGTTGTTTGACCCTTAGTTTCGGGGACGAAACTCTTTTAAGGGGGGGTGTATGTAATACCCGGTTGTAATTCAGTCATTATCATTCAGTAACTATCGTTCAGTAATTGTCACTCAGTAATTTTCACTCATTAATGATCATTTGTCACTCATATTCAATCATTGTATTCACCGTTCAGAGTAATTGTATCGTATAACAATCGTCATTCATCATCAATCTAGTTGGAGAATCGTGCCGTGTTTATCATCGTTGTCATCTTCATAGTGTGTTGTGTGTGAGGAGTAGCGCACGCTACGTACTCTCTTTAGCGTGCTCTAATTGAGTACAGGTAGCGCACGCTACCTCTCAACACTAGCGCACGCTAGTGTAGTTCAAGCAGGCAGTCCAGAAGGCACTGGACTGCAGTTGGGTTGTAAGTAGCGCACGCGCCGCACGCTATGCAGTCGGTGTAGCGCGCGCTAAGGTCGGATCAGGCAGAGTCCAGTGGCTACTGGACTTATTAGGAATAATTCCAAGCGCACGCTACGAGTAGTTATTAGCGTACGCTAATTAGGGTCAGTAGCGCAAGCTGAATCTTGTGTGTAGCGCGCGCTACCGCGAACAGATCAGAGAGCAGGAGGTTCTGGACTCTAGTACTGGGCATCAGATAATTCGTTAGCGCACGCTAACCATTTGTGTTAACGCACTCTAATTACATGGTTGTAGCGCACGCTACAAAAGGTACGTAGCGCACGCTACCGATAAGGACAGGGGGTACTGGACTACCCAGTATACCCGTTAGCGCACGCTAAGAACAGGATTTAGCGCGCGCTAAACTGAGATTGTTATAAATTGGACAGTGTAGTCCAGATTTCGTCATTTGTCATTTCTTTTCATTCTTTCACCGGTTCCGGGCGATTTGGAGCTTCTTGAGGAGTGTTCTTCGAGGTGCAATCATCAATCATCATCTTCAAGCTTATCATTCGTATTAATCATCATTTCATCATCCCCATCACATGAAATCAAGGTAATAACTTCTTGGATCTAGAATTTCGGATTTTTGGGTTTTTCCTTCCGATTTCTTCGTGTAAGCTTGGATTGTTGTTGGAATATGTTAGATATGGATTATATACCTTAGATAAATGTATTTCTACGGATTTATTGTCATATATTTCGGATTTCATGAATATTGGGGTTGAATCAAGAACACTTTGGAGTTGACTTTGATATTTTTGGGGTTTTTCGATTAGATGTTGTCGTTAACTCGAATTGTGGATTCCTATGGGATTATTGATATCATTGAAGTTGTCTTGTTGCTTTTAAATACTCATTTTGGAGTTGGTTTCGATATATTCGGTTTTGGATATTATCAAAGGATGTGTGTTTGCATAGTGTTCGCTAAAATGCCTCAATGAATTTAGATATTGTTGTATCGACGTTTGAGTTGGTTATAATCGTGTTTGATACGTAATTGAGCATTGTTGGAAATTGTCATTCAAGGTTGTTCGAGCGACCGACATCTCGTTTTAGGACTTTGTTCGAGGAAGGATATTTCGACACCGGTATTATGTAAGTAAATTCTTACTCGGTTAAAAGGATATTCAATTCCTTATGTTGTTGTTCATTCATACATGTAATTCACTCATAATATATCGTTCATGTCGAGACTTGTAATTATCAACTCATCATGTAACTCACGAGGAACGACGATTCCAAAATCATTTCATTGAAGCTATCACTCGTTGTATCATTATTTCATCTCGGTGAGTCGTTCTTGATCCTTATCGGATTTTATTCATTACTCCTCACCTTGGTCATTTTGTTCTGGTGATCTTCCGGAATTATATTGCATGGCCAGTTGGCGCATGTGCGGAATTTTAGTCGGGCACACTATGGTCATGTGTATATGCGGGACTCCAGACACATTGGACTGTGCGCATGGTAATGTGTATACGCGGGACTCCGGACACATTGAACCGTGAGACTAATTAGGCCAATAGCGAGTGTATATGCGGGACTCCGGACACTCGGCTATTTGTGCTATTACTCAGTTCATTTGGTCGTACATTGAGGCTCATCAGTCAACTTAATTCATTAATCCATTCATGTGATTGTTGTATATTGTTCAACTCTTGAGGATTGTTATTCTATGTAACTGACCCCGTTGGGGGATGTTGTTTTCAGGTTCTGGCAAGGCTAAGGCACGGGAAGAGAACGTTGACGGCGAGGAATCCCAATGATACTAGTAGGGCCCCCCAGTCCCTTCAGTCTTCATGTTTTCTTCATTTGTATTCCGCTACAGACTTCCACTTTAAATACTCATTTTAACTGGTGTTGTATATTTTATCTTCATATAAAATATACATGTATTCTGTTTTTATCCTGGGTGTGTTGTACTTGAAACTCCTCATTGGAGTAATTATTGATATACTGTGGCTCGGTACTACAACTATATCACTTAATTCATTAATTTTCATTCGCCTAGTGGGTCCCAGTTGGGGGTCCACGGCACTGTAATATTCACCTAGTTTGGGGTGTTACACTTACCGCTTGGCTTTACCCACCGAACTTTCAGCCGTGCACAACGTTTTTCATGTATTGTTGTTGAGGAAGTGTGTGCACGATCCTGGCCACATCATCAACTATACCGCCGCGAAGATGAACAAAGATCTTACTTATGAAGAACAACCATAAGTGATTCTCGACCGATCAGTCCGGCAATTTAGGAACAAAGAGAATGTGTATGTCAAAATCCAATGTCGTAACCACAGTAAAGATGTAGTCACTTGGAAGAGCAAAGAAGAACTTCAAGCTCGTTATCCGAATTTCTTCAATCGGGGTATGTCATTTATTTTCGAGGATGAAATTTTTTCTAAGAGAGGTAGGATGTAATATCCGCCATTTTCATAATATATTATTATTATTATTTATAATAATATTAACGATGCATTTTATTTCATTTAATCTCATTTAGAGGATCATGAATATTTATTTCGATGTATCACAAGTTCTACCCCGAGTCATTTTATCAGTTATGTTCAAGAAGTCATTATTATAATAATGTTATTTCAAACATAACACTAACACTACTATTATTAATGTTATCATTATTATTATTAATATTATTATTATTACTATTATTATTAGTACTAATATTATTATTATCATTATCATTTTTCCGACATTATTATCATTATTACCAAATTCTTATTTTTACTTTTATTATTATTGTTTGAGGAGAAAGTAAAAGACAACAAATCAATTGTATTCATAACACTGATAGAGGGGCCTTTATATAGGCATTACAATGAGAGTCCTTCCATACATAGGATTTCTAGATAAGGTAAGACATCTAATAGGATCCTACTACCTCTAGAAGGATCTAGAACCTTCCATCTATGTATCTACAATCAGTATTAGGTAAGACACATCACGGGAATAATAATTCCTGGAACACTCCCCCTGTGTCGGGCACTAATACAACAATGGTGCAGAAGATGTTGCCTTCGTAAAAACCTATTCCAAGCCAAAACGAAACCCTATGGGAAAAACAAAGGCTTGATGAGGAAAAGATTGCAACGCACCAACATAACATGTCGTGTATACTCCCCCTGATGTATACATAACGACTCACCCTGATGAGTACCTCAAATCATAGGAGTCGGATGCCAAGTTGCCCTCACAACTATACCAAGGAAAACCCAGTGGGAAAAATACCTCTTGGTCTAAGTTGAACAGAAGTACAACGCATCATTGTATGGATGTTCTCATAGGTCGCCTCGTTAAAAACCTTACCAAGTGAAAACCCAATGGGAAAAACAAACCTTGGTCTAAGGACAAAAAGAGCACGACACATCCAAAGTGCAGAGTCGCTAAAGACTTTATCAAGTTTTCCAAAGTCTTGACCTCCATGCACTAAATCAGTCATTACTTCTTCGATTCAATAGGTATCAACGAAACTGTAAGAACTTATGAAAACTAGACACCCATAGCTTTTCATTCACATACAGTACGTAACCTAGATCGACCTGAGCAGATCACAAAGCTCTATCGAAGTTGACTCAGCAAATTACCGGACATATCCTGTCCTACTTTGCAACAATAGTCATATATCACTCAACATGATGGATGTGATCAAATGGTTGGTTTCCTTGGAAAGTAGACACAGACCTTTCCAATGGCACTAATTTCACCATTTTCCATCAAGTGAGCTGCCCTGTAGGTCATATGGGAGATAGACCAACACATTCTGGGCAGATTTGGGTATCAGTTTTCAAGTGTCCTTTTTATCGAGATAGAGCGAGCTTCAAGCTTCTTGTTAATCACAGACATTGCGTGAACGCATCCTAGGCCATCATCACAGTGGCTTTACCGAATTATTACGAATGAGTACATCGAGTCAAACATGAGTACATAATACCGTACTTTTCTCTTAAGACTGCATCATCACTCAAGTGAGCTAAGTCTTATGATAACTTCGACTAGTCATTGGGAATCATATAGGCATTACTTTATCGTCTCTTAGGGAAACCGTCCCTTAGATTGCCTTAAACCGATTGATGAATACGCATCATCAAGTGTCCCCAAGATCCGTTCATTCTTAACTTTGGATTTAGCGGAATCTCTTAGTCTCACAAGAGTACATCACTACAAACCCTTAGTTTTACACGCAAAAGCTTCATATCTCTTCCAAATCAAGTATATACTTAGTATGCGTTCCCGACAATCACTTGTCGACGCGCTCCGTGGTCAGGAGCCACTTGATTTGAGTCTGATCCACCACGAGATCCTTTTTATCACTTAACTTAGTTCCCCACTAAGATAAGATTTAACCACAAGCTGCACGTCAGTTTTTGGGAAACTATCTAACTGAAAAGATAGTGGATGCTATATCCATTACGATCGCACGACTAAGTTTCGTGTCATCGTAGTCGATTCCAGTGCGTTCATGAGAAACCTCGCGCCATGAGGTGAGTTTAACTCCTTCTCTCACTCGCTTTAACAAAGTATACGGATAGATCTTATCTTTGGAGTGTTGGTACCACTTCAACAAAGGGCTATCACTTTATTTATACTGGAGTCGCATATGTTTCCATTTTAGGCCAAGGCTACAACATTGTATATTTTCAACGAAGTATGGTTCGATTAAACTCACATTCCACGTCCTCATGTACCGGCTTTATTCATAGAGTACTCTTTATGGATTGGCATTCATTGAGGCGTCCCCCAATGATGACTATAATCCAGAATCACATGAGACAGATGAGTTCATTTGATCATATGATCAAGTTTCATGTACCAAACTCGCATACATTCTTAGCGAGAGTATTTATCGAACCAAGTGGCATCCCAATACTCGATGAGATCCACGGCCTAGTAACACCATCTACCACAATTTGTGATGTTACTATATCACCATTTATAGGTGACGAACGTCCATGACCGGACACAATCCTTGCAGACATGTTTGCAGCATGTATTTAATCTCGTCACTTTAGGGAACTTGGTGAGGCACAGTAGGGACAAACTACGACAATTCCAAGTCGTTCTACTCGAACATGATCGTTCGCATCTCCCCCTAACGACGAGAAGACTAGCTCATCAAAGTGACTTACGAGATCGTCTGCCAAGGTACATTTTAAGCGGACTATGAGTGAAAGCGCATGTCATATTCATCATTTATAACCCGTCATAATGCGTTGTGGTGACGCACTTTGGCACATGAACATGTGGACGATAAAGGTTTTCATTGTTAACAATATCCAGTTAACAAAATGCATACTGTTACACTCGTAACTAAGCATTTGAATGATGATAGGTATAGGTGAATATGACATGTTGACCTATGCTACATAGCCGTAGCTACTGGTCTTGAGAATTCAACAAAACCGCCACCATGCACCACCGGGATCGAACATGAAGAAACGATTGAACCGATGATAGGCCGTTGGTTTTATCGAACCTCTAATGCTTTCTTGAAGAGTTCACTCCCTTCAACAGCCCCAAACACCTCAAAATTTCGTGAGCATGTATAAACGGGTGTTTAGGATTCCCAAACCATCAACCTTGTGGTAAAAAACCGATCGAAATGACATCGAACTGGTTAATAGGACGGCTGGTGGTATGTGAAAACTTCATTTAAGTGGTTCACCTCCTTCCAAGTCTCCAAATGGTACCGAAGTTTGTGAGAAGGTAGCCTTGGATGTTAGGAAGTACTTGTTAAAATTTCACTTTAAGACTTGGTCTAAAAGTGGGTGAACCGACCTTTACAATGACTGGTCCGCAAGTTGGACAACCATAACTCAGGTTTCATCAACTTATCAATCATTGTCAAAGGAACAACATAACATATAAATGTTATTACTTGAGTACGACCATTTGTGGACACCATCATAGCATCATAAGCCACCCAGGCTAATACTTATGATCATGGATGTATAAGGACTCGGTGAAAAGGGAGGACTCAGCACCATGCTTATGCGAGTCGCTACATTATTCTCTTTAGCATAGGAGGGTGTCATCTCCTAATCGTGCCAAAGAATAGGATTTAATAAATGAACATGGCTAAGAAGGATCATCAGGGGGGTCTTTGGCATTACACATGCTTATGAAAGCAAGACGCGGATGACATAAATATCATCATTGGTCATGAGCCCTGCTCACGACTCCACCAATGTACTTTGGTGTCTTTGATCCAACTAGTTTCTTTGTTCAAAGAAAATGATGTCCATGACAATACCGTGGTATATGGATCATCAAACTGTCCAAACTCCGGACTATTAAAGCCTAAATGTGTCAATGTCCCAATACATCTTCTGGTTACACAAACCGATGCAAGCCGGACCATATTGACTCATGAATATTCTTCCTTTTCATATATCCAATACAAGTGATGCATAAGATTTTATTTCTCACAAATCACAATGAGATGCTATGAGTGATACACTTTGGCATATATATCATCGAGTCATAACATGGTTCAATTGTTACGGAACATATGTGACTAGAAAACGCCATTCGGCATTCAACAACTTGAGCATCATACCGCTCATTGATTGTGATGACCTACTCATCATAGTCACAATGGATTTATAAACCGAAATCCAAAAATATCGTGTTCCTTGAAAATAGCTTAATACGCACTCAATTTCGCTTGCAAAATTTTACAAACATGAGCATAGCGAACACTCTAACAACATAGAGATTTTATACTTGATATGATCAAAATGATCTATCATATTGAGTGCATAACATGGCAAGGTTATATGCCTAAGGGGCAAAATTACGACACAAGCATGGTGTAACACTACCATGCACACGCTCGACCTTCTTATAAGGGTGCGTATTTTGGGTTTCCCCAAGGAAACTGTTTTTCAACATTTGAAAGATGATAGTTTAGCGTACAACGCATACCAAAAACTACATCATCTCATGGCAAATTCGGCCAAAAAGATGTTGAAAAACATGTGTCATAAGACCACTTGCAAATTCAAGATGGGAACCAAGTTGGTTGGGACAAAAGTTAGCACAATCGCTGGAAAATAAAATTCCGCGCAGCTTGACCTTTGTTCACTAAAACATCGATAACTCCCTTGTTAGGAAGGCTATGGACGAACGGTCAGATGTTATGGAAATTAGACTTCCGTATCTTTCTATCCATATATTGTGCACCACACGGATCATTAAACTCAGATCACAGTGCATGTTTTAATTGGATGCTTTAGTATTTCCCAAGTTTAGTGAGAAAACAAGGTTGAGACCATATCCAATGGCATAAGTGTTGATGCAAAAACATGGCAATGACAGCCATAGGCGCGTTTAAACGCAGCAGGGTGTTCGATTTCTTATCTCGACTAATGATCCTTTCGGTAACTCCAACTTGGTAGACTTGCAGAGAAAGTAGGAATGTCGGTACAGCTAAGGCTGTTTAAAAACCACTGATTCCGTTTGAACTTTCAAAGCATACACAAATACCAAAGAGGATGCGCCTAGTCATGATCAAAAGTGTAGATAAAATCCACCAAAGTGCATCAAATCAACCAAGTATTTTAATTCTCAATTTGCAAGTATACGTCATAATAGCCATGTTATATGGATGCAACGCGGTGCATCATAATTAAGCATTTTGAACCATGAGACATAATGAATATACCATAACCAACTTGTCTTGACCATCCAATAAGATCGACTAAACATAGTCAAATGTATAAGGCACATGCCTTTACAAATACTCGGAGAAGTATTCGGACCTATAGTCATACGAACTATAATCGAGGTCAACGAATTCATGTATTTACCGCAATATGCCATTGCTTTACATGTTGAAACTCATGAGAATTACTCGTACATTCTTTCATATATCATGTTGCAAGGAGACGGTGCATGTCTACACCCACATGCAATATTTTATTTTAATAAGATGAAAGATGGAGTTTTCCAAGTATGGGATTGGGTCAAGACCAACGTGGTGGTCGCTCAATTCAACGTGACAAATCCGTCACAAATCGATTTTAACCACGACATATCCGTCGCAATCGATGTTTATCCCATTTGTACGTCACAAATTCGTGACTAATCATGAACAAGTCATAACTTTACCGTTACCGACAATGTTCGTTTTATTTAATTGTTGGTTTAAAATCGACAAAACGGCGACGTCAAATCGCACCCAAAACGTGGTGTATGCAACAACCACAAATATCGACTTTCAACAATTATCCGTGACTCCCCCAGGACCGCCACACAGTTTACTTCGACATACGAGAGTGATACCACCTCTCATAGTCTCATCCACCGCAAAGTAGCGTGGGAGATAAAGAACCCAAATACCCAATTCCCCAAAAAAAATTTCCCAAAAGAGAGGAATTGAAAAACGAGAACTTTAATAAAGTCTTACGGGTACTTGGTTCCATATATGCTTTGATCCTTGAACGGGAGATTCTCTCCATATGAGCAATATATTTCCGTGGGTACTCCATTCTATATTTACTTTGATCCTTGAACGGGATAAATATGGCTTTTTCTCCATATTTTGCACATCATTATGAGCAACATATTTTCCTATATACACGTAAAACATAAACATGTAAGATTCATAAACATACAAGTTAATGATAAATAAATCATGAATTAGGAAAATAGAGAGTTGAGAAACGCCCGGATAGGGCTACTGGGCTCGATAATTCGGTAGGAAAAGGACTCGGCGCGGCGATGCGGCATTTCGGTATTGGATGAGGTCGGATCTCCAAATTTCCTCGTAAAAATCTGCATACATTCGGTGGATTCAAGAATAAATATTACTCGTAATCCGATCTCCACCGTTGAATATACGAGATATTTGTGTTGGGAAGTTCTTTGTAAAAATTTCACACCGATCCGACGGTTAACGAATCGGGAAACGTGATTTTAAATGCATTGCGTTGTGCGAGAAAATTTCTGTGGAAATTCCGTTCTCGTTTTTTTCGATTTTGATAGGTTTTGTCTCGATTGCACTAGGTTTTCAAACAAGAAATATCACGTACATAAAACCATAGGAAAATCCGTGGTCTTCGATCGATCGGATCGGTCGTGACTTTAGGCAATCAATGGACAAAAACGATCTGAAAATGGGACTGTCGAGCGGGTCGGGTCAGCAACCGGGTCGGGTCGGGTCCATCAACAGCAGGCTGGGCAGCGGCGACGGGCGATCTAGGTGGACGATCTGGCCGCGGGTTGTGGTGCCGTCTGGAAGAGTTGATGGCGGTGGTCGACTCCGATTGGAGTTGTAGAAGTCAGCGCTCCAATCGCTTTTGCGTTGGTGAATCGCGGTGGTAGGAGTTGATGGCCGGCGACGTAGGACGCAGAAGAGGCCAGCGATCTGGTTCGCTTTGTCGTCCGGAAGGTGATTGATCGGTGTTGCGACAGAAAGACGATGGACAGCGGAAACTAGGGTTGCGAGAATCGACAGACGCGGCGGCTGGAGTTCTTATCCGAGAAAAAAAATTGAAGACGGCAGATCTGTTCGAGAAAGACGACGGCTGTTCGTGAGGAAGAGAGCGGCTAGGGTTTCTCTGGTTCGATTTTTTTTTTTTTTTCGGAACTTCTGAATTTCGGACGAATTTTTTCTACTCAGTTGAGATACTACGTGCTGATAACGTGTTTGAGGAGAAAGTAAAAGACAACAAATCAATTGTATTCATAACACTGATAGAGGGACATTTATATAGGCATTACAATGAGAGTTCTTCCATACATAGGATTCCTAGATAAGGTAAGACATCTAATAGGATCCTACTACCTCTAGAGGGATCTAGAACCTTCCATCTATGTATCTACAATCAGATTAAACTTAAATAACCATAATTAAGAAATCCTTGTTCAGTCGATGAAACATCAGAGTTCTTTACTTCATCAAAAACTCCTTCATCTTTATCGTAACACAATCCTACATTAACCAAAAGAACTCCAAAACCTATATCTATAAATACATAATTTCTACAGTACAAAAAAATAAAATACACAAAAAAGACCCTACTGCAGAATCCCTTACTAAGGACATTCATCATCCAAGGAAAAAAAATATACATCATCGGTTCCCTGTAATCTCTACACCTACAAATATCCTACTGCCAATCTTCCCGTACAACATCACAGCAGAATTACAACAGGAGATAAATATCTGCTTATTCAAAGGAGTCCTCCCCGTTGCCCCAATCATCTTCCTCGAGCAGCATCTCCAGCCTTGATCATCCAAATTAAGCATTAATCACCAAACGCTGCAATTCGACAAGGTAAACCTCAGACCTCATCCCTCAACATATTATTCTTGAAAATTTAATGCTTTGGAATCTACAAATGATACGATATCTAATATTCCCGTCGAAGAAACTCCGATAAAAATCGACATCCATGATGATGCAAATTCGCATGGCCATGCATCGTTATACTTAGGAGAAAATGTTAAACGGATTGGAGTTACGTTGTTAATCGGAATCGGAGTAACGTAGAATTCGACGACGGATCGACCCGAAAGCATGAAGATCGGCCAAAACATGCTTGAAAGGGACACTTTGTCTTCATATCTTTCACAAAATAAATGAAGATCACCTCCTTCCCCACCATGACACAAACGGCCGAAGCTTGTAGATGGAGTGAAGACTTTCTTCTTCATGTCACCATCAAGATATCTTCATCAATTCAACACCAAATCCTCCTAAAGTTCGGCCGATTGGAAGTAAGTGCAAGGGAGGATATTTTGTTCTACTTCATGTCACCATCAAGACCAAAGTTTGCCTCATGTCTCTTTCACCTAATAACACCAAGATTGCTTGGTATCTACTTGAAGATTTCGGCCGAAATAGGAAGTTGCTAGGAAGTTCGTTTTCTCGTTTTGTTGTATTTTCTTACGGTTGGAAACTACTATATATAGTAGTGTTCGTTGTACTTGTAAATCATCTTGAATCATAATAAACCTTGTATTTCCTTTGAAATATACGTTGAACGAGTTCGACAAACTTTAGTTATTGTTTCGACGCGTCTCGAGATATTAACTTGATCAATTCTCAATAGGTCTTGGGAAGAGATTACCTTTTATCGAGTTATAGGTCTAGTTCGATAAAAACACACCAAACTCCGTACATCATACTATATCACGGCCGAATCCCATTAAATTCGTCCATCACCTTTGTAATTTTTGATCCATATTGTAAACTTGTTAATCTTCCGTTGTGTTTATACGCATTACTTACGTAATTCGTATCATAAGTGGTATCAGAGACATTTGTCTCACAGTTCTCGGCATCACTGAAGAAGATGGCATTCACCGATGAAGAAGTAGCACAACTACGTGACGTTCTTCGTGGCTTGCCGGAGCCCAGAATCCATGCACGACGAGGACATGACACCATGCATGCACCACAACATGCGGATGAGTACAAGACCAGCGAACTTCCGGAGTTCGTAGGCGGCACCGATCCTGAGGTTTATTTGGAGTGGGAAAGAAAAATTGAACGAATGTTTGAGTTCAAGGAGCTCAATGACGAGGTACGTTGCAAGTACGCAATTCTCAAACTTGGAAAGGGAGCTTCCCTTTGGTTTGAGCGAATGAAGACGCAAAGAAGTCGTCTTAGGAAAGAGAAGATACGTTCGTAGGATTCCTAAAAGGAAACTACGAAAAAGATATGTCCCGTCTACACACAAGCTAAGTCTCAGAAAAATTTCGACCTCACGCAAGGAAAGCTAAGTGTCGAGGAGTACATCGAGGAGTTTGAAAACTTATCCTTGATGGGAGAACTTGAAGAAAGCGAAGAATTACGCATGTCCGTTTCCTACGAGGTTTGAACAAAAATATTGCTAATTAGTGGAACTCTACCCCTATTCCGACTTCGATACTTTATGCGGGCTTTGCATAAAGTGGAAAATCAAAACAAAACAAAACTCTCTAAACCCGAATTCCCACCTAAATACGGAAATACCAACTTTGGCGCGAGTTCTAGCTCGTTTCCAAAACTGTCACCACAAGCCACCGTTACTACCCTTCCAAAACTCCTATCACACCAAAAGAAACAAGCCTATCTAAAGTCAGGTGTTTCAAATGTCAAGGATTTGGACACTATCAAAGTGCTTGTCCAAATCGGAGGATTGTAACGTTGCGAGAAGCCATAGCCGCCGAGAGGAATTATTAGCCGAAGAAGAAAGAGTAGGAGACGTTTTTAACTTAGAAGGCGACGAAGAAGAAGAATGCGAGGCATACGATGCCCGAACTATGACACGAACCTTGTCCTTCGCATGTTACAAACGAAGGCCGCCCCAAGTGACGAAGAACAACGAGACCAAATCTTCCACACGAAGTGTCGTGTCGGAGATAAATGGTGTAGCTTGATCATTGACGGTGGAAGTTGTACAAACGTGGCATCAAGCGAGATGGTTTCAAAACTCGGTTTGATCACCACGGCCCATCCTAAGCCGTATGCACTCCATTGGCTCGATGATGGAAACAAGGTGAAAGTATCAAGGCAAGTGAAGGTCGGACTCACCATGGGTTCGTATGGCGATGATATTACATGCGATGTACTAACGATGGACGCATGTCACGTTTTTTTAGGTTGACCTTGGTTATTTGTTCGGGACGTACTACATCGAGGAGGAGTAATGAGTATGAGTTACGTGACAAAGGTAAAAAATTGTTCTTAAACCTATGTCACCTCAAGCTATCCGGACGATGAGTTCGAAAAAGTCGAAGGACCGAAACTTACGATGTTTGCAAACGAGAAAGAAGTCGAACACGCCATTGACGATGGCGAACGTGTTTATTTGATGATGATCAAAGAGGTCCGAAATCTTGCCACCAAATCACAACATGAGGAAGAGATAGACGCACTATTACACGAGTTTTCGGACGTATTTCGAAGACTTGCGGTAGGATTACCACCTATCCGCGGGATTGAACACCAGATTGATCTTATACCGGGAGCTCCATTACCGAACAAAGCGGCGTATCGTTGTAATCCCGAAGAAACCAAAGAACTACAACGTCAAATTGATGAACTCATGAATCACGGATATGTCCGAGAAATTTTAAGTCCGTGTGCGGTTCGGTTCTACTTACGCCAAAAAAAGACGGAACATGGCGAATGTGTATTGACAGTAGAGCCGTGAATAACATCACCGTCAAGTATCGGTTTCCCATCCCGAGACTAGACGACATGTTGGACGAGTTACATGGCTCGGTTATATTTTCCAAAGTTGATTTACGGAGCGGATACCATCAAATCCGCATGCGAGAGGGAGACGAATGGAAAACGGCGTTTAAAACAAAGAATGGACTTTACGAATGGGTTGTGATGCCATTCGGCCTCACCAACGCCCGAGCACTTTTATGAGGTTGATGAACGAGGTTCTTAAACCTTTCTTGGGAAAGTTTGTTGTCGTGTACTTAGACGACATTTTGATCTACATCGGTCCGTAGAAGAACATCTCGAACATTTGCGGTACGTGTTTGAGACGCTAAGGGAACAAAACTTTATGGAAAACGGGAGAAGTGTACTTTCCTAGTCGAGTCTTGTCTTTCTCGGCTATGTTGTTTCGAAGACGGAGTTTGGTCGACCAAGAGAAGATCGCGGCAATCAAGTCGTGGCCGACCCCAAAGACAATCACGGAGGTACGGTCATTTCATGGCCTCGCTTCTTTACCGAAGCGATTCATACGGGACTTCAAACTATCTCCGGTCAGATCACGAGTGTCGAAAAGGAACCTTTGCTTGGAGCAGACGGCCCAAAAGGCTTTTGAAAATTTAAAGGGAAAATTATGTGAAGCACCGATTTTGACGTTACCCGATTTTCTAACCGTTTGAAGTAGAATGCGACGCTAGCGGAGTTGGAATCGGGCGGTGCTTATTCAAAAGGCCGTCCCATCGCCTATTTTTCGGAGAAGTTAAGTGGCGCCGAGTGAATTATTGTACTTACGACAAAGAGTTCTATGCTATCGTAAGAGCACTCGACCACCGGAGTCATTATCTACGTTCGAAACATTTCGTCGCATTCGGATCATGAGTCGTTGAAATACATCAACGGACAAAGTAAGCTAAGCCCGAGACATGCAAAATGGGTGGAATTTTTACAATCTTTTCACTTTTCATCCAAGTACAAAGACGGGAAGAGTAATGTAGTGGCGGATGCACTATCGAGACGGTATGCTTTACCTGCCGATGCTAGATGTTCGTTTGTTGGGGTTCGAGACTTTGAAAGAACATTACAACGACGATTTGGACTTGGGAAATTTTTAACCGTTGTAAAACGGCCCGTCTGAGGAATTTATTTTACAGGATGGCTTTCTTTTCAAGGAAATAAATTGTGTGTGCGAGGCATACAATTCGGGAATTGTTGGTTCGGGAGGCGCACGGAGGAGGACTAGCCGGTCACTTGGTTCGACCAAAGCGTAGAGGTGCTAAAAGAACATTTCTTTTGGCCGAAGATGTATGGTGACGTCGGACAATCGTGAGCAAATGCGTAACTTGTCACATGATGAAAAGTTCGTTCAAGTCGAGTACATACATGCCGCTGCCGATACCATTACGACCGTGGGAGGATGTCTCGATGGATTTTATTGTGGCTTTACCTCGTACTCAACGAGGCAAAGACTCGATCATGGTGGTTGTCGTAGTTTTCGAAAATGGCTCACTTTATCGCGTGCCACAAACCGATGATGCAAGCAATGTGGCGGACTTGTACTTAGGAAGTAGTTCGTTTACACGGAGTTCCAAAACTATCGTGTCGGATCGAGATTCCAAATTTCGAGTTATACGGAATACTTTATGGAGGAAAGTTGGTACTAAACTCCTATTCAAGACTTCACATCACCCGCAAACCGACTGAATGACCGAGGTGACTAATCGAACCTTGGGAGCATTATTGCGAGGGTTGGTAAATAAAACACGAAGGATTGGGACGTTAAACTTGCTCATGCGGAATTCGCATACAACCGATCACCCGGTTATGCCACGGCCCATTCACCTTTTGAAGTGGTATACGGATTAAATCCGCACTTGCCATTGGACTTGATTCCCTTACCGAGCAACGAGTTGGTTCACAAAGACGCCGAAGCAAAACTCAAATCAATGGTGAAGTTACATGAAAAGATACGGGAACGGATTCAAGAAGTAAATGAAATATACAAACGGAAGTCGAACAAAAATAAAAAGGCGAGATTATTTGATGTTGGCGACTTGGTTTGGATACATTTGAGAAAAGAAAGATTCCCAAGCAAACGGAAGAACAAGTTGATGCCGAGAGCCGAGGGTCCGTACAAAATTGTGGAAAAGGTGAACGACAACGCATACAAAGTCGAACTTCCGGGCGAATACGGAGTACACGCGACATTCAACGTAGGTGATCTCTCACCTTATCTTGACGACGATGGCATTGCGGAATTGAGGTCAATTCCTCTCAAAGACGGAGGGAATGATACGATATCTAATATTCCCGTCGAAGAAACTCCGATAAAAATCGACATCCATGATGATGCAAATTCGCATGGCCATGCATCGTTATACTTAGGAGAAAATGTTAAACGGATTGGAGTTACGTTGTTAATCTAATCGAGTAACGTAGAATTCGACGACGGATCGACCCGAAAGCATGAAGATCGGCCAAAACATGCTTGAAAGGGACACTTTGTCTTCATATCTTTCACAAAATAAATGAAGATCACCTCCTTCCCCACCATGACACAAACGACCGAAGCTTGTAGATGGAGTGAAGACTTTCTTCTTCATGTCACCATCAAGATATCTTCATCAATTCAACACCAAATCCTCCTAAAGTTCTAGATTGGAAGTAAGTGCAAGGAGGATATTTTGTTCTACTTCATGTCACCATCAAGACCAAAGTTTGCCTCATGTCTCTTTCACCTAATAACACCAAGATTGCTTGGTATCTACTTGAAGATTTCGCCGAAATAGGAAGTTGCTAGGAAGTTCGTTTTCGTTTTGTTGTATTTTCTTACGGTTGGAAACTACTATATATAGTAGTGTTCGTTGTACTTGTAAATCATCTTGAATCATAATAAACCTTGTATTTCCTTTGAAATATACGTTGAACGAGTTCGACAAACTTTAGTTATTGTTTCGACGCGTCTCGAGATATTAACTTGATCAATTCTCAATAGGTCTTGGGAAGAGATTACCTTTTATCGAGTTATAGGTCTAGTTCGATAAAAACACACCAAACTCCGTACATCATACTATATCACGGCCGAATCCCATTAAATTCGTCCATCACCTTTGTAATTTTTGATCCATATTGTAAACTTGTTAATCTTCCGTTGTGTTTATACGCATTACTTACGTAATTCGTATCAACAAACCAAATTAATAACCATAGCCCATCATAACAGACGCTCATTGTCAAAAAAAAAAATACATCTAAGATCATAAACTACAATCTGCATCCATGAGCCATATACGAATTTCCGACCTTTGGCCGAAACGAATGATTTTCACAGACCCAATTTCAGTGCCATCAAAACCTTCAACCTAATCCGAAATTAATTTCCAGGATTTTTTAAATTCCAGCCGTGAAACCCTTACAACTCGAAACCCAATTATACAACCCTTACCTGAAATCTTCGAGCATAGCCCCCAGACCGCTCCAGATCGCCGCCGCTCGTAGAATTCCAACAGTTGCCACCGGACACAGAAACTCGAACTCAAATTCGGAGATCAGAAACCATATTCAGCCCGTTTTCATACCAATTTCAAATCAAAAACTCAATTTTTTCACTTACCTGAATCTAGGAAACCCGTGGCCGGAACTTTTCCTGACCGGAATCGGACTGTCATCGAGTTATCTGCCAGGAACCGACGCCGCTGCAACCGCCAACATCATCTTTTCGGCTGGACGAACCACATCAACCGCCGGAGCCCCGAAGTTGCGGTGTGTGTGTGTGTCGGACCTTGAGTGTGTGTGTGTGTGATGTTCTGCAAGATTTGTCATCGGCCGAGAGAAGAAATTTTAGAGAGAGGGTGAATCGGTGCAGATAGAGAATTTTAGAGAGAGATTTCTGGAGAGAGAGTGAGGGACAGAGGAAGAAATTGGGTTGTGTCGGCTGAGTCTAGGGTAGGGTATTTATACCCGCGAATTTTTAGGGTTTTTCAGTTTAGCCCTCATTTTTTCAGTAACTTCTGATTTAACCTCATACATCTTTTAATTATTTTAAATTTTTTTGAACGAATAATTATTTTAAATTGACCACAGACAAATTTCTATATCTTCACATCAGTCATATTTTGACTCAAACATTTATAATGTTAACTCTTCAATTAATATTAATAATTCGTTCAATTTTATGCAATATATTTTTATTTTCATTTTCAGTCATTACATCATAGTATTTTATAATAATTAAAATTATTATTATATGTAGACATTAATGAGGATTTACGGGCTTAGGACTGTGAGTCGAACATCTTCATATTCAAGTTTAAGCAGCATCATTTATTCATGTGGGAATTTTCACTATCACTTTAATTGCTTTAATTGGATTGTATATGTGATATTCTATTCATGTTTAAAATTGATGATACATGTTGTAAATCAGGTTCACCTGTGTACGTGTAAAGAGGCTATCTTAATATATATGTTGTGTGGGGACACCTGCACAACCTCAATATTCACATGCGTGCTCGATTCATGTTATATGTGGTATTGTGTGTATGTATTCATGTTGAGGAAAATGTTATTGATCGAATAATTATTTAAATGCTTTCCATGAAATTGTATATTACTGTGATATGTGTAATTTTCACGAGTTGAAGGAAGCTCAGCCCCACCTATATTGATCCCGCAGGTTAAACCAGTCGGATGGACGAAGGAGCGAGCCGAGAGGGCATATGATGAAATTTTTATTAAATGATGTTTTTCTTTATGTCTCATGTTTTGAAATTTATTTGGGGAAAATTTTGATTAGAAATTAACAATTTATAAATTGTCTTCCGCCACAATTATTATCTCTTATCTATGATTTGTTGTTGCCTTAATTAAAAGGTATTTATTTTAGTCAGTGTAACGACTCGACTTTGTAGGCGAGAATTTTAATATTCTCAAAAGAATTTATTTTTCATCAAAATTTACTTTTTTACTTATTTTCCCCTATAATTACCCCTAAACAGTCAGGGCGTTACAGATTCCCATAAAGCTAAATCACAAACCGATTATGTTTTTATGATCGGTGGCACTGCAATATCATGGCGTTCCCAAAAGCAAACACTTGTTGCCATATTTTCAAATCATGCTTAGATTATCACACTTCATGAAGCAAGTACAAAAAGTGTGTGGCTTAGATCTATGACTCAACAGATCAAGAAAGCCACTGAATTACCAATTAATAAAGACCAGGCAGTATTTTTTGAAGATAATGCCTCATGTATTGCCCAAACCAAGGAAGGATATATCAAGAGTGACCAGACAATACAAATTCCCCCAAAGTTCTTCTCATACACTCAAGAACTTAAAAAAACAAGGAGATTGATAGTCAATATGCCCGATCAAGTGAGAACGGAGTAGATTTGTTTACGAAGGCGCTCTCTACTATAAACTTCAGAAAACATATTCGTAATATTGGGATGTGACACCTACAAGATCTATGAAGATGATGATCCTTGTTAATTCGAGCGGGAGCTTACCTAGCTGTACTCATTTCCCCTTATTACGTTTTTATCGCACTGAGTTTTCCTCATAAGATTTATAATGGCAATCTAGATACATGTTTTAGAAATACTCGTGTACTATTTTTTCCTTATGTTCGATTTTCCCACGGGATTTTCGATTTAAGGTTTTTAATGAGGCGCACACATACATCTAAATTATAGTGACGTGTCCGAGAGGAGTGTTGTAATAAATATATATGGCAACATATCCATACTTGGTGTGCCAAGTTTGCCTATGAAAGGCAGACTGCGCGAGGTGTAGAGAGTGTGTGAAAATAATTAATAAAAAGTATCTTCCTTACTGCCATATTATATCTAATGTTGTATGCTTGTGTATTATCTGGTACTGCAGTTCTTGAATACTCTCAATACTAAATACACATACTACATAATAAATTAGTAAGAGTTGCACTTCACCGAATACATTTGAGAAGGTGTGGCCTAAATTTCGATTTTGAGGAGTGTTTTCTTTTAGTTTTTTAGTCCTTTTATTTTTTCTTTAACTTTTTCTGTTTTTATGATTTTCCTTTTATAGTTTTTTTCTGCAGTTAAAGTGTTCGTTTTTATTTTTTTTAAAGATTTATTTTAGTTTTAATTAGATTTTTTTTGCTTTTTTATTAATATTTTTCGTTAATTTCTTTTATTTTGCCGGTCTCGCAAGAGCACAAAAAGATCAGCGGAGCACGTTCTTCGATTGCCATAGATCGTCCATTTGAACTGGTTTTTCGATCCCAAAATAACTAACTCCTACCTCTCTCTCTCCCTCTCTCTCTCTCGTTTTGCCAGGTCTAATTCTCTGTTGGCGTCAACATTGCACCGATCACTCACCAATTACCGTATTTGCTGTATTCAAAAGTTTAAGAAGTGTATCTTCTTTTTTTTTCCTCTCTGAAGTTGCTATACACGATTATCTTTTTCTTCGTCTCCTCTTTGTGGCATTGCATGCATATCTATGTAACATGAGAGCATCAAATTGGCAATACCTGAAAGCTGTTCAAACTTTTTAGGCCCCTTTTAATATCAAGGTATTTTGAGATGGATGTACACTTATATTTCAGTGATTTTGTTATCAATATTTAATGTTGAATTCATTTCTGAGTATAGAGATGTTTGTTTACTCATGTGAATGAACAAAGTTCGTTTGTCTTAGTTCTACCTTCTGCGTCTGTGTTTGCTCGTTATTTTCCATGATCTGATTAAAGATCCTTTCTAGATTTGTGTTTTGCATAAATGTGTTTTTGTCTGTGATTTAAGAATGAAGATCCTTATTCGCTTTCTGTTTTGTATATATGACTCCACCACCAATTGTAAAATGTAAAAGGCTAGGCCTGTGCCGATCTGTGTGAATCAAGTTTTGTGATAGAGGTTCAATTAAACAAGGATGAGGGGAGCTGTGCTAGTAGCGATTGCAGCTGCCATTGGCAACTTGTTGCAAGGATGGGACAACGCTACTATAGCAGGTAGATGCGCACTCTACTATTTGATTCTCTCTCTCTCTCTCTCTCTCTCTCTCTCTCTCGGATGCTTGTGTTCTTCCTTGAAAATGATGTTCTTTCAGAAAATTTCTTGATGTCCTGTTGTACTATCAGCTATTTCGTATTATTCGCTCCCATAACGTGTTATGTTAAAAGTCGATGCCTGATTTTTCGTGAAGATTAATCTACCATTTACCAATTGAAATTCTTAATCATCAGATTCTTAGTGCTACACTCCGAGATGATCTTAATTATTACCAATTGAAATTCAGTTTTTTTTCCTAATCCATTAAAGATCTTGAATAATTCTGAAAATTGCCCATAAAAATCGTTTCAGGATCTGTGCTTTACATCAAAAGAGAATTTGATCTGCAGAGCCAGCCTACTATAGAAGGTCTTATTGTTGCGATGTCCTTAATTGGAGCAACTGTTATCACAACATTTTCTGGGCCAGTATCTGATTGGCTTGGACGGCGTCCAATGCTAATAATCTCATCTGTTCTGTATTTTGTTAGTGGTTTAGTGATGTTATGGGCTCCAAATGTGTATGTTCTCCTTTTGGCAAGACTCTTGGACGGTTTTGGAGTTGGGCTTGCGGTAACACTTGTTCCTGTGTATATATCTGAGACAGCTCCGCCAGAAATAAGAGGATTACTAAATACCTTCCCTCAGTTTACTGGTTCTGTTGGCATGTTTTTGTCATACTGCATGGTCTTTGGAATGTCTTTGATGGATTCGCCTAGTTGGAGATTGATGCTTGGGGTTCTTTCTATTCCTTCGACGATCTACTTTGTACTGGCAGTGTTTTACTTACCTGAATCTCCAAGATGGCTGGTAAGTAAAGGGAAGATGAAAGAGGTAAAGAGAGTTCTACAAAAAATTCGTGGACGCCAAGATGTGTCGGGTACATTTTCTAACCAGTTATATAGTACTGTTGCAGAACCTGAAAGTTTTACAATAAAAGCTAGATTTGAGCACATTTGACTAATTTTCAGGCGCCGGATTTATTTCATTGTATTTTATTTGGACGATAACTAGTCCGTGATTAACCAACTTTTCATCTGATCGACTTAAAAAACAAAATAAGGATTGTTAAAGAGTTCATTACATCAGTGTGTAAACATGTTCCAGCATTGAGATTTTGCCATCTGGGAAGAAATCTGATTAGTACAACAGCTCTCTTTTTTGTGTCGAAAAGTTTATGTAATTAGGGAGTGTTTGCAAACACATTATTAAAAAAAAGGAAGAAAAAATGAAAGAGCGAGTTCTCTGCTGATGACAAATTCTTCCCTCAAAATAAAATTTCCTTTTGTCAAGCTGCCATACTCAAATCTCACTACTTCTGAAATGTAGTTCATCATAATATTCCAGGGCGAGTACTTGCCGTGCAAGCTCATTTTAGATATATGGCTTTGGCACAACTATTTTTACCAAGGAATTCCTGCCTTTTATGGGTTTTAGTGATTACTTCCTTTTTATTTTTTATTTTTTTTAACTATGAGAAGAATTTCATAAATTGATTTGATTTCCACGTAAGTTCAGGCCCTCATTCTTCTTGAGATTGAGTACTAGTTGATTCTTTTACTGAAAATATTTCATCATAGATTATTTTTCCCAAAAGGACCTCGAGGACTGATCTGATCATTGTTTAACTGACTTTGTTTGTGCTCATGAAGCATCAGTCTTTCACTAGACAAGTACATAAATTTCCACTCACTTCTGTGACTTCCTTTGTCGACAGGCGAAATGGCTCTATTAATTGAGGGCTTGGACGTTGGCGGTGAGACATCCATAGAGGAGTACATAATTGGCCCAGACAATGAACTTGCCGATAACCACGAACATGCTGTTCAGAAAGATCGTATAAAGTTGTACGGTGCTGAAGAGGGCCAATCTTGGATAGCCAAACCCATCACAGGACAGAGTACCCTTGGTTTGTTCTCCCGTCAAGGAAGCTTGGCCAATAGAAGTATGCTTATGGACCCAATGGTGACTCTCTTTGGGAGTGTTCACGAGAAGCTCCCTGAGATGGGAAGCATGAAAAGCATTCTAGTTTCAAATTTCGGCAGCATGCTGAGTGTGGCAGAAAATCACGGGAAAAATGAACACTGGGATGAGGAAAGCCTGCAAAGAGACGCTGCTGATAATGCATCTGATGCTTATGGGCCTGAAACTGATGATAACTTGAGGAGTCCATTGCTTTCACGTCACGATACAGATACTGAAAAGGAAAATCATGGTGAACAAGCCAGTGGTATTGGAATTGGTGGTGGTTGGCAACTGGCGTATAGAAAGGATGAAAAAAATTCGGGTGGTCTTAAGAGAATATACTTACACCAGGAGGGTGGGCCTGGTTCGAGGCGTGGTTCGGTTCTTTCGATTTCCGGAGGAGATGGTCCTTCTGAAGGAGAATTTATCCATGCAGCTGCCCTAGTGAGCCAGTCCGTTCTTCGTGCGGATGATATTTTGAGTCATCATCCGGTTGAGGCAGCAACTGATATAACACCTGAAACTGCTGCTAAAAGGCCAAGCTGGAGGGATCTTTTTGAACCGGGGGTCAAACATGCACTGGTTGTAGGTGTCGGAATTCAAATTCTTCAACAGGTAATAACGATTTCACTTTAAACTTACTTAATGTTACATTTAAGGCACTGAGTGTATTTAAGTCACTTTTGTACTCAAAGACGATAGAAGCTTTAGCTTTTCTCTCGTTATATATATATACACACACACACACACACACACACACACATAGGTAGTTTTTAACTATCTAAAAAAAGGTGTTGAGCAATCGAGATCTTATTGTAGGCAATAGGGGTCTTAGATACTCTTTGCATGGATTTATTGTTTCTGGATGGTGCAAAGTTGCTTTTGATCTATTACATAGTAAAGCTATTCCGTGTTCTTTTTCTTTTGTAAATCTGTTATTTGTAACGAGCTCATGGCTATGTTGCCTTTCATCACATCACTCTGATTATTGATGTATATATTTATGCTACAATACCCAGTCATTTAAAGTATGACCACTTGTGATTATATGCATAGTTTAGTGATTGTTTGAAAAAAAATTAGAAGTCCTCCAAGTTCATATATTTATCAGCATGACAGAGGCCCATTTTCTCGCATCATTAAAGGTCAATTTTCGAGATGGCATCCGTGTGCATGTACATTATTCTTGATCCTACTGGTATTTGGCACAGTTTTCTGGCATTAATGGAGTTCTCTACTATACTCCTCAAATTCTGGAACAAGCCGGTGTCGGAGTTCTCCTATCGAATTTGGGTATTGGTTCAGACTCTGCATCCTTTCTTATTAGTGCACTCACAACATTGTTGATGTTACCAAGCATTGGTGTTGCAATGAGACTAATGGATGTTGCTGGCAGAAGGTAATATTTCTCATGCTGAGTCTTATGTTTGTAGAAGTTGGGCAACAAGTGCGGCATGCAAGTATATCAACTGCTTGAAAGTGTTCTGCTGTGCTTCTTTTTTATATTTTCTTGGAAATAATTGCACAAACTACCCTTGAGGGTTGACCTAATTCCAAAAAAAAAAAAAAAAAAAAAAGGAAAGGGCTAACATTCAAAGTTACAAACTAAACCTACCCCTAAGGTTTGATTCAGTGTTAAAATTAAGGGGCTAATTGTTTCAAATGATTTGTTGCTAATGAAGGGATTTGAATGTTGGACAAAATAAAATATGTGCGGTACTTTTTGTCATTTTTTAATATTATTTTGGTTTATTTATAATTAGATCAAACCTCAGAGGTACTTTTTGTAATTAACCCTATTTTCTTAGTCTCCATTATTTTTAAGTTCATTTTTCCATTTGAATCTGTCTCATGCACATAGGTGTTCGGATTTTCAGGAAAAACTGGAAATCTAATTTCCAAGTAGTTGTCTGCTTCTAGTTGGATGGACCAGTCTATGTGTTGGAAGGTTGTTTGATTAAAAAAAAAAACACATTTTTTCTTGATGATGTCTTGTTTGTGTTATAAAACACATACTACAGACATGTTTAGCTTGAATGTTTTTGGTCAAAATAATCACAAGCATAAATCATCACACATGACATGATGTTTCTGCTTCAGGTGGCTGCTGCTGTCTACATTGCCTGTTTTATTGGCAACCCTTATCTTATTAGTCCTCGGAAATATTATCAAGTTGGGTACGGTGGTTCATGCTGTAATCTCAACGGTTAGCGTAATCATTTACTTCTGCTGCTTTGTCATGGGGTTCGGACCAATTCCCAACATCCTCTGCGCTGAGATATTTCCTACTCGGGTCCGCGGACTCTGCATTGCGATTTGCGCTCTCACATTTTGGATTGGAGACATCGTAGTCACTTATTCACTGCCGCTCATGCTCAACTCTGTTGGCCTCGCTGGTGTTTTCTCCATGTATGCTTTTGTCTGTGCTGTAGCATGGTTCTTTGTCTTCTTTAAGGTCCCCGAAACAAAGGGAATGCCACTTGAAGTTATTACGGAATTCTTTGCGGTGGGTGCAAAACAAAATACAAACAACTGAACAAAAAAAAAAAAAAAAGTTACATCAAATTTCAAATATTCGACTTCTTTTTCCGCCCCTCTCTCTTTCTTTTTTTCTCCGGGTAGCTCTTGGAAGTTTATCTCATTTGTTTATGAGAAGATGATTTCAGATGTATGTATAGTCTTGTTCCATTCTTTAGCCACTACATCTGCACATAACATTTGAGTGTTCATATTATTTGATCAACAACAATTCATTTGGAAGTTTTTGATGGAATCGTTAATGAATTGTATTTTATTTTTGTAAAATTAAATACCATAGGATCGATCTACGTTCTGAGTAGATGATCGTGGTATATTCACTTTCTCTAAACCGATTCCGGGTGAGTGAGAAATAGTGAATTAAAGTTTGTCACTTAATTATGAATAAACGAGGGATGACTATCCCACATTGATTAATGAACTATCATTATTCAAGTATATAAGGAGTTTTCATTATTCATGTATTAATTAATGGCACATGTGAATGGGTTTGAAGGCCACACGCGCGCGCACGCGCACGCGCGTGCCGCCTGCCTCGCCTCGGCCGCGAGCCGTGAGCCAAGGCCTTGGTCTTGGACTTGGACTTTGGTCTTTGGGTGGTCTTTGGGCTGTTCTTTGGGCTTGGCCTTGGGCTAGGTCTTGCCATCATGGACCAAGATCCAAAGGGATCAATCTTGTTGGGAGATACTGCCCAAGGAAAGAAAAAGGTGACTTCCAGATCAGGGATATTCTGCGTCTAATTCCTTGATAAGAGGGGATCTCTTTCTTTACCCCCCGCTGTATTGATCCAGAGATATCGAAATTGCTCAGTGAGGGGGCTTGCTTAAAGAATTTTTGGACTAGCTCAACAATGTTGTTGGGCTCGTATGTGCACATAAGGATGTCCAGGTACATCCCTCGAGCGGTCAAGGAGATGAATACAGTTCAGGTGCGTCCTGACTGTTCAAATTCAGTCAAATCGCAGCAGTAGCCTCCCAGGTGAAATGAGAAGGAGTAAATGGCTGTTTGAGTTCTGTAACTCCTTACTTTTTGAATTTCGAAACTCCTGTACCAATACAGCATCAATGCCTGCATTATGACAGTCATTAATGACTATATTAAATCCCTGCAGAGTGAGATGACCTATAAATAGGCATGCATCTCATTTGCATCTGACACACGGAAATCGAAAAGCTTTCTGCATATTATACTCAGCATTTCATAAGTCAGCTTTGTCCTCACCTTATTCCAGTTCGTCGGAGCTCGTAGGTGTGTGCCGCTACTACCTCCGAGACGCTGCCGTTTTATCTTTGGAGGCGATACGTCAGAACCGAGAGCACTACCGGGGCGTATTTCATCTTGTGGATAGAGGATTCCTCGACTCGGCATTAGTTTACAGGTTTCTATTTTCTTGTAATTTTAATTCTGTTTTTTTTTTCGAGTTTTGTATTTCTGTTTTCGAGGTTTTGTATTTCTGTTTTTTCGAGTCTTGTAAGTTCTGTTATTTTCGTGTTGTAATTTCATTTCCAGATGTTTATTTTTCGCCCGACAAGTTTTACGAAGAAATTTCCGACAAGCGCAGGACGAAATAGTACTTGTTGTTTTTTACTAAATCCCACAACTGGAGATGTCGACTGCTGCTTCCACCGACTCAACCACCACCGCTGCCTTTGCCTCTGCCACTGCATCAACCATGGCGAATATTGTTGCTGTGACTATGTCCAACCTGATGAGCTCAACCACCTCAGCGACAATTCCATGGGTGTTTTCAAATCCCTTTCTGACAACCGGTGGATCCACCTCGAGTGGCACCGTTGGTTCCACTTTCAGTGGTACCGTATAATCCATGTTAGGATCTACTGTTGGAGTCTGAGGGTTCAACACAAGTGGTTCCTTTTTTGGAACAACCTCGAGGTATGATGCCTACCGCCGAGAAGCCGCCAAAGTTTGGTGGAGCCGACTTTAAAAGGTCAACAAAAGATGTTGTTCTATTTGACAACATTGGGCTTTGTAAATTTTCTTAAGAAAGACGAGCCACCAGCGCCAAGTGCACAAGAGATAAGTTTCACTGTCCGAGCTGCCTATGACAACTGGCACAATGGAGATTATCTTTGTAAAAACTTTATTCTAAATTCCTTAGAAGATAGTTTGTACAATGTATACTCTGCTGTAAACACATCTAAAGCGATGTGGGATGCACTTGAAAAGAAGTACCGTAGCGATGATGTAGGCACGAAGAAGTTTGTAGTCGCCAAGTATTTGGATTACAAGATGGTTGATTCAAGGCCAATCATGGAACAAGTGCAAGAGTTCCAACTTATTATTCATGACGTCAATGCCGAGGGGATGGTCCTGTCAGACGCTTTTACTGTTGCAACTGTGATCGAGAAGTTGCCTCCCAGTTGGAAAGACTTCAAAAACTACCTCAAGCACAAACGGAAGGAGATGACTCTTGAAGACTTGATTTTGAAATTGCAGTCTGACGTGCGCAAGAATGATCATAAACTAAAAGGCCTCATCGATGCTAAGACCAATATATTGGAGCAAGGCGGTCCCTCCATCAAACGAGCTCGCACAAGTGTCTAAAACAATAATAAAGGGAAGCAACCAGCCAAGAAGTTTGATGGTGATTGCTTCTATTGTGGCAAACATGGGCACGCGGCGAAGGACTGCCGAAAGCCGAAGGCTAACAAGGAGAAGAAACATGTCGCCAACATCGCCGAGATTGACGGCGTGTGGAAAGAGGATGATCTTGCTGCTGTGTGTTGGAATATAAAACACAGCGGAAACGATATACTCAATTTGAATATATATGGTTTCATAAACTAACCAACATAAATAGCGGATCTATTTAGGCTTGTCAATTAATTAATGAAATAGATTAATTAACAATTTAAATATATGTATTTACGCAGTAGAAATTGGTAATTCATACCTTTGAAGCGAAGTGGTAGAAAATTCCTTCTGGGTCGATTGAACTCCCCTTCGTACTCCTCTTTGATCTTATTGTATTTCTACCTCAAGATCTTCTAGAGTATATACCGCCTAAGATCCAGATATCGTGTGGACAATAATCTACCGGATCAAACTTGGACAACTTATGGGATCGGCCGAACCACTATTGTTCCTCAAGACTATCTCGATTTTTCTCTCTATTTTTCTTGATGATGTTTTAAAAAAATTGTGTTTACCAAATTGTGGGATCAAAGACACAAGTCAAGATCCACAATTAAAACACACAAAAAATCAAAATTCTTGTTCAATAACTAGTGAAAAAATCGGCCAACCCATTGTCCTATTTATAGGTGTTTTGGGCTACTCTAGGGACCTTAAGGAGGATAAGGTAAGGACTCCTAATAGAGATCATCTTTCCAATATTAGGACTCTTCCTAATATGAAGACTCTATTAATATCAACTTAGTCCACTAAAAGGTTGATATTGCACTTCCTACCAAAATCCCAAATTACGAAATTGGGCTCCTTTTTGAATTAATTATTTCCCGTGTTTAAGATATTCCATGTCCATTAATTAATTTAAGCTACTGACAACTTTTAATTAATTAATGTGTTATACATGAGTATACCACTCGATTTTTATTATTATATCAGAAAATCAATTCCACCTGCAGAGTTTAATATAATAATCCTTTCGAGTGCCTCAAGGGACATGATCAACCCGACTGGTCGGGACACGATTTCTAGCTATAATATTAATTATTATATAAATAATAATATTGTGCAAAATATCGAGCATATTGAGTCAATCATTGTGGCTCTCACCCATGATAAATCAAAGCAATAAATATTAAATATATAATTAAATATTAATCACTAGAATTAAGAAATAATAATTATCCGAGATGTGCGTTCTTCTTATAGTCAGTACAGAAGAATCTATCTCACCTCGATCCTATTCAACGTATACCGAATACGCTAATATATGCTAATGGTCAAGACCAACCAATCTCAATCATGTATTACAACCTCTCACATAATAGTCTAATGTTATATAGGTTGTGAACTAATTATTACTATATAAGGAACCAATAATGTGATATTCTGTGTGACACGACACACCACATTATCTACAATATAAAGTAATTTAGACAATATTTGCATAACCATGGAGTGAACAAATATGCAAAACATGTGAAATGAATTAAATATTCTCTTAGATAAAGACCGTGAAATTAGGTAATACAAGCACAAAGTATGCTTTGATGTATACAACCCTAACAATCTTCCACTTATACTGAAAGCATGCTTTTGAATTATACTGTCTAGACTATGTCTATCTATCTCCCACTTATACTCAAAGCAATGCTGCCATACATCTCAACCCCATTCCTTCCACATGGCCTTCAAATGACTTTGAGGGCAACCCTTTCGTGAAAGGATCAGCTAGGTTGTCTTCAGATGCTATCTTGGAGACAATAATCTTCCCCCTCTTCACAAAATATCGAATGATATGATATTTGCACTTGATATGTTTGCTCGCTTTATGGGCCCGTGGTTCCTTCGAATTTGCAACAGCACCGGTATTATCACAATACAGTGTAATACTCCTAGGCAAATTAGGAATCGCACCCAAATCATTTAGGAAGTACTTGAGCCATACCGCCTCTTTAGCTGCCTCTGAGTCTGCTACATACTCGGCTTATATGGTAGAGTCCGCTATGCATTTATGCTTCACACTCCTCCAACTGATGGCTCCACCTCCCAAAGTGAAAACATATCTGGAAGTTGAGTTCGACTTTTCTTTGTCCGCACTGAAGTCTGAGTCAGTGTAACCCAAAGGACAAAGTGTATCCGATTTATATATAAGCATATGCTCCATAGTCCTTCTCAGGTATTTGAGTATATGCTTGATAGTAAACCAATGTCCCGGTCCTAGGTTCGACTGCTATCTCGCCACCATGCCTACAACATGACAGATATCAGGCCTAGTGCAAAGCATGGCATACATGAGGCTTCCCACTGCCGAATAATAAGGGACCAGCTTCATGTCATCTATCTCCTTCTGTGTCTTAGGACACATAGCCTTAGATAGCTGAATTCCATGTCTGTAAGGTAAGAAACCTTTCTTGGAATTCTCCATACTAAACCGCTTTAGCACCATATCGATATAGGATGCCTGAGATAAGCACAACATCATTTTCTTGCGATCTCGAAAGATATTAATACCTAGGATGTGCCCAGCTTCTCCCAAATCCTTCATGTCGAACTGCTCAGACAGCCATACCCTTACGTCTGATAATACCTTCACATTGTTTTCAATTAGAAGTATATCATCTACGTACAGTACAAGAAACACTAGCATGTTTCCATCGCACTTTTTGTATACACAAACCTCACTAGGACACTGTTCAAAACCATACGATTGAATGACCTCATCAACTCGCATGTTCCAAGACCTTGATGCTTGCTTGAGACCATAAATAGCTCTCTTAAGCTTGCACACTAAGTGATTCTATCCTTCAGCAATGAATCCCTCAGGTTGGCGCATATAAGTTTCCTTATCAAAAGATTCAGACTTACGTCGCATCAAATAGATATATCCATATCTCGAATAATCATCTATAAACGTGATGAAGTATTCGAAACCACCCTTAGCCTGGATGTTCATTGGACCACATACATCGGTGTGTACTAATTCCAATACATTTTCTGCACGATTTTCTTTGCTTTGGAAAGCCCTTTTAGTCATTTTCTCTTCTAGACAGGATTCGCAAATTGGAAATGACTCAACTTGGAGTGAATCCAATGGGCCATCGCTCACCAATCTTTGAATCCTTCTAAGGTTAATATGACCCTGATACGAATTTGCTCAGAATGTGAATGTGTATCGGTCGGAATAGGTATAAGTATAGAAGTATATCGTAGCGGAAGTATATTTTGCGAATAGGGTAATTCGAATGTAAAATTATGGAGATAATATCGGATATAGTAACAATATCGATCAAGAAGGCTCGACCGATCGAGAACAAAGATTTATCGAATTAGACCTATAACTCGATAAGATGAATTCTTCTCAAGACATATTGAGAATCTATCGGATTAAAACTCGAAAACGCGTCGAATAATAATCAAGGTTTTGATGAAACTCGTTCAACAAGGATGTAATACAAAGTGTATTATTTTTTTCCACATTCAATGTCTATTACATGACTAACAATGACTACTTATAGAAGAGTAGTCTCCCTTAATCAACTAAAGAAATCAAAAGTAAGATCACATGATCTTGAAAAGAAAGACAAAATATCAAGATAAAAACACAAAGATTACAATCAAATCAAATATTAGGGGAATACTACCACACAATCTTTAGATAGGGTAAAGAAAGGAAAAGAAGACAAAAACAACACACATAAGGCCTTTGAAAGTGATGGCCGACGACTTCCGACACGGGACGTGTCGCTTGACATGGCCGGGTTAGCTAGGCAGCATGTTCTGGCGTTTCTGGACGAGTGGGACTCGATCGTGTTCCGGGACACGGTCGGGTTGGGTAGGCAGTGCCTTCGGCACTTTTCGAAATAGTTCGGCACGGGCCGTGTCGCTTGACACGGTCGGGTTCGGTGGGCAGTGGATTTCGCCTTTTCGGAACAGTGCGACACGGTCCGTGTCATATGACATGCTCCGTGTCATATGACACAGCCGAGACCAAGCACCATGGTCACTCCACGTCTTGTGTCCGTTTTCTCGCCTAATTATGTAGTCGTACGTGCATGGCGTGTTGTAAGGCTGCTTACGTCGATCCTTACTTCGTCTTCTTCATTTGGATTAGTCAATCCCGTATCATTCCCTCCTTCTTTAAAAGGAATTGTCCTTAATTCAGTAATCCCGTCATCATCAAGATAAGGAGAGAGATCGCATATATTAAAAGTAGCATGTATTCCATAATCACCCGGAAGTTCTACCTTATATGCATTATCGTTTACTTTGGCAACTATTTTGAAAGGACCGTCGGCTCATGGCATTAACTTATTCTTGCGTTTATTCGGAAATCTTTCCTTCCTCAAATGCACCCAAACCAAATCGCCAACTTCAAATACTCTTGACCTCCTTTGCTTGTTAGACATTCGTTTGTAAGCCTCATTTACTTCCTTAATTCGATTACGAACTTGTTCGTGCAACTTCATCATTGACTTAAGCTTCGATGCCGCATCTTTATGTATCAATTCGTCACTCGACAAGGGAATCAAATCCAACGGTATGTACGGATTCAAACCATAAATGATTTCAAAAGGCGAGTGAGTGGTGGCATGAGTAGGGGATCGGTTGTACGCAAACTCCACGTGCGCAAGCTTCAAATCCCAATCCTTTTGTGTTTTGCTTACAAGGCCACGTAGCAAAGTACCCAAATTTCGATTAGTCACCTCGGTTTGACCGTCGGTTTAGGATGATGTGAAGTACTAAACAAAACTTTCGTTCCCACTTTTCTCCACAATGTGTTCCAAAAGTAGCTAAGAAACTTGGAATCCCAATCCGAAACAATAGTCTTCGGAATTCCATGCAAGCGTACCACTTCTGGGAAATATAAGTTGGCCACGTTACTAGCATCGTCGGTTTTGTGACAAGCAACAAAATGAGCCATCTTTGAGAAACGATCAACGACAACCATAATAGCATCCTTACCTCGTTGAGTTCGAGGCAAAGCAATGATAAAATCCATCGAGACATCTTCCCATGGTCTATCCGGAATTGGTAGAGGCATATGCATGCCCGGTTTGAATGAGCTTTTTGCCATATGACATGTTACACACTTACTAATGATATCATTCACATCCTTTTGTATTTTCAGCCAAAAAAAATGTTCTTTTAGCACCTCCATGGTCTTAGCCGTGCCAAAGTGGCATGCCAAGCCTCCTCCATGAGCCTCTCGAACCAACGACTCCCGAGTCGCATGTTTTGGTAAACAAAGTCTATTCCCTTTAAAGAGAAAACCATCTTGCAAAAAGAATTCTCCAAATGGACCAAATTTGCAACGAACAAGGATCTCTCCAAATTCCGAATCATCTACATAATATTCTTTTAACATTTCGAATCCAAGCAACCGAACATCAATAGTATAAAGTAGAGCATACTTTCTAGAAAGCGCATCCGCAACGACATTGCTTTTACTGTCTTTATATTTAGCTGAAAAGTGAAATGATTGTAAGAATTCCACCCACTTAACATGCCTTGGACTTAGCTTGTGTTGCCTGTTAATGTATTTTAATGATTCGTGATCCGAATGTAAAATAAAATGTTTTTGTCGAAGGTAGTGACTCCAATGATCAAGGGCCCTCACAACAGCATAGAATTCTTTGTCGTAGGTACAATAATTGAGCCGAGCACCGCTCAACTTCTCCAAAAAGTATGCCATGGGTCGTTTACCTTAAATAAGAACCGCTCCAATGCCAACTCTGCTAGCATCACACTCTACTTCAAATGGTTGTGTAAAATCGGGCAGTGTTAAGATCGGCGCTTCGCATAACTTTGCCTTCAACTTTTCGAATGCTCCTTGGGCAGCCCCATTCCACATAAACTGTCCTTTTTTTTAAGCATTCTATTATCGGACTTGAAATGGTGCTAAAGTCTCGGATGAACCTCCGATAGAATGAAGCAAGTCCGTGGAAGGATCGGAATTCCGTGATGGTTTTAGGAGTAGGCCGAGATTTAATCGCCTCGATCTTGGCTTGATCAACCGACACTCCTTCCTTTGAAACGATGTAGCCAAGAAAGGCTACACTCTCGACTAGAAACGAGCACTTCTCCTTCTTCCCATAAAGCTTTTGGTCCCTAATGGTCTCGAAGATTTGCCTCAAGTGCCCGGTATGTTCTTGCAATGATCGACTATAAATCAAAATGTCATCCAAGTATACGACGACAAACTTTCCCAAAAATGGTTTAAGTACCTCATTCATTAATCGCATGAAAGTACTTGGCGCATTTGTAAGGCCAAAGGGCATGATGATCCACTCGTACAATCCATGTTTTGTTTTAAAAGCCGTCTTCCATTCATCACCTTCTCGCATGCGAATTTGATGATAGCCGCTTCTCAAATCAACTTTCGAAAAAACCACCGAACCATTCAATTCATCCAACATATCATCGAGTTTCGGAATTGGGAATCGATACTTGATGGTTATGTTATTCACGGCTCTACTATCTATACACATTCGCCATGATCCATCTTTCTTCGGGACAAGTAAAACCGGAACGCACAAGGACTCAAACTTTCTCGAACATACCCGCGGTTTATTAGCTCCTCGATTTGTTTTTGTAACTCCTTCGTCTCCTAGGGGTTACATCGATAGGCGGATTTGTTAGTGAGTGATGCACCCGGTATAATATCGACTTGGTGTTTAATCCCACGTATGGGCGGCAAACCCGGCAGTAAGTCTTCTGGACAAACATCCGCAAATTCGTGTAACAAGGTATCGATCTCCCCTTTGTCTCGTACAACCATGTCAACATCTCGCATTTCTTTAATCATCAACAAATACACATGCTCGCCATCATCAATAGCGTGTTCCACCTCTCTCTCACTAGCAAACATAGTAAGTTTCGGTTTTTCCATCTGGCTAGAACTCATCGAACGAATAGCTTGAGGTGACATTGGTTTAAGCACAATATTCTTGCCTTTATTCCGTAATTCATATTCATTTCCTCGATGTAAAAAATCTCTATCAAATAGCCATGGTCGTCCTAAGAGTATATGGCATGCATCCATCGGGAGTACATCACATAATATGTTGTCACCCATATGAACCCATAGTTAAGCCGACCCGTACTTGTTTTGAAACTTTCACTTTACTCCCGTCATCGAGCCAATGTAACGCGTATGGTTTTGGATGAGTAGTAGTGATGAGTCCGAGCCTCGTCACCATCTCACTTGAAGCTACATTATTACAACTTCCCCCATCGATTATTAAACTACACCAATTGTCTTCGATTTGACACTTGGTGTGGAATATTGGTCTCGTTGTTCCATATCCCTCGAAGCCGTTTTGACTTGTAAAGTGTGAAGGACTAGACTCGTATCATAATCTGGAGTATCGTAAGCCTCGCACTCCTCTTCTTCTTCAGCGTCCAAGTTAAACACATCACCGAGTCTTTCTCTTTCGTCCCCGACTAACAATTCTTCCCGGACCTCAAGAGCCTCTATTAGTCTCACCACCCGTTTGTTCGGACATGTATTTTGGTAATAACCGAACCCTTGACACTTGAAATATCGTACCTTAGCCAAACTCATTTCCTTGGGTATGTAGGGAGCCTTAGGAGCTGTAATAGGGACTGGACTTGGCGTGGTGCTTTTAGTAGATGAACTTGAACCGATACTTGGATTTCCGAATTTGGATGGAAATTCGGGTCTTGAAAACTTCACCTTATTTTGGGCCTCTATCTTCACACATAGTCGACATAAAGTATCAAAATCTTCATATGGGTACAATTCCACCATGTTAGCTATGTTTTTATTCAAACCACGTAAAAAACGTGACATATTTTGCTCTTCGTTTTCTTCTAATTCTCCTATTAAGACCAAGCTTTAGAACTCTTCAATGTATTCACCAACATTTAGTTTTCCTTGCATGAAGTCGGCAATCTTCCGATACAAGGTTAACCGATGTGATGTTGGCACATACCTTTTACGAAATTTTCTTTTTAATGAATCCCACAAACGGATCTTTTCTTTTCCCGCCCGAGCTCTTTGTGTCTTCACTCCTTCGAACCAAGGAGAAGCACCCTTCCCTAACTCGAGAATTGCATATTTGCAATGTTTCTCGTTGTTAAGGTCTTTGAATTCGAACATGCGCTCAATCTTCCGTTCCGATTCCAAATAAGCTTCGGGATCGGTACATCCGACAAACTCCGGAAGTTCGTTTACTTTGCACTCGTCCGTATGGTGCGGTGAATGTGCATCGTCTATGCGTCTTGCTTGCATACGCTGCTCCGGTAAACCGCTTAGTGCATCACGGAGTTTCATCAATAAATCGGGATCGGATAAATCCATAACAAGAGAGTCACGAGATAGTTTTAACAAGAAATCGTCAATAAAATCACCAAGGAAATAACCTTGGTCTCTGATGCCACTAATGATACAAATTCGCTTGAAATGTGAATGTGTATCGGTCGGAATAGGTATAAGTATAGAAGTATATCATAGAGGAAGTATATTTTGTGAATAGGGTAATTCGAATGTAAAATTATGGAGATAATATCGGATATAGTAACAATATCGATCAAGAAGGCTCGACCGATCAAGAACAAAGATTTATCGAAATATACCTATAACTCGATAAGATGATTTCTTCTCAAGACCTATTGAGAATCGATCGGATTAAAACTCGAAAACGCGTCGAATAATAATCAAGGTTTTGATGAAACTCGTTCAACAAGGATGTAATACAAAGTGTATTATTTTCTTCCACATTCAATATCTATTACATGACTAACAATGACTACTTATAGAAGAGTAGTCTCCCTTAGTCAACTAAAGAAATCAAAAGTAAGATCACATGATCTTGAAAAGAAAGACAAAATATAAAGATAAAAATATAAAGATTACAATCAAATCAAATATTAGGGGAATAGGATCACACAATATTTAGATAGGGTAAAGAAAGGAAAAGAAGACAAAAACAGCACACACAAGGCCTTTGAAAGTGATGGCCGGCGACTTCCGACACGGGCCGTGTCGCTTGACACGACCGGGTTAGCTAGGCAGCGTGTTCTGGCATTTCTGGACGAGCAGGACTCGACCGTATTCTGGGACACGGTCGGGTTGGGTAGGCAGTGCCTTCGGCACTTTTCGGAACAGTTCGACACAAGCCATGTCGCCTGACACGGCCGGGTTCGGCGGGCAGTGGGTTTCACCTTTCCGAAACAGTGCGACACGGGCCATGTCATATGACATGGCCGAGACCGAGCACCATGGTCACTCCACGTCTTGTGTCCGTTTTCTCGCCTAAATATGTAGTCGTACATGCATGGCGTGTTGTAAGGCCGCTTACGTCGATCCTTACTTCGTCTTCTTCATTTGGATTAGTCAATCCCATATCAGACCCAATCATAAATGCCACAAATATGTTTGATTTACGCTCAAAGGTTCTTTTCTTTTATTAGGATTAGTCAAAGAATTAAGTGATTTATAATTGTGCAAGGGAGGTGGTGCAGCATTAATGATATAAAGTCCCTCATTATAAGTACTCGTGTAAACATATTCACCATTTCTTTTAATAACTGCATTATCTTCAAAAGAAACTGAATATCCATCACAACGCAATTTAGAAACTGAAATTAAATTCATTCTAAAATCAGGTACTAATAACACATTATTTAGGACTAGAATCCTATCATTAACTTTTAACTGCACGACCCCCACTACAACAGTCTTCAGCCTGGAATAGTTACCCCAGCTAATAGTAATCTCATCCGCACTAAGTACCTTGGTTACTTGGAATCCCTGCGAGTCATAACAAACATGATCAGTGGAGCCCGAATCTACTATCCACGAAGTGATAGAACAGCCAGCCAAACATGTTTTGACTACTAGTGCATGAGACGTACCTTTCTTAGGGCAGTCACTCTTGAAATGCCCCTTCAGACCGCACTTATAGCATTTGCCCTTCGGCTTTTTGTTTACTTCGGACTGAGGAGCCTTGCCTTTAGCTTTGAAGGTTGCCACTTGCTTCTGGCCAACCTGCTTTTTCTTCTTTCCCCATTTGGGTTTTGAAGAACTAGCACCGGTTGCCGCAAGAATTTTATGATAACCTTGTTTGAAGAGACCTTCGGTAGATTGAAGCTCTGTCAGAAGTTCCGCCAAAGTGTAAGTCCTAGGATTCATATTGTAGTTAAGGCGAAACTTCTCAAAGCTTCTTGGCAAGATGCCCAAGATAATATCGACCTGGACTCGGCATCGATAGTGGCCCCCAATATGTTCAGTTCGTTCAAATGAGACATCATTTTTAGAACATGATCCCTTACTGGAGTCCCTTCAGATATTTGGGTTGTCATCAACACCCTCATTGCATTTTTCCTAGCCGCCCGGTTCTGATGACCAAACATCCCAGTGAGATTTTTCATCATTTCCGCGGTTGAGGCCATCGTCTGATGCTGATGCTTCAGATTTTTCAAACTGCTGATGGCTCGCAGTTACATCGTCAATGAAGCCAAAATATAACAGCGAGCCATCTCATCAGACTTTTTCCATTTTCGGAATTCAGCCAACTCTTTAGGAGTGGCATCCGGTTCTAGTTCCAGAGGGCTTTCCTTAGTTAAAACAAATTTATTCCCCATCGGCAGTCAGGACAATGTCAAGATTTCTTTTCCGGTAGGCAAAGTTAGTGCCATCAAGTTTATTTTCTTTGAGAATTACAGCTAGTGGATTGAAAGACATGTGAGAATAAAATTAAAACACCATTCATCACATAATTCGACGCAAAATATATTGAAAAACCTTAAAACACAATATATATGCAGTCGACCAATACCTCAAAAAACCGCACATGCAAGCCACGTTAGTGTGGACGTTTACATATATATTTTCAAGTAGATTTTAACGTCTTTAATTTTACTGTCTAGTCAAGATGCGTTTTGACAAGTAAAATTAATAGTTGGTTCATCTTGGCCATGTATTAAATTAACATAGACTCCGATGGGGAGCTTATTAATTAATACACCTAAGTGAACACCATAATTTAACAAACCTTAGAATATTATTTAATGATAATAGTCCTACAGATGGAGAGGTCCTATCATAAAAAATAATATTCACTTTTTTGTTATCTAATAGAAGTTTAAAACTAGTGAGCCAATAATCAGCACATCCGATGTGGAGGAAGACTCCAATGTCAACGCGCATGCTAATTATTTCACAATTTAAACCAATTATGGAGGCCAATTTGATTTTGAAAAATCAATTATTAAAATCACTTAGTTATTTTGAAAAAAAATAAGGTTTTTAATTTTCTCGTCCTAACATGCAAGAAAGATATCACGCATACATCCATATATGCCATTAATGAAAACAGTAAAAACCAACATATAAAAAATTGGATAATTAAATCCAATTATCATGGCTTTTATTCCTCGTTTTGAATAACGAGAAAATCCTCGGCTCTTTTGCTCCCACTGCTTCAAGCATCTCGTCACCTCCTCCCGGTTGGGGCACAAAAATTTCCAAATTTAGAAACTTTCTTCCATGCAAAATTAATTGCACAAGAAATTTCCAAATTAAAATTATTGTGCTCCAAAGGATGCAATGAACGGCGGATAAACGAACAGGACCGAACTCCGGACGACCCGACCCGCCAACCCGACCCGCTGCCCGACCCGTGCCCAGGACAGACCAGACCCGCGGCTGCCCAGTCCCGCGGCAGGCCAGGTGCTCAGCCAAGACAGCTACTTTGGCCGAGTCCCGATCGGCAGCTGCCTGGTCTCGGTCGGTTCGTCTGATCGGGACTCCTTTTCGTGTTGGACTTCTTTTTCTTTCGTACTTTGTGTATTCCAACTCGATTACAATTTTACAAAAATTAAAATACATCGAATTTACATCAAAATTTACAATAAAAAATAAAGTCCTATTCTACTCGTAGATTTTCTCACGGGAAAACTTATACATGCCTCAAAACCGGGCCAAATTACCAAAATGCGTAAATAAATAAAAAAATCATATAGCCATGATAATTGGACCATATTCACCTGTAAGATAATTTCTAGCAAAAATATTCCAAACATCATACCATATGAATATTTAAATTGCTAGCAAATTAATCACAAATTAATTAAATTGAACAGAACCTAAAGACCGGCTCCGATACCAATTGTTGGAATATAAAACGCAGCGGAAGCGATATACTCAATTTGAATATATATGGTTTCATAAACTAACCAACATAAATAGCGGATCTATTTAGGCTTGTTAATTAATTAATTAAATAGATTAATTAACAATTTAAATATATGTATTTACACAGTAGAAATTGGTAATTCATACCTTTGAAGCGAAGTGGTAGAAAATTCCTTCTGGGTCGATTGAAATCCCCTTCGTACTCCTTTTTGATCTTCTTGTATTTATACCTCAAGATCTTCTAGAGTATATACCGCCTAAGATCCAGATATCGTGTGGGCAATAATCTACCGGATCAAACTTGGACAGCTTATGGGATCGGCCGAACCACTATTGTTCCTCAAGACTATCTCGATTTTTGTCTCTATTTTTCTTGATGATGTTTTAAAAAAGTTTGTGTTTACCAAATTATGGGATCAAAGACACAAGTCAAGATCCACAATTAAAACACACCAAAAAATCGAAATTCTTGTTCAATAATTAGTGAAAAAATCGGCCAACCCATTGTTCTATTTATAGGTGTTTTGGGCTACTCTAGGGACCTTAAGGAGGATAAGGTAAGGACTCCTAATAGAGACCATCTTTCCAATATTAGGACTCTTCCTAATATGAAGACTCTATTAATATCAACTTAGTCCACTAAAAGGTTGATATTGCACTTCCTACCAAAATCCCAAATTACGAAATTGGGCTCCTTTTTGATTTAATTATTTCCCGTGTTTAAGATATTTCATGTCCATTAATTAATTTAAGCTACTGACAACTTTTAATTAATTAATGTGTTATACATGAGTATACCACTCGACTTTTATTATTATATCGGAAAATCAATTCCACTTGGAGGGTTTAATATAATAATTATTTCGAGTGCCTCAAGGGACATGATCAACCCGACTGGTCGGGACACGATTTATAGCTATAATATTAATTATTATATAAATAATAATATTGCCCAAAATATCGAGCATATTGTGTCAATCATTGTGGCTCTCACCCATGATAAATCAAAGCAATAAATATTAAATATATATAATTAAATATTAATCACTAGAATTAAGAATTGTCCGAGATGTGCGTTCTTCTTATAGTCAGTACAGAAGAATCTATCTCACATCGATCCTGTTCAATGTATACCGAATACGTTAATATATGCTAATGGTCAAGACCAACCAATCTCAAGCATATATTACAACCTCTCACATAACGGTCTAATGTTATATAGGTTGTGAACTAATTATTACTATATAAGGAACCGATAATGTGATCTTCTGTGTGACACGACACACCATATTATCTACAATATAAAGTAATTTAGACAATATTTGCATAACCATAGCGTGAACAAATATGCAAAACATGTGACAAATGAATTAAATATTCTCTTAGATAAAGACAGGGAAATTAGGTAATACAAGCACAAAGTATGCTTTGATATATACAACACTAACACTGTTGTCACCGAGGAGGTCAACCACATTGAGAACCAAGGTGGTTGGTACGTCGACACCGATGCAACCTGTGATATTCCACATCGACTAGCGGAGAGGAGGCGATGTGCCTTATATGTGCAAGTCCGCCTCCAAATATCATGAGGCCTTTTGGGAGCCCAGTAACTTCGGTGAGATGGGAACTCCGAAGTTAAGCATGCTCGGGCAAGAATAGTCTCAGGATGGGTGACCTCCTGGGAAGCTACTTGCGGCCTCCCAGAAACAAAACCGTGAGGGCCAGCTCAGAGGAGAGTGCCCAGAGCGGACAATATCATGCTATGGCTGACCGGTCTTGGGATGTGACAATTTGGTATCAGAGCCACTCTGCCGTGTAATTTGAGTGTGCCGACGAGGACGTCGGGCCCCTTGAGGAGGGTGGATTGTGATATCCCACATCGACTAGCGGAGAGGGGGCGATGTGCCTTATATGTGCATGTCCACCTCCAAATAGCATGAGGCCTTTTGGGAGCCAAGTGGCTTCGAGGAGATGGAAACTCTGAAGTTAAGCGTGCTCGGGCGAGAGTAGTCTCAGGATGGGTGACCTTCTGGGAAGCTACTCGTGGGCTCCCAGAAAAGAAACCGTGACGGCCAGCTCAGAGGAGAGTGCCCAGAGCGGACAATATTTATAATACCCGAGATTTTTGTTCCGGAATCGTTTAATTTTTGGGGTTTTATCGGATTGTTATTGTCCTTATCGTTGGAATTTCGTGCCATGTTTGGTTGTGTCTTGTTGGGACATGTGTTTGGAGGCATTTCGGATCACTTTGTGAGTTTTCGAGTTTTTGTGGTGTAGCGCACGCTAATGCTTGAGGCATAGCGCACGCTACTGAATGTGTAGCGCACGCTAACTGGCAGTCCAGTAGCTACTGGACTGGGACTGGAGCTTTGTTAGCGCACGCTAAGGCCGATAGCTAGCGCACGCTATCGACTGCTTAGCGCACGCTCTCTCTTCTTTCTAGCGCACGCTACCCGGTAGGTGCAGTTCTATCCAGAGGCCACTGGATTGGTTTCGTGACCCGTTAGCGCGCGCTACGCTCATGGGTCTAGCGCACGCTAATAGTGTTATTCGGTAAGTTCTGAGCGTTGACCCCGTTAGCGCACGCTAATGCAGGGTGTTTAGCGCGCGCTAATAACTGTCCAGTATAAATACTGGAAAACATCATTAAGTCATCATTTTCCCACTTTTCTTCATCCCTTCCGACGGGAGTGAGATCCAGAGGCGATTAGGACCGATCTTTTTCTTCTAGCTTCATCTTTGAGCGGATTTGTAGATGTTTAACATCATCTAATCGTCTTCTTGGTCCAAATCAAGGTAATCTCTTCTTAGAACCCTAGTTTCTTGAATTTGGGGTTTTTCCTTGGATTTGTGATTCTTAACCGATCTCATCCGATCGGTTGTGTATTTTTGTTTGTATTGACCGTAATCTTCAGATTTTTTTAACCGTTCATCGATTTTTATAGCTCGGATCAACGATTTTTGATTTATTTGAGAACACTTAGATCCATATCGTTTTTAGGATCGTTTCGGATTTTGATTAGTGTTATTGATTCGTGGTGATGCTATTTTCGTAGTATTCGTGGGATTGCCGAATCCTTGGTCGTTTTTGGAAGCTCGAGAACTATCCGACCATGTCTGTTCATTGTTCGGTTACTCGTGGTGTCGAGGCAAGTATCTTGTCCATATGTTTCATGTTTTGTAGGCGTAGTTATGGATAAATGATTTTATGCGAAACCCAATGTTTAATGAACGTAAAAAGGGATCGGTATGTTCTCGATAAATGTTGTCTTTCAACGGTAATTCGTGTATTACGTGAATATATATGTTCTCGGAATATGTGTGTTGGTTTTGTATGTTGAAAGATGCTATGATCACCTTGAGCGAGTTTATTAGACCGTAATCCTTTGCCGGGGATTACGTAGTGTTATGTGTAGTTGTTCGGTAAGAATATATTGGGTGTGATATTAGTTGTTACTCCTTTGAAAGGAGGTTGTGATGTTTAAGTGTTGCTTGGCTTGATGTTTTGCCCATTGTTATGTGATCGTTGAAAGTGATATGCCTCCGGGTAGGATTGTTGAATCTCCGGGATCCATGCTTGCTAGTATGGGTCGGGCATGACCGTAGGGTTATCCAATCCGGGTATGTCTTTCGGGGACTTCGAGGTTTGGGGCTTGCTAGCCCGATGCCGAGATAACTTGTGGGGTTATCATCGGGTATGTCTTGCGGGGACTCCGAGGTTCGTGTCTTGTTAGCCCGATGCCGGGATAACTTATGGTTGTGGTTTGGAATGGTTCTGTGACGGTTGCCACGAGGATATGTGATTTGGTATGGTTTCCTATTGGGTTATTCACTCGGGTATGTTCTACGGGAGCATCTGAGGTTCGTCGCTTGTTAGCACGGGACGCGAATAATCCTTAGGAACATGTGTTATGTGATATGGGTCGTGGACCTTGTGGCTTATGATTTGGGTTTTAGACCCCGTGTGTTGTGAATTGGATTGTGAATCCACGTTTTATTATTGGAATCGTATTTTAGAAAGATGATTTTGGGCCGTGTCCCCAAGTGTTTTCGAAAGACTCGAGAATTCCTTAATTCCAAATGTTTTCAAACTTCCGAGATCGTAAGATATTTGGTATGAGATACATGATTCTATTCCTATTTTTTTAAATCAAACTGTTTTGATTAAGTGAATTATCTCGGGAATTATATTCAAGATTTTTATATTCTTGGAGCATGTTGCGTATGGCTTGTATTTCTGTTTTATACTTGCACTAGCAAAACAGTGGAGTTTTGCTAACCCCCGAGTATTCGGGGGGTGGATGTCTGTATTGCGTCCAGGTACTTGCAGGTAGCTGGGGAGCGAATCACAGGATTGATACGAAGGATGATGGGAGATGAAGATACTAACCATGTGAAGACCAATTGTAGAGTATTTGGTAGAGTCGTGTTGGTTATCCCTCCGATGTGTTGTTACCCCGATTTATGGGAGTGTTATTGTCTTTCAGCCCCTACGTGGGAATGAGTTTTGGGAAAGAATCTTGTATGTAATGTTGTGTGTGTTGTGACAAAAGGCCAAATCGGTCTAATGGTCCTTTATGTAGCCATGTCGGCATGTTAAGTGATACATTGTTTTGTATTTAGCCTGGTAGATCCTCGCAGAGAGGGTCTGCGGCGCTGTAATATTCCCGAGTGGTTTGAGGGTGTTACAGAATATGGTATCAGAGATTAGGTTGAGGAAACCTAGGCTGTCGGGTTGAGTTGTGTGTTGTCGGGTCTTGTCTTGTCAGATTTGGTCTGACTGAGTGGTGTCGCGACGCATCGTTTGAGTTGTCGGTCGTGATTAGTATCGAGGTGCAACCATCATCTTCGTGCGATCTATGGATGTAAGTCTCCCTATTTTGTTGTGTCTCGTGTTATACGAGTTTATGTGATTCTGTGTTATTATGTGGAGTTTAATTGTGCCTCGTGAATACTTACTCCATACTTATTTGATTCTCGTATTGTGTTGGAATAAAGAGTAGTACTGGTATGTATGTATATATGTATACATCTTTGTGTGAAATCGTTTTTACAGGAGTGATGTTTTGGATTGGTTACTCAATAAAAGTTTATCAATGTGGTATTTTAAACTTCAAATGTTTTGGGGAAGTCACGTAAATTCTATTTAAAAAAAAACATCCTTCGAGGAGGAAAAATGATTTGATTTTCGTATGATGACCTCGAGACCAAAGATTTTGAGAATTCAAACTACATATATTATATTTTCATCTTGCATTGAAAATTTTCAAAATTTGATTTTTAAATGCTTAAACGAGGTCTACCAATAGTTTACTTGGGACGTGACTTTCGCCTTCAACTTTTCGGTTAAACGATATGTAGTGAGAATGTAAAATGTTGGCGTTTGGATTCGTATGTTGTTGTTTATTTGTAACCTTCGACTTTTGGCATTATTTGGTATATGTTCATGAATGTGTTGCTGGATGAGAATAGCTAGCGCGCGCTAACGTGGTATGGCTAGCGCACGCTAAGTCTCTGTTAAATCATATACTAAATGGTCTGATCAGAAGCCCGGAAATTGCATTCTGGCCATCGGTCTAACTTTTGCGATTGTTAGGCTGACCATTTGTGACCGTACTCTATGTGTGTTGTTCAGGAATAACAATTGTTGTGTGGTTATGTGTAATTGAACTGTGTTCTTGTCCGCTGCGTGTGTACAGTTCAAAATGATTTTTTTTGGTACTTTTACCAAATAGTGTGTGTTTTAAAATGACCTTTCGGGTTCGTAAATTTGAGTCATTTCGTTGACCCTTTTTCCTAACTCTTTTGTCGGGTGACTTAATGTATATTTTTAAACTATTGAGTTTTCGCGTCTTCGCCGTGTAATTTCAATGGTATTTTATGACGGTATCTGGTATTTGGAGAATGAATTTTGGTGAGTATTTGGAAAGTATTACCGTCATCGGTCTTTTTGGTATTTTGGAACGTTTTTGAAAATGGTTTTCAACTTGGTGAGTTCCGGCGCGGAAACCGTACAGAAAATGATTTTGATATAATGGATGATTTCAATTTCATTGCATTTATAAATCGCATAACAACGGCATTATAAATGAAGATTTTTGGTATAATAGTTTGTATATTGTGCTCTAGCTGGAATTAAATGGTAATATGTATATGATTTAATGATGTTGGATTAAAGATAGAGATGTGAATATCTTGCTATGAGTTATGACCTTTCGTTACCCTAGGTTGTTGTTTGTTAGTATGCCGAGGGGCAGAGGTCGTGGTCGTAACCGTGGTGCTGATGGCCACGGGGATCAGATGCGGAATCGAGAGAATGCTGCTGGGAATGATTTTAGTTTGGGTGTTGCTACTATATTGCAACAAGTAGCGACTCAGATGACTCAGTTGACCCAGGTGGTTCAACGTAGCATTGACGCCAGTCAGAACGTCGGTGTAAATCAATGGCTTCGCGAGGTAGTTCATATGAATCCCGCTCGATTCGCTGGTGCTGCGGATGCGTTGGGCTGGGATGGTTGGATGTTCCAGTGGGAAAGATTTTCGAGGCTGTCGGATGTCCTGAAGAGCGGAAGGTACCTATCGCTCAGTACCTTCTCGACAAAGATGCCGCTAATTGGTGGGAAGCTGTTAAACCTCGTGATCGTGATGTCACGTGGGCGGAGTTCCAAGCATTTATGGAAGCTGAGTTCTGTCCGAAACCGATTAGAGAGCAGAGGATTTGCGAATTCTACTTGGCAGAACCGCAAGATATATCGGTGTCGCAGGCTATCATCGATTATAGCAAACAACTCAGTTATGTGCGAGATCGGGTGAGAACCGAGGAAGAGAGGATCCTTCACTTTGACAGACGGATGAAGCCGGATATTCGTGTGAATATGTCGGGATTCAATTGCACTTCATTGAGAGACTATCAAGATCGATCATTAGCCCGTGAACTAGCTTCGTTATCGTCGGAGCGTGTGCCCGAGTCGAAGAAGCAGAGGAAGTCCGATGACCGTGTGGACGGTGCAGGAGTTGGTGTTTCTAGTTTTCAATGTCGTAACCTTTCCGCTATGAAGCCTCATCGCTCGATGCGTGGAACTGAGAGTTCCAAGTCGTCTGCTCTGACTCCTGGTAAAGCCAGGAGATGTTTTAACTGTAATGTGGCGGGACATGTTCGCGCACATTGTCCTTCTCCGCCAGTAACGTGTTACAAGTGCGGACTCGAAGGACACCGGGTTCAGTTTTGCGAGATGGTTACCAAGCCTTCCGAGGCACGGACTTGAGCATTGATAACAGGATCGACTCCGAGTAATTCCTGAGAGCGTGGTCTATCAGTTGTATGTTGAGTTTTTTCCCTTGCTCTGCTGTTTCGAATTCCGGAGATTAACTTATTTTATTTGAAGTGGATCGGATTTTGAACTCTGTACTTTCGACTATGTCGACTCGTTTATGTTCGTTGACATTTTCTAAACTTGTCCTGTCTTGTGCTTTTGTTGATCGATCGAGTTGTGGTATTGTTTTAGAATAACCCGTTTGTCGTTGTGACCTTCCAATTGCTATTTCATTTCCTGTAGATCCCATGTGAATGCACATCTTATTGTCTTCACCGGATCGTATATTGTTTTGAGTCGAGATGCGAACTTTGGGGTTGTTGTTTTGAGTATTATTGTTCGTCATGATTCGAACATGACTGATTGACTTTTGTGCCTCGATCGTCGTAATTCAATCGTTTGATTGTTCGGTTTTTGTTGATCTCGTTTCGTGATTGTTGAGCGTTAGGACTCCATCGTAATTTCCTTAAGTTCAGGAAACTAGTTTTGTGTTCGATCTTTCAACCCTTGGGCTGTGGAATTTCGTATTGGTTCAGTGAATAGCTCGTGTTTTGATTAATGTACTGTTGAATTGTTCAACCGTATTGATTTTCGTTCATCGTGTTTTGTTATTTCGGCAACGGATATCGTGTGTTATCTGAGTTTGTTTTGCGTCGTTCATTCTATGTTTCAAGTTTCGAGGACGAAACTTCTTTTAAGAGGGGTAGAATGTAATACCGAGATTTTGTTCCGGAATCGTTGAATTTTTGGGGTTTTATCGGATTGTTATTGTCCTCATCGTTGGAATTTCGTGCCATGTTTGGTTGTGTCTTGTTGGGACATGTGTTTGGAGGCATTTCGGATCACTTTGTGAGTTTTTGAGTTTTTGTGGTGTAGCACACGCTAATGCTTGAGGCATAGCGCACGCTACTGCGTGGTGTTTAGCGCACGCTACTGAATGTGTAGCGCACGCTAACTGGCAGTCCAGAGGTAGTCCAGTAGCTACTGGACTGGGACTGGAGCTTTGTTAGCGCACGCTAAGGCCGATAGCTAGCGCACGCTATCGACTGCTTAGCGCACGCTCTCTCTTCTTTCTAGCGCACGCTACCCGGTAGGTGCAGTTCTATCCAGAGGCCACTGGACTGGTTTCGTGACCCGTTAGCGCGCGCTACGCTCATGGGTCTAGCGCACGCTAACAGTGTTATTCGGTAAGTTCTGAGCGTTGACCCCGTTAGCGCACGCTAATCCAGGGTGTTTAGCGCGCGCTAATAACTGTCCAGTATAAATACTGGACAACAGCATTAAGTCGTCATTTTCCTACTTTTATTCATCCCTTCCGACGGGAGTGAGATCCAGAGGCGATTAGGACCGATCTTTTTCTTCTAGCTTCATCTTTGAGCAGATTTGTAGATGTTTAACAACATCTAATCGTCTTCTTGGTCCAAATCAAGGTAATCTCTTCTTAGAACCCTAGTTTCTTGAATTTGGGGTTTTTCCTTGGATTTGTGATTCCTAACCGATCTCATCCGATCGGTTGTGTATTTTTGTTTGTCTTGACCGTAATCTTCAGATTTTGTTAACCTTTCATCGATTTTTATAGCCCGGATCAACGATTCTTGATTTCTTTGAGAACACTTAGATCCTTGTCGTTTTTAGGATCGTTTCGGATTTCGATTAGTGTTATTGATTCGTGGTGATGCTATTTTCGTAGTATTCGTGGGATTGCCGAATCCTTGGTCATTTTTGGAAGCTCGAGAACTATCCGACCGTGTCCGTTCATTGTTCGGTTGCTCTTGGTGTCGAGGCAAGTATCTTGTCCATACGTTTCATGTTTCGTAGGCGTAATTATGGATAAATGATTTTATGCGAGACCCAATGTTTAATGAACGTAAAAAGGGATCGGTATGTTCTCGATAAATGTTGTCTTTCAACGGTAATTCGTGTATTACGTGAATATATGTGTTCTCGGAATATGTGTGTTGGTTTTGTATGTTGAAAGATGCTATGATCACATTGAGCGAGTTTATTAGACCGTAATCATTTGCCGTGGATTACGTAGTGTTATGTGTACTTGTTCGGTAAGAATATATTGGGTGTGATATTAGTTGTTAGTCCTTTGAAAGGAGGTTGTGATGTTTAAGTGTTGCTTGGCTTGATGTTTTGCCCATTGTTATGTGATCGTTCAAAGTGATGTGCCTCCGGGTAGGATTGTTGAATCTCCAGGATCCGTGCTTGCTAGTATGGGTCGGGCGTGACCGTAGGGTTATCTAATCCGGGTATGTCTTGCGGGGACTCCGAGGTTCGGGGCTTGCTAGCCCGATGCCGAGATAACTTGTGGGGTTATCATCGGGTATGTCTTGCGGGGACTCCGAGGTTCGTGGCTTGTTAGCCCGATGCTGGGATAACTTATGGTTGTGGTTTGGAATGGTTCTAAGACGGTTGTCACGAGGATATGTGATTTGGTATGGTTTCCTATTGGGTTATTCACTCGGGTATGTTCTACGGGAGCATCTGAGGTTCGTGGCTTGTTAGCACGGGACGCGAATAATCCTTAGGAACATGTGTTATGTGATATGGGTCGTGGACCTTGTGGCTTATGATTTGGGTCTTAGACCCCGTGTGTTGTGAATTGGATTGTGAATCCACGTTTTATTATTGGAATCGTATTTTGGAAAGATGATTTTGGGCCGTGTCCCCAAGTGTTTTCGAAAGACTCGAGAATTCCTTAATTCCAAATGTTTTCAAACTTCTGAGATCGTAAGATATTTTGTATGAGATCAAACTGTTTTGATTAAGTGAATTATCTCGGGAATTATATTCAAGATTTTTATATTCTTGGAGCATGTTGCGTATGGCTTGTATTTCTATTTTATACTTGCACTAGCAAAACAGTGGAGTTTTGCTAACCCCCGAGTATTCGGGGGGTGGATGTCTGTATTGCGTCCAGGTACTTGCAGGTAGCTGGGGAGCGAATCACAGGATCGATACGAAGGATGATGGGAGACGAAGATACTAATCACGTGAAGACCAATTGTAGAGTATTTCGTAGAGTCGTGTTGGTTATCCCTCCGATGTGTTGTTATCCCGATTTATGGGAGTGTTATTGTATTTCAGCCCCTGCGTGGGAATGAGTTTTGGGAAAGAATCTTGTATGTAATGTTGTGTGTGTTGTGACAAAAGGCCAAATCGGTCTAATGGTCCTTTATGTATCCATGTCGGCATGTGAAGTGATGCATTGTTTTGTATTTAGCCTGGTAGATCCTCGCGGAGAGGGTCTGCAGCGCTGTAATATTCCCGAGTGGTTTGGGGGTGTTACAATATCATGCTGCGACGGAGATATTGGGATGTGCCAATTGTAATACACGAAATTTTTATTTCCAGTTGCCCTGAATTATTTGTCGTTTGGTGCCGGTTATTTTGTTTCGTTATGATTATGTGGGATACGTTTTTCTATTATGTACGGTATGATGTGTTCTGCTGTAATGTTCGTCGAGTGAGACTTGTGTCGCGTGCGTTTCTTTAATTAAATGCGTGCTTGTGGTATGTTATGTTTCCTAAATTGCTCGTTATTGTTTTGAATCATATCTGATGCGTTAGTGTGACCAATACATTGTCGAATGCCTAACCGGGTTGTCGGAAAGTTTCGACCGTAATGCATGGCCGGTTACGGCCGCAATACCTTGCTGGTTACGACCGTAAGGCGCCCAAACATGTTGGGCAGTAGCCCAGGGAGGATCGGTTACGGCCGTAAAGGGTAGGCCGATTACGGCCGTAAGGGGGGGTTGATCGAGTTACGGCCGTAAGGTGCTGCATGTTACGGCCGTAACATGCTCGGCCATATATAGGCCTGGCCGACGGGTTTGGTTCATTTTTCACCCATCCTCCTCCTTCTTTCGCGATTCTCGGCTGGGACTCCTGTGTGGTGATCGGAGGTACCATCGTGCATCATTTTTGGAAGCTTAGTTCGTGTCAATCATCATCTAATCCTTGTTCTTCGTCGGATCGAGGTAAATTCTTGAAATCTCCTAGCGTTTACTTTCGGGATTTCCTTCTTTATTTTCGTTGTTCGTCCGATTTTGATGAATCGGTTGATGTTATTGAGTATTATTAATCGTGTTCTATGGGTTGTATATCCATATTTCGAGTTTGTTTAACTTGATTGGCGATTCGAGTGTTCTTGGGTGTTATTGAACATTTAATGTTCGATTAAATGTCCCAATGAGTTTTCCTTCGATAGTTTGGTGGAATTTTCGTTCTTTTTGGTCTTGATTCTCGTTGTAATCGTATCTTTGTTGTTTTTGCCATAAGATTGTAGGTGTTCGAGGTTTCTCGGTTGAGCCGTGTTCGTCGGAGTGTTCGGTATCAGTTATCGAGGCAAGTATCTTGCTATACGATTTGTGTCTTGTGAATAGAGACTTCGTGTTAGGTTTATGATGATTTGGTTTACCTTCGTGGATATGATTCGTGTGATTTGATTATTGTGAACGATTGATGGTAGTGATGATAACCTCACTTGCTTAACGTCGTGGAATTGTGTTGGTTGTGTCACTCATCTGGTTTGTGTCGTGCGTGATTGATCAAGGTTGAGTTATCGTGATGATTATAATATTTTTGTCGGTTTGATTACATACTTGAATATGTATTACGGTGTATTGTTGAATGGTTTGACATATTGCTAATAATGTGTGTTGTTCGTGGTGATGTGTTGAGTTGTGTCGTGATAATGTGTGTCTTTCGGGTAGGGTCTGACGAGGCCTCTGGAGTTCGGTACATGATGTGTACGAACAATGTGTGTGTTCCGGGTAGGGTCCGTTGAGGCCTCTAGAGTTTGGTACATGATGTGTACGAACAATACGTGTGGTCCGGGTAGGGTCCGTCGAGGCCTCTGGAGTTCGGTACATGATGTGTACGAACAATGCGTGTGTTCTGGGTAGGGTCCGTCGAGGCCTCTGGAGTTCGGTACATGATGTGTACGAACAATGTGTGTGGTCTGGGTAGGGTCCGTCGAGGCCTATGGAGTTCGGTACATGATGTGTACGAACAGTGATCGTGTAAGAGTGATTGATTTGATAACGTTTTAAAGTTGGGTCACGGACCCATGATGATATCTTAACTAGTGTGTTTTGAAGCGAGAATTGGGATGAGGCCCTAACGCTTTCGAAAAGGTTTTGTAAATTGGGACTCGAGGCCCAAAAGAAATTCTACTTTAAAAATCCCCGAGATGACGAATTGCTTTTCAAATACTTTTTTGCTTGAGTTCGAAATTCTAAACCTTCTCGGGAACATTTTGATAGTTGGTTTCCATATCAAATTCGTGGTTGCTATTTGCTTGTTACATTTCATATCGTATTATACTTGCACTAGCAAAATAGTAGAATTTTGATAACCCCCGAGTAATTCGGGGGGTGGATGTTTGTTTTGTGTCCAGGTGCTTGCAGGTTCGGGGAGCAGTCACAGGATCAGCACAGGAAGTGACGGGCTACGATACTAATCAAGAGTTGGAAGTTTAGTCGAGTTGTGTTGTATCATCAGAGTCATAATCCGCCTTCCTCTATTTTATATCTTTACCCTGCGTGGGTATTCATAGTAAATAGTTGTATTTTTCTGTTTGTGTCAGTCGTACGACCTCACCGGTCCGTACAGTTGTTTATAATTAACCTTAACGGTCCGTATCGTTGTATTGTTTGACCCTGGCCGGGCAAACACTTGGTCATTTTGTGTTGTTTAGCCTAGTAGATCCTCGTGGAAAGGATATGCAGTGTGTAATATTCCCATATGGTTTTGGGGTGTTACACGACCGCCCATGTTGGTGCCGATAGGAGCCACTTTAAGATCTATCAAGCTGTTGAGGGGAGGAAGCTCAACATGGAAATCCAACTTCATCTGAGATTATCGGAGTTGGAAAAGTGGCCCTCAAACTAACGTCCGGACAAACACTCACCTTGAAGAATGTGGTTCATGTTCCTGATATTAGGAAGAACTTGATCTCGGGCTCTATACTAGTAAGTAAGGGGTTTAAACTAGTGTTTGAGTTAGATAGGGTTATCATAAAGAAGTTTGATAGGTTTTTAGGTAAGGGTTACCTCAAGGAGGGACTCTTTAAAGTTAATGCTTTGGCTATGCGTCATGTAATCAAACCTGTTAATGCCAATGAAAATTTTACTGCTTCCTCTTATTTGATCGAGTGTTCTAATTTATGGCATTGTAGATTAGGTCATGTGAATCTAAAATGCTATAAAAAGATTAGTAAACTTAGATTTACTAAAATTAAATGAAGTCAATATTCAAAACAAATGTGAGATTTGTGTTGAGGCAAAATGACGAAGCTGCCATTTCATTCTGTGAAACATAACACTAAACCTTGAATTAATTCACATAGACGTGTGTGATTTAAAGTTTGTGCAAACTAGAGGTTGTAAGAAGTATATTATCACTTTCATCGATGATTACACAAGATATTGTTATCTTTATCTTTTGAGAAGTAAAGATGAGGATATTGAAGCCTTTAAGAACTTCAAGAATAAAGTCGAAACCCAACTAGGTTGTCGTATCAAGATGGTTCGAAGCGATACAGGAGGCGAATATATAGCCCCATTTGAGGAATTATGCAAAGAGAGTGGTATAATTCATCAAACAACAACTCCATATGTACCACAATCTAATGGCGTTGCTGAACGTAAGAATCGAACACTTAAAGATATGATGAATGCCTTATTAATTAGTTCAGGATTGCCCCAGAATATGTGGGGGAAGCTGTCTTGACAGCTAACTACATACTGAACAAGATTCCACGCAAAGGTAAGGATGTTACTCCTTATGAGATGTGGAAAGATAGAAAATCATCATATAAATATCTCAAAGTGTGGGGGTGTTTGGCGAAGTTTGAGATGCCTCTACCTAAACAAGTTAAAATTGGTCGTAAAATGGTCGATTGTACCTTTATTGGGTATGCACTGAACAGCAACGCTTATCGGTTTGTTATCCATAAGTCAGAAGTACTTGATATGACGGTGGGAACAACAATTGAATCAAGGAATGCTATATTCTTTGAAAACATATATCCTTGTAAGGACAATGATAAAGTTGAGAACAATTCTAGCAATAAAGTTGAAGATGAAGCAACAAGTTCAAAATCTGTGGATGTAGATCCAAAGTCACGTAAGCGATCGAGATCTAATCTGGAAGAAGTAGAACTAAGACGTGGTAGTAGGGTTAGGACACCAAAGACATTTGGACCTGACTATATAGCATTCATGTTGGATGAAGAACCAACATCGATCAAAGTAGCTTATGCTAGACCAGACGGGTTGCTCTGGAAAGAAGCTATTCAGAGTGAAATTGACTCAATTTTACAAATCAAACTTGGGTTTTGGTTGATTTACCTGAAGATTGTAAGCCCTTAGGATTCAAATTGATCCTTAAAAGAAAGTACAAGGCTGACGGGTCAATTCATAAGTATAAAGCTCGTTTAGTAGTCAAAGGTTTCAAGCAGAAGGAAGGGTACGATTTTCTCGATACCTATTCACCTGTAATGAGGTCTATTCGAGTGCTTCTCGCGATTGCTGCTTTGCACAATCTTGATATTTATCAAATGGATGTTAAGACTGCTTTTCTGAACGGTGATCTGGATGAAGAGATCTATATGGAACAACCTGAAGGGTCTGTAGTACCTGGACAAGAGAAAAAGGTTTGCAAACTGGTTATGTCTCTATATAGATTGAAACAAGCTCCACTACAGTGGCACTTGAAATTTGATAATGTAATGTTATCAAATGGTTTTAAAATAAATGAGTGTGATAAATGTGTTTATATTAGGAACACTAATAACAGATATGTTATTGTGTGTCTTTATATTGATGACATTTTAATCATGGGTAGCAATATACAAGTGATTAACGACACTAAGAACATGTTAAAAAATATTTGACATGAAAGACATGGGGCTAGCCGATGTGATTCTTGGAATGAAAATTTTGTGAAAATCTTAAGGAATCATCTTGACACAATGAAGCTTCCTTGGTTACGCCGGTTTCTACAAAAGGTTTATTCAGATATGTCTAACTATGCCGAGAAAGTTCTCAAGAAGTTTAATGCTTTTAATAGCTTGCAGGCTAAGACCCCAATAAAGTTAAATGTTCACTTGAGCAAAAATCGAGGGGAGCCCGTTGCACAAGAAGAATATGCACGAGTCATTGGGTGTTTAATGTATCTTACAAATTGCACTGGACCCGACTTAGCTTGCACTGTGAACAAATTGAGTCGTTACATGAGCAATCCAAGCAAAGAGCATTAGAAAGCTCTTGTTATAGTTTTGAGGTACCTAAAGTATACTCAAAAACTTGGGCTACACTATTCGAGATACCCCCCGATACTTGAAGGGTACTGTGATGCGAATTGGATACCTGATACAAAAAGTTCATTTTCTACAAGTGGTTACGTGTTTACTATTGGGGGTGGAGCTGTCTCATGGAAGTCCGCAAAATAGACGTGTATAGCCTAATCCAACATGGAATCAGAATTCAGATCTTTGGACAAAGCTGGTGAAGAAGCCGAGTGGCTCAGAAACTTTCTAGAAGAATGTTAGATAGAATCTAGAATGACGTCTTCAGAAACGCGCTAGAAGTGGCGCTTATTTCAACGAAAGTTAGGGAAAGGAGATTGAGATGGTTTGGCCACGTCCGCAGGAGGCACGCATCTGTTCCGGTGAGGAGGGTCGAGAGTTTATTGGTTGTCGGGGAGAGGAGGAGAGGGAGACCGAGGAGGACGTGGGAGGAGCAGCTGAGATTAGATTTGAAGGCCTCAAACCTTTCCGAGACCATGACTGTTGATAGGTGTGCTTGGAGGTGCCAGATCAGAGTTGTGGATTCTATAGTTGGGAGTGGTGCTATAGTTGAGAGCCTCAAGGTTGGGTTGTCTCGGTTAGCTTTGACCTAGAGCATTGCATTTTTACTTTTATTATATATTTTATCCTATTGCCTTTTGCGTGTGGTGTATTTTTGACATGGAGCTATGCGCGGAGTCAACCTATCTTCTGTTTGAGCAGCGTTCATCAGGAGTGAAGTAGCCAAATTCCTCTTAGGTAAGTCACATGTGTATTAAGCCATGGGCTCAGGTATGGTATTGATCTTTTTCGAATCATATGCTTCCCTTTGTATTTTTCACTCAATATTTTGCTGTGCACTAAGCTGGGGGTCTTCATGGAAACAGCCTCCCTACCGTAATAATTAGGGGCATGGTCTGCATACATCTTACCCTCCCCAGGCCCTACTCTGAGCGGGATATACTGGGTATGTTTGATTTGGTTTGGTTTATTCCATGTTAGTCAAAGCCAGTGCCTGCAGTGATGATACACTGTGATAGCCAAGCTGCTATTGGTAGGGCGGGAAGTAATGTATATAATGGAAAGTCTCGACATATTCGTCAACGCCATAATACCGTGAGGCATTTGATCAAAAGTGGGGTTATATCTATTGACTATGTGAGGTCATTGGATAATCTAGCGGATCCGCTAACCAAAGGGTTAAACCATGATCAAATGAATAAATTGCTAGAGGGAATAGGTTTAAAATCGACAAATTGAGAATTATCATAGTGGTAACCCAACCAAGATGACTGGAGATCCCAAGAACTTGGTTCAATGGGAAAACTAAGTTATGAGAGTTCGTGTGGAACACTCATCTAAGTTTATTCCCTATAGAGCAATTGAGTGTTGAAAGCTTGTATAGTGGTGAGGTTAAGTCTATGACTTTTAATGATTCCTAATGACCTCTAGGAGGTAGAGTATGGAAAGATACTCATTAAAGAATCACCTATATAAGTGAGAAGTGAGGTCCGCTTCATGAAATACACTTATGAATCCAAAGGGGTGTCTAAGGCCCGCAAAGGACACAAAACGTGAGAACGGATGAGGTTGAGGTGTTCAAGTGTTAGCACCATTGTCTCGGTGCACGCTGTGGGGGAATAGTTCAAAGCCTCACGCCACTAATCTGCCTGTGTACCCAATGGTGTTAACTATGGAAAGTTCAAAGCCATGAACTACTTATCCTTATACTTTAACGCCTCTTGAGGACAGCTTGTGTCTGTACATTGCATTTGGCTATTCTCACTCATGTGGGGGATTGTTGGAATTGTTAATGAATTTTATTTTATTTTTGTGAAATTAAATATCATAGGATCGATCTACTTTCCGAGTATATGATCGTGGTATATTCACTTTCTCTAAACCGATTCCCGGTGAGTGAGAAATAGTGAATTAAAGTTTGTCACTTAATTATGAATAAATGATGGATGACTATCCCACATTGATTGATGAGCTATCATTATTCAAGTATATAAGGAGCTTTCATTATTCATATATTAATTAATGGCACATGTGAATGGGCTTGAAGCCCACATGCGCGCGCCGCCGCCGCCCGCCCGCCTCGCCTCGGTCGCGAGCCGCGAGCCACGTGCCGTGGACCTTGGACCTTGGACCTGGACTTGGACTTGGACTTGGACTTATATCTTGGATCTTGGCAATTGGTCTTTGGGTGGTCTTTGGGCCTAGTCATGGTCTTGGCCTTGGGCTAGGCCTGGCTTGCTTAAAGAATTTTTGGACTAGCTCAACAATGTTGTTGGGCTCGTATGTGCACATAAGGATGTCCAGGTATATCCCTCGAGCGGTCAAGGAGATGAATACAGTTCAGGTGCGTCCTGACTGTTCAAATTCAGTCAAATCGCAGCAGTAACCTCCCAAGTGAAATGAGGAGGAGTAAATGGCTGTTTGAATTCTGAAACTCCTAACTTTTTGAATTTCGAAACTCCTGTATCAATGCAGCATCAATGCCTGCATTATGACAGTCATTAGTGGCTGTATTAAATCCCTTCAGAGAGATGGCTTATAAATAGGGATGCATCTCATTTACATCTGACACACGAAAATCGAAAAGCTTTCTGCATATTATACTCTGCATTTCATAAGTCAGCTTTGTCCTCACCTTATTCCAGTTCGTCGGAGCTCGTAGGTTTGTGGTGCTACTACCTCCTAGGTGCTGCCATTTTATCTTTGGAGGCAATACGTTAGAACCGAGAGCACTACCGGGGTGTATTTCGCCTTGCAGATAGAGGATTTCTCGACTCGGCATTAGTTTACGGGTTTCTATTTTCTTGTAATTTTAATTCAGTTTTTTTTTCGAGTTTTGTATTTCTGTTTTCCAGGTTTTGTATTTCTATTTTTTCGAGTCTTGTAAGTTCTGTTATTTTCGAGTTGTAATTTCATTTCCAGTTATTATTTTTCGCCCGACAAGTTTTACGATGAATTTTCCGACAGTTTTCATGTGTATCGTTTACGTCTTGTTCATTTTAGGAGTTTATCTAGTGAGTTGGTGCAATGATTTTCTGCAACAGACATGCTACATGTACACGGTTTTGTATCCACATGTGTACATGCTAACCAATTATGGATGGAAATGTTGGAAATTGATTTATTAAAATAGGTTTGTCCCAAACTCTGACCAATTATTTAAGTGGATTCCATTTTTCGTAAATGAAAATAAATTATGAAATCATAATCTACATTGTTAGTAGATGAGATTAGCATTTAATTTTTCTTAAAACCATTTTTGGGTGAATGAGAAATAATGCATAAAGTTAGCCACTTAAATACATGGAGAAATGGAAAGGTGGGAATGTGAAGAGTCACATCACACATTGGAAAAAGATTGCAATTGTAACTACTTTATAAGGAGTTTCACCAAAGTAAGGAGTAATCATGTGTTACTCCTTATGGTGTACCATAGTGGACCAAGTTTGTTTTGACTAGCTCAAGGCTAACTCAAAATGCACCGAGGACGGTGCGTAGCACCATCCAAGCTCGAGCCCGATCCCGACCAAGACCACGACGTCGCACGTCGCACTTGTCGCATTTTGCGCTTTAGAGGCGCACTTTGCACTGTCCACTGATGGGCACCATAACTGGACATGACTGTCCAGCATGCAAAGGGTGTCTGTACCGTGATCGGACACATCTGTCCACTAATGAGATCCAAACCAAGGAGTGCAGCCAGTCCCAAGACCTAAAACTCTATATAAAGAACCCCCCTTCTGAATGTTCAAACTAATCCAGAAAATTTCCAAATAAAAAATTACTACAGATAACTTAAAAAATCCAAAAATCATATAGCATTCGAGCATCTTGAGTTCTTCAATTCCTTCAATATTTGAAAGTTTAAAACACAAAATTGTTCGCTGAAGGTTTATGTTTTGCAAGTGCTTCTAAATTAAACTAAAAAGTCATTGTATCTTAGGGACGATTGCCAAGAACCATTAACACTTTGTACGGGGTAATTTCGTCTTACGGAGATAGTATCCAATACTAGCCTCGACTTCATTCTCGTCACTTCAGTAAGAAAACAAGCAGTTCACAGTCAATTCCACCCAACAATCGTAAGATGAATTTACTATTTTCTTGAAAGATGGCAACCAGTTCGAACGCACCATTACCCGCTACTCCCGTACATGGCGAAAAAGTGGTGAAGTTTGTTGGTATCGGCTTCAAAAGGTGGCAACAAAAGATGCTCTTCTACCTGACCACCTTAAGTCTTTCCAGGTTCCTGACGGAGGACCCCTCAATCGTTGCTGAAGAAGACATCGATTCTCAAAGACTAACGGCTGTGGATGCATGGCACCACAGTGACTTTCTCTGCAGGAATTATATCCTGAATGGGTTGGACGACAAGCTTTACAACGTGTACAGTTTAATAAAGACGTCCAAAGAGTTGTGGAACTCTTTGGAAAAGAAGTATATAACAGAAGATGCCGGCACAACGAAATTTGCTGTTGGCAAGTTTGTGGACTTCAAAATGATTGATACCAAGATGGTGATCATCCAAGTTCAAGAGATTCAAATCATACTTCATGACTTAGTGTCGGAAGGGATGATGTTGAGTGAATCTTTTCAAGTGGCCGCAATAATCGAAAAATTGCCGCCTATGTGGAAAGATTTCAAAAACTATCTCGATCACAAGCATAAGGAAATGGGACTTGAGGATATGATTATGAGACTATGGATTGAGGAAGACAACCGTAAATCTGAAGTCAAGTCTAGCAAACTAGGAATGGAAGCAAAGGCTAACATTGCTGAGTCAAGTACTAGCAAGAAGAGGAAGCACCCTGCCAACAGTAAGAAAAAAGGGAAATGCCAAGAAGTTTAAATGGAATTACTACAAACCGAACCACATGGCTAAAGAGTGTCATCTTCCAAAGAAAGGCAATCATAACCAAGTCAATGTGATTGAGGACAAGTCTCTTCCGTTGGGTATGTCAGAGCTCGATCTCTGTGCTGTGGTATTTGAAGCCAATATGGTTGATAATCCAAGGAAATGGTGGATAGATACCGGAGCGACTCGCCACATTTGCGCAGACAAGGAAATTTTTTCTTCGTACACACCGATTAATGGAAGGAAGTGATTCACGGGAAATTCTGCTACTTCCAATGTTGTAGGACTTGGAAAGGTGGTGCTCAAAATGACTTCTGGCAAAGAGCCGACACTAGTAGATGTGTTGCATGTTCTGGATATTCGTAAGAATTTAGTGTCAGGTTCCCTGTTAAGCAAAGCCGGATTTAGGCTAGTTTTTGAGGCAGGAGAGGTTGTAATGACCAAAAATGGTCAGTTCCTTTGTAAAGGGTACCTTGATAAAGGGCTCTTCAAAATGAATGTAATGTCTGTGTTCCGCCAAGAGGCGAAGAATAAAGCTTCTACTTATGTGTATTTGTTAGAGTGTTATAATTTATGACATGATAGATTAGGACATATTAATTTCAACACAATTAAAAGGTTAGTGAATCTGGATCTGATACCTAGTGTTAAATTTGATTCACAAAACCATAAGTGTGAAGTTTGTGTTTAGGCTAAATTTGCTAAAGAACCATTTCATTCGGTTGAGCGATGTACTACACCACTCGAGTTAATTCATACAGACGTGTGTGATTTAAAACTTGTGCAAACTCGAGGTGGGAAAAGTACGTCATTACGTTTATTGATGATTGCACAAGATATTGTTATATATATCTCCTGAAAAGCAAAGTTGAATTTTCGGAAGTGTCCAAAGCTTATAAGAATGAGGTTTAGAACCAACTTAACATAAATATTAAAATGGTTCGAAGTGGTAGAGGTGGGGAATATGTTGCTCTGCTTGAAGAACTATGCAAGGAAGCTGGCATAATTCATCAGACTATAGCTCCTTATTCACCTCAATCAAATGGTGTTACTAAACGCAAGAATCGTACTCTTAAGGAGATGATGAATGCGATGTTGATAAGCTCTGGCTTACCCGACAAGTATTGGGGGGAAGATATACTTTCAGTCAACCATATTCTTAATAAGATACCACGCAAAGGTAGAGACAGAACTCCATATGAATTATGAAAAGGTCGGAAACCATCATATAAATACCTTAAAGTGTAGGGGTGCTTGGCTAAAGTAGAAGTACCTAAGCCAAAGCAAGTGAAGATTGGACCTAAAACGGTTGATTGTGCTTTCATTGGATATGCAAACAATAGTAGTGCTTATCGCTTTCTAGTGCACAAGTCAGCAATTCCTTATATAAATGGTATGATTATAGAATCATGGAATGCTGTTTTCTTTGAAAATGTCTTTCCTTGCAAAGAAAGGAAATAAGTAAGGTCTAACAAGATATCTTTTGAAACTGCAGGTTTACCTCAAAATGAAGAAGAGGAACCAAGACGCAGTAAAAGGACAAAAGTAGTTAAGTCTTTTGGTCGTGGTTTTCTGACATATGTGTTAGAAAATGAAGCCAGAACCATTCAAGAAGCTTTGTGTGGTCCAGATGCTCCTCTCTGGAAAGAAGTTATCAACAGTGAAATAGAATCCATCATGCATAACAATACTTGGGAGTTGGTTGATCTCCCACCGGGTTTCAAACAATTGGGATGCAAATGGATTTTTAAAAGAAAGTATAGAGCAGATGAATCTATTGATAATACAAAGCCAGGTTGGTAGTCAAAGGATTCAAACAAAATGAGGGATATGATTTCTTTGATACATATTCTCATGTAACAAGAATCACTTCCATTCGTGTTCTCATTGCTATTGCAGCCTTCCATAACCTTGAGATACATCAAATGGATGTAAAAACTGCCTTCTTGAATGGGGAACTTGAGGAGGAGATTTACATGGAGCAACCCAAATGGTTTATTGCACCTGGACAATAGAAAAAGGTGTGTAAACTTGTCAAGTCACTTTATGGACTAAAACAAGCACCTAAGCAATGGCATGAAAAATTTGACAGAACAATGTTGTCAAATGGTTTCAAGATAAATGAATGTGAAAAGTGTGTTTACATTAAAGGAACAAATGATAATTATGTCATAGTTTACCTTTATGTAGATGATATGATGTTGATTATGGGAAATAATCATAAATTAATCTTGTAAACCAAGGAAATGTTAAAGAAGTACTTTGACATGAAAGATATGGGACTATCTGATGTTATATTAGGGATTAAGATCTCTAGAACTTCAGATGGAATTGTTTTGTCGCAATCCCATTACATCGAAAGCATACTCAGAAGATTCAATACTTTTTATAGTGCTCCAGCTAAGACCCCAGTAGATATAAGTCTACACTTAGCTAAAAACAAAGGTGAAGCAGTTTCTCAGTTGGAGTATGCAAGGATAATTGGCAGTCTAATGTACTTAACTAATTGTACACGTCCAAACATCGCATATTCGGTGAGTAAACTAAGTAGGTTCACAAGTAACCCGAGTAAGGATCATTGGAAAGCCTTGCCAAGGGTGCTTAAATACTTAAAGTATACCATAAACTATGGAATACTTTATACGAGATATCCAGCAGTATTAGAAGGATACGGTGATGCCAATTGGATATCAGACATAAAAGACTCCAAGTCCACAAGTGGATATGTATTCACAATAGGTGGAGGAGCGGTGTCGTGGAAATCTTCTAAGCAAATGTGTATAGCTCTATCCACTATGGAATATGAGTTTATTGATCTAAATAAAGTTGGAGAAGAAGCTGATGGCTTAGAAACTTCTTAGAAGATATTTCTTGCTGGATTAAACCAGTACCAGTTGTGCTGATACATTGTGATAGTCAATCAGCAATTGGAAGAGCTCAAAGTAGCATGTACAATGGTAAGTCCAGACATATACGTCGAAGACATAATACCATTAGATAACTGGTCTTGAATGGGGTATTTCAATTGACTATGTAAAGTCAAAGGAAAACCTAGCAGGCCCGCATACAAAAGGCATAAGTCGAGATCAAATGTACAAGTTGTTGAGGGTAATGGTCTTAAAATCCACAAAATAAGAATACTCATAGCGGTAACCCAACCATGTGAATTGGAGATCCCAAGACATTGGTTCAATGGGACAACTATGAATGTTCAGTTGAACACTTGGAACTTGCTTCATCTCACTCCCAGTGTAATACCCGGTTGTAATTCAGTCATTATCATTCAGTACTTATCATTCTGTAATTGTCACTCAGTAATTTTCACTCATTAATGATCGTTTATCACTCATATTCAATCAGTGTATTCACCATTTAGAGTAATTGTATCGTCATTCATCATTAATCTAGATGGAGTTTCGTGCCGTGTTCATCACCGTTGTCATCTTCATAGTGGGCTATGTGTAAGGAGTAGCGCACGCTATGTACTCTCTTTAGCATGCGCTAATTGAGTACGGGTAGCGCACACTACCTCTCAACACTAGCGCACGCTAGTGTAGTTCAAGCAGGCAGTCCAGAAGGCACTGGACTGCAGTTGGGTTGTAAGTAGCGCACGTTATGAATGGTAAGTAGCGCGTGCTAGTAGGCCGGAGTAGCGCACGCTATACAGTCGGTGTAGCGCGGGCTACGGTCGGAACAGGTTGAGTCCAGTGGCTACTGGACTGAATGGGATTAATTCATAGCGCACGCTATGAGTGGTTTTAGCGTACGCAAACGGTGTAGTGGCGCACGCTAAATATTGAATGTAGCGCACGCTACTGCGATCATATCATAGGACAGAAGGTTCTGGACTCCAGTACTGGGCATCAGATAATTCGTTAGCGCACGCTAACATTTCGGGGTTAGCGCACGCTAAGTGTACAGCCGTAGCGCACGCTACAAAAAGTACGTAGCGCACGCTACCGTGTTCGGACAGTGGGTACTGGACTACCCAAAACACCCGTTAGCGCACGCTAAGAACTGGGGCTAGCGCGCGTTAAACTGGAATTACTATAAATAGGACAATTCAGTCCTTTCTTCGTCATTTTCATTTCTCACTTCGTTTTTGGGCGATTCCGGGCGATTTTGGATGATTTGGAGAATGTTCTTCGAGGTGCAATCATCAATCATCACCTTCAAGCTTATCATTCGGATTAATCATCATTTTATCATCCCCATCACATCAAATCAAAGGTAATGATTTATTGAATCTAGAATTTCGGATATTTGGGGTTTTCCTTCCGATTTCTTCGTATAAACTTGGAATGTTGTTGGAATATGTTAGATATGGATTATCTACCTTAGATAAATGTATTCCTACGGATTTAATGGCATATATTTCGGATTTCATGAATTGTTTGGGGTTTGATTCAAGAACACTTTGGGGTTGACTTTGATATTTTTGGGGTTTTCGATTAGATGCTGTCGTTAACTCGAATTATGGATTCCTATGGGGTTATTGATATCATTAAAAGTGTTTTGATGGTTTGAAATACTCATTTTGGAGTTGATTTCGATATATATTCGGGATTGGATATTATCAAAGGATGAGTGTTTGCTAAGTGTTCGCTAGAATGTCTCAATGAATTTGGATATTGTTGTATCGACGTTTGAGTCGATTATAATCGTGTTTGATTCGTATATTGAACATTGTTGGTATTGTCATTCAAGGTTGTTCGAGCGACCGACATCCCTTTTTGGACTTTGTTCGAGGAAGGACATTCTTCACCGGTTGAGTAAGTTAATTCTTACTCGGTTAAAATGATATTCATTCCTTTCGTTGTTGTTCATCCATAATCATAATTCACTCATAATGTATTAACCGTATGGAGATTTGTAATTGTCAATTAATCACTTCATTCATGAGGAACGACGGTTCCAAATTATTTCATTGAACTATCATTCGTTTGACTATCATTTCATCTCGGTGAGTCATTCTTGACTTTGTCGGATTATTATTCATTATTATTCTTCATGGTCATCCCTTGCTCATATGACCTTCTGGGTTCATATTGCGCGGCCGGGTGGGGATGTGTGGAATTTTTAGTCGGGCACGTGATGGTCATATGTTGGGTTCACCGACACATTGGACTGTACACACGGTACTGTACCTCCATGAGACTAATTAGGTACAAGTGCGGGTGTGTCCGGACACTCGTCTTGTGCACGTGCACATACCATTACGGGCGTACTATGACGCCTCTCTTCAGCGCCATTTCATTATTAAGATATATCATGATTGTGTTTATTTCAACTCTTGAGGATTGTTGTTCTGTGTAACTGACCCCGTTAGGGGATGTTGTTTTCAGGTCATGGCAAGGCTAAGGCATGGGAAGAGAACGTTGACGGCGAGGAGTTCCAGTGATACTAGTAGGGGGCCCAGTCCTTTTCATTCACTCGTGTTTTCTTTATCTTATTTCCGCTGTAGACTTCCGTTTGGATATTCATTTCATTCAGTGTTGTATATTTTATCTTCATATAAAATATACATGTATTCGGTATTATCTTGGGTGTGTTGTAATGAAACTCCTCATCGGAGTGATTGATGATATATTGTGGTTTGGTACTATAATTATATTATTTAATTTATTAATGTTTTTTGCCTGGTGGGTCCCAGTCGGGGTCCATGGCATTGTAATATCCGCTTAGTTTGGGGTGTTACAGAGTTGGTATCGGAGCGTTGTTTTGAATACTACCTTCCGAGTCATGTCTCATTTGAAATCATCGTTCATCAGACTAGTATCATTGGACTTTTGTGTCACGTGTGACCTGTGCAAGAGCCGAGCCCCTCAGACCAAAGAACAGTAAGATTTCTGACACCATGGTATAATTTCTGGCAATAGAATCACTCATTCATCATTCAACAGTCAACAATCCTCTTTCATCATTTTCATTTTTGATCAAGTCGATCATGTTAATTCATTAATCACTCAGTTCATTTCACTGTTCAGTTGTTGATCTTGAGAATCATATCATTAATCATGTTAACTTGTTCAAGATAATCATTTCAAGAATTTCATTAGATAATCACGTCACTTCAGTTGATCATTCATGTAATCATTGTGTTTGAGCGCGTATGCTCATTTTTATCATTTCATAACGTAATCATAATGTGATATTCATGCGAGATATATAATCATCATATGACTTTCCACTTCAGTATGGAAAGAGCTGGCAAAGGACGCGGGGGAAGAGGCCGTGGTGCGGGCTGAATCCCGAGAGCTCGTGTGAATACATGCGCTAATGCTAGGAATAATGCTAACTCATCGAGCAGTGACGCTGCCACTCATTCACCTGGACGTAATCATTCACTATCAGGGAGTCGTACCCGGGACACAGCTCAGTCAGAAGGTGTTCGGGTTGATCCACTCGCTTTTATGCAGGGCATGATGGCCCAAATGACTCAGATGGCACAACTGATGGAGACGATGCATAACTCAACTACTCAGAATCAGCAGGCTCCTCCGCCGCCACCTCAGAGGCAAGAGAGGGGTGTGAGCAGTATCATCGGCGACATCTCTCTCCAGAGGCCACCTACCTACGAGGGCTCATCTGAGCCGGCAGATATCATTCATTGGCTTGAACATTTCGAGAAACTGTTTGCTATGGTGGACTGTCCTGTGGGACACAAAGTTTTAGTTGCGGCTTACTATCTGGGTAAGGGCGCACATTCATGGTGGTTGTCGTTGAAGCCCACCGACGGATCTTGTACATGGGATCAATTCAGGACTCTCATGATGGAGAGGTATTATCTGGCCCCACTCAGGGAGGCCAAGTTGTCAGAATTACTCACTCCCGACCTCTCAGCGGATGATGATGTTCTCGCCATCGCCGAGAAATTTCAGGAGCTACTTCCTTTTGCCTCGTCTATTATTCACTCCGAGGCGGACAAGATCAAATACTTCAGCAAGAGGTTGAAGCCTCGTATGCAGATGCAGTTACTTAATCACAATTGCACCACCCTGGACGAATTCATTGAGAAAGCTCTTACTTATGAGCTTACTGCTAAGGAAATTGCTAAGCAACAACCTTCATCTGCTGTCAAGAAGTCAAAGAATCGTAATCAGTCTGACGGCAGTCAGGTCACTTTCAAGAAACCACGTGCGGGCTCTACTTTTTCTGAGCGACCCCCTATAGTGCCTAGACCTGCAGAATCTCAGTCACGAGCGGCCAGTTCGGCCATCACCTGTTTCAACTGTGAAGAACAGGGTCATTTCAGCACCAAGTGTCCGAGGAAGACTGTCACATGCCATAACTGTGGAATTGCTGGGCATAAGGCCCGTTTTTGCCGAAGAGACTCTAAACCTATTCCGGCATCATCTCAGGCCCCGAGACATTCAGCGGTGCAGAATCAGGCCACTCAGTCCGCGTCATTCAAGACGACAGGAGCAAATAAAGGTGGAGCCAAGAGCTATCAGACGGGAGCGTCCGGTTCGGGGGCCGGCAAGCCCAGAATTTATGAGATGAAGAAGACCGACGATCCATAGGCCCGGATGATCTCAGGTACACTCGATATTCTATCTCAACCTGTGTGTACCCTTTTTGATACTGGTTCATCGCATTTATTCATTTCCGAGTCATGTTTGAGTAGACTACGTCTGGGTAGTGCTACTAGTTGTGAGCCTTATGTCATTGGTCTACCTGATGGTAGAAGAATTATTGGGAATCGTGAGATTAAGGATTGTCCGATTCAGCTTCATGGCCATGCTTGGTTAGCAGATCTAATCGTGGTAGATTTACCGAGGGACGATGTCATCCTGGGTATTGATTGGATGGATCGTCACGATGCCGTCATTAGTGTCCGTAAGCGTATGTTCACTATCATTTCAGATGATGGGGTCGAATGTGTGTTTCAGGGAGGTAATCCCGGCTGATCCGGGAAGGTCATCAACTTGATGAAAGCAGTGAGATTACTCAATCAGGGGTGTGTCGGTTATTGGTGCTATATGACTAAGACCGAGAAACCATCAGTAATGTTGACGGATATTCCTGTAGTGAGAGAATATGTCGATGTATTTCATCAGACGGAGTTCGTGTCGACCCTCAAAAGACGGAGGCTATCCGAGATTGGCTACCTCCGAAGAATGTTAAGGAAATCCGAAGTTTCCTCGGATTAGCTGGTTATTATCGGCAATTTGTGGAAGGATTTTCTAAAATCGCTCAACCCATGACGAACCTTTTACGGAAGGATAAGAAATACACATGGTCCGACGCGTGTCAACAGAGTTTTGAGGAACTCAAGAGCCAATTAATTTCATCACCTGTCCTTTCTTTACCGCAAGGGACGGAAGGATTTGTGGTTTATAGTGATGTGTCCGGATAGGGTGTCGGATGTGTACTAATGCAGAACGGCAAAGTCATTGCTTATGCTTTACAACAGTTGAGACATTACGAGGTTAATTATCCGACCCACGACCTGGAGCTAGCAGCCGTGGTATTCACATTGAAGATTTGGCGTCATTATCTTTATGGCATTACCTGTCAGATATTCACCGATCACAAGAGTTTAAAGTATATATTTACTCAGAAGGAGTTAAATATGCGATAGAGATAGTGGTTGGAACTAATCAAAGATTATGATATTGAGATACTTTACCACCCAGGCAAGGCGAACGTTGTCGCCGACGCCTTGAGTCGTAAGTCCGTTCAGGAACAGATGCTTGCTCGGTTAACAATTCTGAAGGAACTTCAGCAGGAATTTCTGAGACCCGAAATCGAGGTCTGGTTACAGCGAGTACAAGGGCAACTTTGTTCGTTAGGGATTTCCTCGTCACTTGAGGAGGCGATCAGGGAGAATCAGGGTTCGGACCCATTTTTGTTACGCATTAGAGATGATGTGACTCAGGGGAAAGCCCCTGGATTTGTAGTCCACGAGGATGGACTTTTGCGATTTAAGAATCGATTGTGCGTACCGGCGAATGACGAGTTGAAAAACTCGATTTTGAGAGAAGCTCATGCTACCCCTTATTCCGTTCATCTGGGGTCTAGCAAGATGTACAAAGACTTGAAACAAAATTACTGGTGGAGTAATATGAAGCGAGAAGTCGTGGAATTTGTTTCGAGATGCTTCACCTGTCAGCAAGTCAAGATAGAACATCAGCGACCGACGGGTATGCTGAAACCTCTCCCTATCCCAGAGTGGAAGTGGGAGGATATTTCAATGGACTTCATCACGAGTTTTCCTTGAGATTAAGGATACATGGGGTCCCGAGAGACTTGCCCAGTTGTTTATCAAAGAGATAGTGAGACTGCACGGTACTCCTAAAAGTATCATTTCCGATCGTGACGGGCAATTCGTGTCTCATTTTTGGAAATCAGTTCATCGTGCTATGGGAACTCAGCTTAATCTCAGTACAGCTTTTCATCCTCAGTCCGACGGACAATCAAAGAGGACTATTCAGACTTTGGAGGACATGTTGAGGGCATGTGTTCTCGATTGGAAAGATGATTGGGAAGCCCAACTACCGTTGCTCGAGTTCATGTATAATAATAGTTGGCATGCTTCGATTAAGATGGCACCTTACGAGGCCTTGTACGGTCGTCGTTGTCGATCTCCTTTGTGTTGGGATGACTTATCAGAATCAATCGGCACCGAGCTCGATATGCTTATAGCCGCCCGTGAGAAGGTAGCCTTGATCAGGAGTTGTATGTTGACCGCTCAGAGTCGACAGAAATCATACGCAGATAACCGTTATCGACCATTAGAGTTCGAGGTGGGTGACCATGTTTTGGTCAAGGTATCCCCGAGTTGAGGTATATTCCGTTTTGGGAAGAGTGGAAAGTTGAGTCCGAGATTCATTGGACCGTTTGAGATTTTGGATCGAGTAGGCGAGCTAGCTTATCGATTGGCCTTACCTCCGGCGTTGAGCTAAATTCATAATGTGTTTCACATCTCTCAGTTACGGAAGTATGTTTCCGACCCGAGCCACATACTTCAGTTCGACGAAATCAAGATCGCCGATGATCATTCATACGAGGAGCGTCCTATACGAGTCTTAGAGCGGCGAATCAAACAGTTGAGGAACAAGACGATTCCGTTGGTCAAAATTCAGTGGTCTAGACACAGAGTCGAAGAGGCTACTTGGGAAACCGAAGATAGTATGTGGGAGTCATCCCGAGTTGTTTGACTCTTAGTTTCAGGGACGAAACTTTTTTAAGGGGGGTGTATGTAATACCCGGTTGTAATTCAATCATTATCATTCAGTACTTATCATTCTGTAATTGTCACTCAGTAATTTTTACTCATTAATGATCGTTTGTCACTGATATTCAATTAGTGTATTCACCATTTAGAGTAATTATATCGTCATTCATCATTAATCTAGATGGAGTTTCGTGCCGTGTTCATCACCGTTGTCATCTTCATAGTGTGTTGTGTGTCAGGAGTAGCGCACGCTACGTACTCTCTTTAGCGTGCGCTAATTGAGTACGGGTAGCGCACGCTACCTCTCAACACTAGCGCACGCTAGTGTAGTTCAAGCGATCCGTAAGGCACCGACCGCATTGTTAAGTAGCGCACGCTACGAATGGTAAGTAGCGCGCGCTAGTAGGCCGGAGTAGCGCACGCTATACAGTCTGTGTAGCGCGCGCTAAGGTCGGATCAGGTTGAGTCCAGTGGCTACTGGACTGAATGGGATTAGTTCATAGCGCACGCTATGAGTGGTTTTTAGCGTACGCAAACGGTGTAGTGGCGCACGCTAAATATTTAATGTAGCGCACGCTACCGCGATCAAATCATAGGACATAAGGTTCTGGACTCCAGTACTGGGCATCAGATAATTCGTTAGCGCACGCTAACATTTCGGGGTTAGCGCACACTAAGTGTACAGCCGTAGCGCATGCTACAAAAGGTACGTAGCGCACGCTACCATGTTCGAACAGTGGGTACTGGACGACCCAAAACACCCGTTAGCGCACGCTAAGAACTGGGGCTAGCGCGCGCTAAACTGGGATTACTATAAATAGGACAGTTCAGCCCTTTCTTCGTCATTTTCATTTCTCACTTCGTTTTTGGGCGATTCCGGGCGATTTTGGACGATTTGGAGAGTCTTCTTCGAGGTGCAATCATCAATCATCACCTTCCTTCAAGCTTATCATTCGAATTAATCATCATTTCATCATCCCCATCGCATCAAATCAAAGGTAATGATTTATTGAATCTAGAATTTCGGATATTTGGGGTTTTCCTTCCGATTTCTTCATATGAACTTGGATTGTTGTTGGAATATGTTAGATATGGATTATCTACCTTGGATAAATGTATTCCTATGGATTTAATGGCATATATTTCGGATTTCATGAATTGTTTGGGGTTTGATTCAAGAACACTTTGGGGTTGACTTTGATATTTTTGGGATTTTCGATTAGATGTTGTCGTTAACTCGAATTATGGATTCCTATGGGGTTATTGATATCATTGAAAGTGTTTTGATGGTTTGAAATACTCCTTTTGGAGTTGATTTCGATATATATTCGGGATTGGATATTATCAAAGGATGAGTGTTTGCTAAGTGTTCGCTAGAATGCCTCAATGAGTTTGGATATTGTTGTATCGAAGTTTGAGTAGGTTATAATCGTGTTTGATTCGTATATTGAACATTGTTGGTATTGTCATTCAAGGTTGTTCGAGCGACCGACATCCCTTTTTGGACTTTGTTCGAGGAAGGACATTCTTCACCGGTTGAGTAAGTTAATTCTTACTCGGTTAAAAGGATATTCATTCCTTTCGTTGTTGTTCATCCATAATAATAATTCAATCATAATGTATTAACCGTATGGAGATTTGTAATTGTCAATTAATCACTTCATTCACGAGGAACGACGGTTCCAGATTATTTCATTGAACTATCATTCGTTTTACTATCATTTCATCTCGATGAGTCATTCTTGACTTTGTCGGATTATTATTCATTATTATTCTTCATGGTCATCCCTTGATCATATGACCTTCTGGGTTCATATTGCGCGGCCGGGTGGGGATGTGTGGAATTTTTAGTCGGGCACGTGATGGTCATGTGTTGGGTTCACCGACACATTGGACTGTGCACACGATAATGTACCTCCGTGAGACTAATTAGGTACAAGTGCGGGTGTGTCCGGACACTCGTCTTGTGCACGTGCACATACCATTACGGGCGTACTATGATGCCTCTCTTCAGTGCCATTTCATAATTAAGATATATCATGATTGTATTTATTTCAACTCTTGAGTATTGTTGTTCTGTGTAACTGACCCCATTGGGGGATGTTGTTTTCAGGTCATGGCAAGGCTAAGGCACGGGAAGAGAACGTTGACGGCGAGGAGTTCCAGTGATACTAGTAGGGGGCCCCAGTCCTTTTCATTCACTCGTGTTTTCTTTATCTTATTTCCGCTGCAGACTTCTGTTTGGACATTTATTTCATTTAGTGTTGTATATTTTATCTTCATATAAAATATACATGTATTCGGTATTATCTTGGGTGTGTTGTAATGAAACTCCTCATCGGAGTGATTGATGATATATTGTGGTTCGGTACTACAATTCTATTATTTAATTCATTAATTTTTATTTGCCTGGTGGGTCCCAGTCGGGGTCCACGGCACTGTAATATCCGCCTAGTTTGGGGTATTACACCCAGAACATCCAAGTGAGAAACATGCATAATGTGGTGAGTTTAAGTCTAAACTTTTAATGATTTCTATACCTAAATGGTGGAGTATGGCAGGATACTCTTCATAGGAGATCACCTATATAAGTGAGAAGTACTGTCCGCTTATACTCGGAACACTTATGGAACTAAGATATGGTCCAGGGCCGAAATGGACACAACGTGAGAAAAAAAATGTGTTAGAATAATTATTATGTAAATACCGCTATCTTGGTTTACATAAACGGCTGAATAGTTCAAGATATCGCGTCACTAAGCAGCTAGTAAATCTGATATTATTTTACTAAGGAAGGTTCAAAGCCATAAGCTACCGTTCCTGAGGCAATAATTGTTTGCGAGAACTTTCGAATAACTTTGCATACATGCATGTATTAATGTTTATTCATGTGGGGGATTGTTGGAAATTGGTTTATTAAAATGGATTTGACCGAAATTTTGACCAATTATTGAAGTGGGTTCCATTTTTTGTAAATGAAAATAAATTGTGAAATCATAATCTACATTGTTTGTAGATGAGATAAGCATTTAATTTTTCTCAAAACCAATTTTGGGTGAATGAAAAAATAATGCATAAAGTTAGCCACTTAAATACATGGAGAAATGAAAAGGTGGGAATGTGAGGAGCCACATCTCATATTGGAAAAAGATTGTAATTGTAACTACTTTATAAGGAGTTTCACCAAAGTAAGGAGTAATCATGTGTTACTCCTTATGGTATACCATAGTGAACCAAGTTTGTTTTGACTAACTCAAGGCTAACTCAAAATGCACCGAGGATGGTGCGTATCACCATCTGAGCCTGAGCCCGAGCTCGAGACTACGACCGTGACTTCGCACATCGCACTTGTCGCATTGGGCGCTTTAGAGGCGCACTTTGTACTTCGCACGTGCGCATCATCGCGAGAAGCTATGAGGAGCCTTGACTTTTTGATAGCTCGAACTAGGGTTCGATTCACTTGGTCGGTGATGTGGCTAGGCAGCCTGGAAGGCGTGACTGTCCACTGATGGGCACCATGACTGGACATGACTGTCCAGCATGCAAAGAATGTCTGCACCGTGATCGGACGCGTCTGTCCACTGATGGGGACCATGACTGGACATGACTGTCCATCATGCAAAGAGTGTCTGCACCATGATCGGACGAATATGTCCACTAATGAGATCCAAACCAAGGGGTGCAGTCAGTCCCAAGAGGCACATGAAACTCTATATAAAGAACTCCCCTTTTGAATGATAAAACTACTTCAGAAAATTTCAAATCGAAAATTACTACAGATAACTTAAAAAATCCGTAAATTATATAACATTCAAGCATCTTGAGTTCTTCCATTCCTTCAATATTCGAAACTTTAAAACACAAAATTGTTCGCTGAAAGTTTAAGTTTTGCAAGTGCTGCTAACTTAAACTAGAAAGTCGTTGTATCTTAGGGACGATTGTCAAGAACCGTTAGCACTTGGTACGGGGCAATTTCGTGTTACGGAGATAATATCCAATACTATCTTCGACTTCATTCTCGTCACTCCAGTTCAAGAAAACCAGCTGTTCACGGTCAGTTCCACCCAACAGGAAATGCAAACTTATATGTGTACACAAGCTATACAAAATGCACCTTTTTTTATTTAATTTATTAGTTAGTGCATACATGAGTATGTTAAAAGTGTGTACACGTAGCATTGTTGTTTCTGGAATATCGGCGCCAAAATCTAGAGCTCTGTCTCCCTCATATGCTTTGGATGGATCAGGTGCTTAAATCTTTCCGCGTTTAAATTATGTTTATATGTATTTCAAGACGTATATTGCTCGGCCAAAAAATACTGGAGTATTTAGCTATATGGATACTAATGTGCTTATTTGGCAGAGTACTAGTGTACTCATTTGGTCGAGTACATAAGTACTCGCGTGCCTATTTGGCCGAGTGCATGAATACTCGTATACTTATTTGAAAGCGTGCATGATTACTCGTCTACTCTCCTGGCCGAGTACATGAGTACTCGTACACTCATATATTCTAGTGTGAATGAAATACTATTCATATTATATGAGTGAAATATTACTTATTGGCCGAGAACATGGGTACTCTTGTACTCATTTAACTTGGTATATGAATATTGAAGTACTCATTTATCCGAATAAATGAATACTAGAGTACCGAAAATTCTTAAATACGATTCAAGCACCGAAAACTTAAGCACAAGATTCATTCTCATATGCTTGCACGCAATCTGGGATTGATCATTTTATTAACTGGACTTCGTTATATTCTATTCTTCAATCACTCTTGTTAGCATATTTCATTTTAGGATTTTGATGTACAAGTGTAAAAATTCAAACCCTTAACCTTAATCGCGTTAGGGCCGAACACTGGATCTCTTGGGCTGGCTCTGATTCCAATTCACACAAGTTTGGCTAAAGGTCGGCCTTTCATTCACAATAAGTATGAACGTCGCCAAATTGTCCAATTTGGTATCAACTTTATAAGGAGCAAGTTCGTACATTAGTCAATTCATCCGCACCATAAAACTTAAACAAAAAAGTACATAACTGTTATAAACATGAGAGAAAAAGAGAGAAATTGGAAGAGAAGAAGAATAATGTATGTATTCTTATGGCGCTAAACGCTTTATTTATGGTACACATCTAGTGCCAGGGTATAAAGGCCATTCATTAAGAAATACATTAATTACAACACTTCCTCGAATGACCTTTTAATACATGCCGCCTCATTAAAACCTTGTTTTAAAACCCGTGGGAAAAAACCCGATCGAAGGAAAAAGAGTACACTACTCCCCGAAATCGATTACATAAGATCTTTGAGTTAACGCATTCCGATCTTGTGTACTAGTCTTCTGAATGTTGATGTCGGCAACGTCTTTGTGACTAAGTTCGCCAATTAATCACTTAAGTGAATATTTGATGTATCTACCTTTGAGATACAAGTGATATCGTCTTCATACAATACTTCCTCTTGAATAATATGATGTTCATGCCTCATCAAAACTCCTTCGGAAAAACCCTGTGGGAAAAAACCGATAGAGAAAAAGAGTGCACAATATAAATTTGCTCATGTGTTGCATTGGTTGCCTCGTTAAAAACCTTAACTAAGAAAACCCGGTGGGAAAAAACTTAGAAAGGGAAAAAGAGTACAACCATTTGGTCTTCAAGACCTTTTGACCTTCAGGGTCGACATAATCTTCAAGCTAATTTAAAAGTTATCACTTTTCCCCCTTAAGATAACAATCTTGCACTCCAATACCATGAATATAATTTTCAGACATGGAGAGATTTAGTGAATAAATCTGCTAGATTATCATTATTGCTCTTCTGAAGCTCATGTGGAAATAATTTCATCTTACTTGCCCAAACATTATATGCAACACATAAATGGAAAATATTTATCATCATAATAAATAGGCAGTATGAGAACAAATATGAAATCATAATCCCTAATAGCCACCAATATCGAATCTCGATCTCTTTCATGTAATAAACCAATATGGTTAACACCATTCCACATTCTCCTTCTTGGAGAAATATTAAATTTTGCTAGCATGTTAACTTCAATTTGTATATCGGGCCCGATGATGTAATGCTTCAATAGCATACAAGTACGGAACTTCCGGTCCTCTTATATCTGTGTTATGTTCTTGAGATCTATATGAGTCGGTATCCACTTCAAGTGGTAAGACAACCTTTATGTAGCTACATGGATAAAAACTTTCCATCATATATGCTCGATCTACAAGTCGAGACAATACTAATACTTAGTTTTATCTAAGTTTTCATTTTGAACTTGTATTTAGACACGAGTTCAAATAATTCACATATATCCTCTTCAGAGGAATTCACTTAGTCGGTTGATCCACCGACTATTTCAAAATGTATAAATATTTATAACTCAAAATAGTACATGTTGCGAATTTCACGTTCCTATTACTTTAGGAACCTCAAGTCCGTCAGGGACTTTCATATAGATATTCGCGTCCAATGACCCATAGAAAAATGTGGTGATGACATCACTAATTGAATATCTATATTCATAATAATTGTCATATGTATATTAAATGACGAAATTTAGTGCCAACGGGAGAATATGTTTTGGGTATGCGCTTAAACCCTTGATATACTAATCTCGCTTATCTTTCACCACTTTATTTTATTTTGCGAGTTAAGTTTTGTCTCAATTGCTTATATTTTATTTAGTGCTTCAGGCACTCCACTAGCAATTGTTGAGACACAAAGTGTTGTCGACAACTATCATTCTTATAAACAATTCTCCCATATTCACAAAGTCAATGACAACTTCAACAAAATCAAATATTCAACATTTCCCATAACATTTGATTTGGTCGTCCCATAATCCAATACTGTAATTATTTAGTGCACGTGCAAATTAAGGTATTGAGATTCCCATCTTCGGGACGATCCTCTTCAGGATATTTTTGAAGTGATGTTGTAGTTTAATCTATTTGTATTCCGTGGATTTTATCTTTAATACCAATAAAGAATACGTCTCTCACGCTTCTGGCGTCGAGGAGTATCAAGAAATATATTTCGTTCACATTCGACTTTAATTCTTTATGGTACATATACAACTGGTATATGAGATTTCATCACTCATTTGGCAATCAATAACTTGTTGAACTTAGAGTTCATAGTGCGTAAATTTAAATATCCAACCCAATGAGAATTTTTCGACTTTCTCTTATTTATATTTCATATCTCCCTCTAATGTCGGAGATAGTTGGGATTGGATTATCAAATCAATCCTCTTCAGGAGGTGCACTAATAACAGAGGGCGTGACTCAAATATTGTGCCTTTGATATGGATACTTGAATTTGAAATTCATCGCAACATGATCATTGGATAAAATATTATATCGCTTATAATTAATTCAATACTCATTGAATAAAGCTCCTTTTAGAGCCGACAATAAGAATATTGCCATATGAAATTATGCCAATCCTTTGGGGATTGTCTTTCCATTCCTCAAGTAGAAATTGAACGAATCAATATGACATAAAGTTATGTATTTTTCATTTGAAATAAATACATGCAACTTCAAATGTAAATTGCTCTCCAGGAGCATGTATTTTTCTTTAAAAATATTAATTGTGCTAACTCAGGAGCAACAATTTAAATCAAAGATAATCATATATTACCGAAAATATGAAGTACTCATCAAGAGTATGTGATATTTTTCAAAAGTATCAATTATGCTACCTTGGGAGCAACAATTTATAAGCATATAACACCCAAAATATAAATTACTCTAAAGAGTATATAAATATTAATTAAAAGTATTAATTGTGCTACGTCATGAGCAACAATTTATATCAATGTGGTGATAATAAAAGCAATTCAATAACACATGGCCATATAGAAAATATTCAAAATAATGCTTTTTTTTGTTTAATATTCTTCAGGAATATTAAATTTAATTGACGTGTTTATCATAAATACTATCATAAAAATATGACTATATATCGTTGTGTTTTATCAAGAACATCAACAATTTCTTTTTAATAATCTTATGGATTATTAAAATTACAAATTCATGTTTCTTCAGGAAACCATGAAAATATATTAATGTAATGTATTAAAAGAATCATTACAAATAATTTTATATCAATGATACAAGTATCATCATTGTTGTTACCCAAAATATTATCCGGAGATAGTATTGCTGGAATGATCGAGTAACAAACAAGTGCGAGAACACTTCTGTGAGAAAATAGATAACACAAGATTTGCCGGGGTTGTTAATCCCGGGCTTGAATGCTCTCGCGAGATGTTATTAATAAATATACTGTCGAGTACAAATATTAATGTTAGAATCTAATACAAGGAGTGTAAAGACTTCTAGTTATCTAGGCTTTAGAGCGCGTAGATTGCCGGAAGAACCAGATAGGTAAATCTGTGAGTTCTTGCTTGGGATATTTGACGAATGTGTATGAATATCACTTTGAATGTGTTAGTGGTTGCCAAAAGAGCCTTTGATTCTCTCTTTGGTGTGTATTTTGCACTTAATTCGTAGTAGAATTTTTTTTTTCTTTGGCCGCAACAGTGAGTCCTCTATTTATAGGGGACAAGGTAGTTGGGATCCCTCAGGCGATCGCGGGCGATCGCCGTTTTCTATATTAAAATAAAGCGGCCGATCGTCCCGTCACGTGGGCCTGTTCCCTTGAGGTCCGAGGTTGCAGTTGGAGTCCAGTTGGGTGAACCAATGGGAAGCCAGCACGTGTTGCGAGTCGCTGTCCGAGGAGGGCCCACTTCGTACCTTTCGGCGGCCTTGTCTGTAGGTGTGGTAGGTGACAGGCTGGGGTCAATGATCCTATCTGTCGGTATCCTATGAAGATCCGCGGGTGGGCCATCGTCCAAGATTCGGTCTTCGACGACTTTGACGGATGCTGGATCCCCATATGGCATGGGATGATCGCCTCTGGTCCGCTCTTTAAAGACGATCGCCAGGTATCAAAAGACGATCGCTGGTTACCAAAAGACGATCGCCGCATTGTGCCGAACTCTAGGCGTTTGCCCGGAGTATGTCTTTCATGGTTGGCTCTTTTGATCGTGATGCCGATCGCCTATCGAGGCGTATTAACCGCTGCACAACAATTGCCCCCCAGCTCGCCTCGATGTTGAAAACACGGGGTGAGGTGGCACTGCTGGCGATCGCCAATGTTTAAACGATCAGCCGATCTGATTTCAAATATGGACGACCTTCTTTTGCGTCGGGAGCAGCGGGAAAAGAAGGCGGGCTTTCTAACGTGGCAGGGACACGCGTCGCGCCGCTGTTGGGGGAGTCCGACGGTTTTTTCGGTCTTGTCGGTTGGCGTGCCCTCGAAAAGACGCGTCTGCGGGATTCGAGGGCGGCATTTAATGCGTCCCCACGTGACGGTTGCGAACCAGCCCTCGAGGTTTCCCCTATTTGCATTTAGACCCTCGTCTCCATCTATAAAAGGGGCCTGCGTTTCTTCTCTTCACTTTTTTTTTTTACGCGTCCTTTGTATCCATAGCTGAAATTCTGCAGAAATTTCTGGAGCTTGCTGTGCCGACCGTCTTCCTTTCCTTAGGTAAGAAACCCAATTCTTCTTTCTCCCTTAATTTTTTGAGAACATGTCGGGAGGATCTAAGGTCTTCGAGGTCGGAAGCACTTCTGCCGCCGCGGCTTCGCCGGACCGGGAGGGAATTCCTATGGGAATCCCCGTGGATACGGCCACAGAGGCTATTCGTGCGTGGATTGCACCCGCAGAGCTTGAGGAGCTTTTCAACGAGGCCGTAGTGGCGGGCTCTGCGGCGGCGGAGGAGCGAGATGCGTCGCCGGTGGAGGAAGACGAACTGATGCGTTTGTCTTGGGAAAAAGATAGCGTCTCCGGCCCCGTCTATACGACTTTTGCTAGACTTATGGAGGGGATTGCCGGGCCCTGTCCGGAGTTTGATTTCGAGGCTTACTCCGCCGCTCATCCCTACGTACATGTGAAGCGGATGGAGTTTCGGGATGCTGAACCGTCTCAATGGACTCTTGGTCAGATTCGGAGTTCGGCGACCTGGAAGGACATGACCCGCTGGAGGGCCAAATATCATATCCCCTCTGATGTGTCATTGCACGTGCCCTCCGAGAACGAACGTGCCGACCAGCCTCCCGAGGGTATGGTCGCCATCAACGAAATGACCACGGCCGGATGCGGTTTCCCTTGCCGTCGCTTCAGATCTGCCGATCGCTGGAATTTGGCGCCTCTTCAGTTGACGCCGAACGCCTGGCTGCACATTATCAGCACATTGACATTATTTGGCGGTCACAGGTTGTTTCGCTTGCCTTCTGCGCTGGAGATGAATTATCTATTTAAGCTGACTGTGCAGAAGGGATCGATCGGCGGTTACCATATCCAAGGTCGCCAGGGTAGGGTGGTTATTGGGGTGCCGAGCAAGACTCGGGGCGACCTAAAAAAGTGGTGCTGGGTTGGTGGTGCATGGAGGTCGGCATCGAGCGAACCGCCGGAGGAGGAGTTGGATATCCCTACCAATTTTCGGGAGAGGAATCCAAGTAAGGGTTTCCATTCTCCCTTTGTTTGGATACTCCTTGGACTTATCTAATTTATTTCCCTTTTTGCAGGATCCCTTGTTCCATCGATCGACGATCTCCCCTTTGATTTCTCGATCGTCTGGGAGCGGATTCGTGCATTGCCGGTTTCCTATAAAGACGTTCAGTCAGTCGGCCACGAATCTCATCGGTTGGGAGCTCGACTGTTTCGCTTCCCTCGCCACCTGAAGGCCCCTGGTATGACTTTTCATCTACTCTCTTCTGCGAGGCGATCGTCTCCAAGAGGTCGCCATGTCTAAGTAGGCGTCTAACTTGTTTGAGTTTCTTATTTGGCAGAGATTTATTTTCCCCGTATCGCCGAGCTACCGCAGGAGATTGCCATGTCTAATCCCGGTTTTATCGGTCGCCTTCATCTGGGAAAGAAAACGGGTCGCGTTGCTGCGACGTCGTCTCGCCCGCCTCGTGGTGAAGCCATGGGCGGTGCCGGTCGCCGAACCGGAATCACAAGGTGAGGAACAACTTCGGCGCAACCGCAAGAGGCGGAGGCCGGAGGGGTCCCTTCCGTCGGCTGAGGCGGATTTAGCTATTTTGGAGCCGCCGATCGCCGCTCCCCCTGTTTCCTCCGTTCCGATGGCGGAGGGGTCTGGTCCCAGGCCATCAGCATCAAGCTCCGAGACATCTGCCGGCTTTTTGAAAAGGACGGCGATCGCTGACGCCGATACTTCTCGGGGAAAGCCCTTTTTCGGCCGTGATCCAGAGCTGGTCAACAGGTGAGAATGGTTTGAACCTTCCGAGCTAGATGTTCTGAGTAAGGTTTTAGGCTAAATCCTTGGTTTCCTTGGTTTGCGCTGCAGGGTTCGTCTTGCCGATCCGGACATTCCTCCCATGGTGCTGGACTTTCTGTCGAGCAAGGCTCCGCAACAGTCTCTTGAAGTCCCTGCTTACGTTCGCCAGGCTATCACCTCTCTGCCCAAGGCTTGGACGACCGACCTTGACGCGATCGCTCGTCGGCGATCTGGAGACGCCATGCAGGCGACCGTTGCCCTAGCTCTTCAGACGGCGACGATGGCCGTCCAAGCGGCTAGGGATTATGATGGGCGACCCTCCACTGCTCACCTCCATCGCGACCTCGAGGCCGCCCGGAACAAAAATATCGAGGATGCTAACCGGATCCGGTCTATGGAGAAAGAGTATGAGGAGACGGCCAAAAGGGCTAAGCAGGATGTGGATCGATTGAAGCAGGATCTGAGCCGCTCCAAGGAGGCTGCCGATCGGTCCCGTGATGAGGAGAAAGAAACCCGCCAGAAGCTCGCGGCGTCGCAGGAGGAGGCGGCCGGTCTGAAGGTGATGGTGGATCGGCTCAGCGGTGAGCTGGACGCGGCGAAAAAGGAGCTGGAGAAGGCCCAGGGTGAGAATGCCGCCAAGGTTGTCGAGCTGGCGGAGGCCGAGAAGACGGCCGCGGAGTTGAAGGGCCAACTGAAGGCGATCGAGACCGATCCCTACCAAAGTGTGGCGCTCGCCGACGAGTTCGCCTATTACTTGGCATATGCTGACGCTGTCCGAGCCGCAAAGAAGGCAGGGATCGAGATCGGTCCCTTGATGGAGAGCTTCAAATCCTACGCCCTCGCGAATCCTCTGCACCCGGAGTTCTCCTTGCCGATCCTTGACTTAGCCGACTTCGGGATCGACTTGAGTTGGTATACGGGTAAACTCATTCATCCCGAGGCCGAAGCCGATCCGCAACCCGAGGGGCCTTGAGAGACATTTTGTTTTCCTCTGTAACTTTGTACTTTTTGTTTTTCTTTAGTAATGCCTTCGGGCCCCGTAATGTATGAAATTCGTGCTATGAATAAAATGTTCCTTTTTTCATACTGTCTCTTTATATACGATCGCCCTTTGAATGTTTGCGTGCAATTTTTACGAGTACGTGTATATTTTCTTTTGACTTTTTGCTCATCCGACCGATCGTCTGAGTGTTGAAAGAATTGACATGTTTTGAATCGGAATTCTTACTTGTAATTTTTGTCGGACGACCCCGATCGCCCTGCATGTTTTTGAGCGAAGCCGATCGAGTGTGGTTCCTCTTTGTTCGATCGCGTTTGAGATTAGCTCGACCTATCCCTGCCCCCTTGTTTTTGTTCACTTATTGTAAGTAAGGAGACAAAAACTAGTCTGTCTGGCGAGCTATCTTCATTTTGCCGATTCTGAAGAGTCATGTGTGGTTGGGGTGTTCGATGGACCGATCTCCCCAATCGTGTCTTCGTGTGCGAGGAATATTGAGTATCCCGCGACTCACTTTTTGTGAGGGTCCTCCGTTAGGCTACGCCTGCCTTGTGTTAAAACGAAAGGCGGGCGATCTTGGTCTGGAGGAGTCCTTGTGCGGAGTGTTTGTCGGCTTATTCGACACCACGTCTGCGGCTTGTCAGCTCTGCTTCCACCTCGGCCCGCCATGAAGATGGCGACCCTCGACGGTGTACGTTAAGACGGGGGTAACAGCACGTCGCATTGTTCGGGTTCACCATGTTAGATGATGTACCTTGAGGTCGTGCGATCGTGCCTATTGATCATTTTGGAGGGTCCTTCGGCTACGCCGGCCTCGTATTTAAACGAAGGGCGGGCGATCTCAGCCCAAAAGAACCTTGCATGGGCGAAGCTGTCGGTTCCATCGACCTCCAGGACCATGGCTGCATTAATTTTACCTAGGATCGTCGTGATCAGCGATCGTCGGCGGTATGCGATATGCCTGGTGGGGCGATCGCCATAATAGATGGGATAGGAAAAAATCTCATTATATTCCTTGTACATCATTGAAATTGAATACAAATTTATCACTGATGCACGGCGTTCCAGGGGTATTGGTCCGGAGTACCGTCAGGATGTTCCAGTTCGTAGGCTCCTTTAGTTAGCCATCTGGATACTCTGAAAGGTCCCTCCCAGTTCGGACCAAAAACGCCTGTGTGGGTTTGGATCTTCTTAAGGACGAGATCGCCCACTTGAAATCTTCTTTCTTTGACCTTTGAATTGAAGAACTTCTCGGCTCTCCTTTTGTGGATTGTGTTCTTCATTTCTGAGGTCAGCCGTCTTTCTTCGAGCATGTCTAGGTCGATTCGTCGGGCTACATCGTTGTCGGTCATCATCTCCTGCTCGGTTCGGTGGCTGAGGACGGCGATCTCTGAAGGAATCACCGCTTCTGTTCCGAAGGTAAGGGCGAACGGGGTTTCGCCGGTTGAATTGCGGGTCGTCGTTCGGTAGGACCACAAAACGTCTGGGAGCTCGCTCGCCCATCGTCCTTGCTTGGATTCGAGTCGTGCTTTGATCGTGTGTTTGAGGATCTTATTCACTGCCTCTACCTGCCCGTTCGTCTGAGGGTGATAGGGCGCCGAGAATAACCTTTTGATTCCCCACTTCTCACAGAATTGCATGACTTCTAAACCGTCGAACTGTTTTCCGTTGTCGGAGATGATGGCTTGGGGCAGACCGAATCGGCATACAATGTTTTTTCATATAAACTTGATCACTTTCTCTTGACCGATCTTGTTGAGCACTTCGGCCTCAGCCCATTTGGTGAAATAATCGACCCCAACGGTGGCGAACTTACAGCCCCCTGGAGCCGTCGGCAAGGTACCTATAAGGTCGATGCCCCATTGTGCAAATGGCCAAGGGCTATACATGGAGGTGAGCTGTTCGGGTGATAGTTTAATGTTGGGGCCCATTATCTGACATCTATGACACGATCTGGCATAAGCGATCGCATCTTTCCGAAGTGATGGCCAGAAAAATCCTTGTCTGGTTGTCTTATGGATGAGGGCTCGCCCGCCCGCGTGGTTTCCACAAATCCCGTCATGGATCTCAGTTAAAACGAGTCGACCTTCCTCCGGTGTAATACACTTGAGGAGGGGTAGGCTGAAGGCTCGCTTGTAAAGCCGATCGTCCAATAGGGTATACCTGGTCGCACGAAGCTGGAGTTGGCGAGCTTTAACACGGTCGTCAGGGACCGTTCCGTTCTTTAAATATTTGATGAACGGAGTCATCCAATTCTCCTCGGTGATGGCGACCGTGGTAACCAGATTTCTGTCGGTCGCCGACCTAGCTGACTTTGTGATTTGGATATTGGATAAGTCGGCTGCCCCGTCCGATGATGCTAGTTTGGAAAGAGCATCGGCCTGGGAATTGTGCTCTCTCGGGACTTGTTCGATTAGCACTTCTTCAAATTTTGTGCACATTTCGGCGACCAGCTCTTGGTATTTGACCATCTGTTCGCCGCGCGCCTCATATTCTCCCTTGACTTGGTTCACGACCAAAAGGGAGTCCATGAAGATATGGAGGCGACGAACATCCAGGGCGAGGGCTAGATCAAGCCCGCCTACCAAAGCTTCGTATTCAGCTTCATTGTTGGTCGCACGAAAACCGAAACGCACAGCATTTGTGAAACTCTGACCGTCGGGGCTAATGAGGACAATCCCTGCCCCCGCTCTTGCATTGGTCGCTGAGCCATCCACGTATAATTTCCAGGCAGGTCGGCCGACCTGGGTTGGACTGTGAGGGAACGTTAATTCCACCACGAAGTCCGCCAGAGCTTGGCCTTTGATCGCCGTGCGAGGAGCGTAAGTGATACCGTATTGGGCGATCTCCAGCAACCACTTGAGGAGTCGCCCGTTGGTGTACGGTCGGTGCAGGACTTGTCTTAGAGGTAGAGTTGTCAGGACTTCCACTTGGTGATCGAAGAAGTAAGCCCTCAGCTTACGTACACTCATGACAAGGGCGTAGGCGATCTTCTCCAATGGTGTATAACGTGTCTCAGCGTCGTGGAGCGCCTGGCTAACGTAGTAGATCGGCAAGTGGGCTTGCCCCTCTGCTCGCACCAGAACGGCACTCAGCGCGACCTCCGAGGCCGCTAAGTAAAGGAATAATTTTTCACCGGGGATCGGCTTTGCCAGGATCTGGGGGTTAGATAGATATTCCTTTATCTTGGCGAATGCTATCTGGCTTTCTTTCGTCCATGCGAACTTCTTGTTCTTGATGGTCGCGAAGAAAGGCTTGCTTTTATCGCCGAGCCGTGATATGAAACGGTTGAGGGCGGCTAGACAACCTGTGAGGCGTTGCACCTGCTTGATGTTTCGCGGTTCTTGCATGTCAAGGATCGCCTGTATCTTGGTGGGGTTCGCCTCGATCCCCCTTCGGCTCACTATGTGCCCCAGGAACTTCCCGGAGCCCACCCCGAAGTTGCATTTCTTGGGGTTCAGCTTCATGTTAAACTTCTCAAGGATGGCGAACGTCTCGGCGAGATCGTTGAGGTGATCTTCCTTCTTGAGGCTTTTGACTACGATATCGTCAATGTAGACCTCCATGGTCTTGCCGATCTGATCGGCGAACATCCTGTTGACTAATCGCTGGTAGGTCGCCCCGCGTTTTCAAGCCGAACGGCATTCTGACCCAAAAGTATATGTCTTTTTCTGTGTGGAAAGATGTGTGTTTTATGTCTTCCTCCGCCATTGGGATTTGATGATATCCGGCGAAGGCATCCATAAATGACATCATTTCGCAACCTGCCGTGCTATCGACCAGGTGATCGATATGAGGCATCGGGAAGTGATCTTTCGGACATGCCGCGTTGAGGTCGGTGAAGTCAATGCATAATCTCCAGGAGCCAGTTGGCTTTTTGACGAGCACCGCGTTGGCGACCCACTGTGGTTCGTTAAATGCGTGGCTACTCCGATCAATTTGTTGTTGAGTAACTTCTGGACTTCTATGTCGAGCGCCGCGTATTTCTCGGGACCGAACTTCCTACGCTTCTGGTGAACAGGCTTCATCGCCCGGTCGATCTTTAGATAATGGCAAGCGTGTTCCGGACTTATGCCAACCATATCTTGATGCGACCAGGCAAAGACTCTGATGTTCCTACGTAGCAAGTTGATCAGATCTCCCTTTAATTCGTGGTCGATGTTTGCGCCGATCTGTACTTCCCGTTCGGGGTGATCCGGATCCATCGTAATGCTTTCCAACTCTTCGACAGGGACGGTCGCCTCTCGTTTGGTACGATCTCCGGACTCGGTCCTTGGATCGATGTCGAGACTTGGCTCGAAACCGATCCTTGGCTCGATGTCGTCCGTCAATTGATGAGAGATGGCGTCCCCTGAGTCGGGTTGGTACGATGCGTTAGGCTCGTCGATCTCCATGGGTTGATCGTCGGTCGCTTCAATGTTACATATAGTAGGGGAAGCATTGAAAGAAGTAACAACATAGGAGTAATTCAAACATCTCTTTGCCATTAGCTGATCTCCTTTTACAGTACCGACCGTCCCATCGGCAGTGGGGAATTTGATACAGTAAAAGAAAGATGAGGCGACCACCTCAAAGGTTTCCAAAAAGGGGCGACCTAGGAACCCATTATAGATGCTGGGCCTATCTATGATTACAACGCTTAGGTTCCTAGTAATCTTAACCTTGGGATCATAAAAGCATACTAGCTCAACGGAGAGCTTGATCTTCCCGTAGGCTTGGACTGTGTTGTCGCCGAACCCTTGGAGCACGGTGTCGAAAGGCTTGATGAATTTGATTAGGTTGCCGAGTTGGTCTAGGGCGGATTTGAATATGATGTTGCAGAAACTCCCATTGTCGACCAACACGCGATCGACCGTCTTCCCAAGGATGCAAGCGGAGATCACTAGTGCATCCTCTTTGGGACATTGCACTCCTTCCCTGTCCTTGTTGGAAAAGGTGATGAGCGCGTCTCTAGAGATGGCCGGCTCCGGAGATACCACGACGTGGACCCCGGCGAATGTCCTCAGTTCGGCCTTTCGCTTCCTGTTCGACATGGTGGAAACCGGGGAAAGACCCCCGAGGTTTCCACCTCCTACTTGAAGCATGTTGACCCGACCGCCAGAGTTGATTGGTGGGACCGAATCATCAGAGTACTCCGTCTCATGCTCGATTCTGGCGACCGGATTGGGAGGAGTTCTCTCATGTTGTCGGCGTTCGCGCCCTCCGGTCCTTTCCGTCCTTGGCTCCGGCTTGGTGACCAAGTTGTCCAGTTTGCCTTCCTCAAACAATCGCCAGAGCTGTCTGAGGAGGTCGCGGCATTGGCTAGTGTTGTGGCCGGGACTCTTATGATAGGCACAGAATTTGCTACGGTCTAGGTGACCGTGGTCCCTTATTGGCTTTGGCTTGGAAAGCCACTCGCGACCCTTGATCGCATTGAAGATGTGGGCCGGAGATAAGTTGAGGTTGTGAAGAAGGTGGACCTCTACATCCTCGAAGGCTTTGAACTCGCCAGGCGTCTTGGCGATCGCCTTTCTGGGCTTGGCGACCGCCTTCTTCTGGACATGGGAAGGTGCTTTTCCTTCTTCGGATGGTCCCTCTTCTAAGCGGAGCGAGAGCATCCTCTGTCTGGCCAGGAAACCGGCGGCTTTGTTGCGGAAGATCGAGTAGGTCGGGGGGATATCTTTTGTGAGGTGTCTGAACATGGGCGAACGTCCGTGGAATCCGCTCATAACTGAGTTGAGAGCGATCTCGTCGCTGACGGGCTCACCGGTGAGGACTATCTCGTCTACCCGGTCGACGTAATCCTTATCCGATTCATCCTTCCCTTGCCTGATTTTCATCATGCGGTGGGGACCTTCCGGGCGAGCGACTTTGGCGGCGAAGTACGACGCGAAGTCGTTCGCTAGATTCTCAAAGCAGTTGATTGAGCGAGATGGTAGTGAGGTGTACCATCTGTGGGCGAGATCTCCCAGAGTTAACGGGAACATGCGACATTTCGTCGCATCTGAAGCTCCGCATCCGGTCATGTAGATCCGGAATTTGCTTAAGTGGGTTTTCGGATCCGATCTCCCCTCGTATAGAGGTGTTTGTGGGGGATTGATCGTTGGTTGGACTGGGGCGAGCTCGATCTGAGTTGTGAGAGGTTCGCTTGATCCAATGATCGATCTCCTGGCGCCTGCCCTATTTTCCAGGAGCGCCTTCATCTCGTCGAGCTGGCGTTGCATGGCGGCCATCGCCGTTGCCTGACTGCTCGCCGAGTGGCTCTCAGAGCGTGAACCAAGGCGATCGTGTACTGATCCCCTAGCCCCGGGGTGAATGACGAGCTCCCTGCCAGCGGGTTCCTTCCTTGGGCGGGCAGGGGCTCTCTGACCGACCTGTCTCTTGGGAGTCGGATATGCCGAACTCCTGGTAAAGGATTCAGATACCGATGTCTCCCGGCTGGGGCCTGAGTGCCCAGGTCGCCATGAGGGATCGCTCCCTAGGCGGCTGAAGACGGAATCGTCCCGCCTTACGAGAGCCTTCCCCTGCGGCTCGGGGCTTTCTGTCGATTTCTCAACATAGATCCCCTTGAGCTTCCGTTTGCTTGCCCGGCGGTTAGCTGACGGGGTGATGGTGGGCGAATCGCGGGCCCTCTGTCGTTCCCTGAGGATGGCTATAGCCTCCTCAATCTGTTCCGATGTCTGGAACTGATCGAGTGAGAGGCTAGAACCGTCCCTCGGGGGCGGGAGTGAGAGCCTAGCGTCGCCACGGTCGCCTTCCGCCGTGGGCTGGGATTCGGTCCTCGCCGGAATAAGATTTCCGGCAGATCTCAGGGTGGCCCTCTTGGAGGTTTTTGCTGATGTCATTTTCCGTAGGTTTTTCTGTTGAAGAACAGTGAGTGTTTCTTCAAGTATATGTCCGGAGAACAGTGAGTGTTCTTCGAGACGGTAGGAATAAAAATGAAGGTTTCGGGCCCTCCTTCCTCTAGCGCCAATTGTTGTTACCCAAAATATTATCCGGAGATAGTATTGCTGGAATGATCGAGTAACAAACAAGTGCGAGAACACTTCCGTGAGAAAATAGATAACACAAGATTTGCCGGGGTTGTTAATCCCGGGCTTGAATGCTCTCGCGAGATGTTATTAATAAATATACTGTCGAGTACAAATATTAATGTTAGAATCTAATACAAGGAGTATAAAGACTTCTAGTTATCTAGGCTTTAGAGCGCGTAGATTGCCGGAAGAACCAGATAGGTAAATCTGTGAGTTCTTGCTTGGGATATTTGACGAATGTGTATGAATATCACTATGAATGTGTTAGTGGTTGCCAAAAGAGCCTTTGATTCTCTCTTTGGTGTGTATTTTGCACTTAATTCGTAGTAGAATTTTTTTTTTCTTTGGCCGCAACAGTGAGTCCTCTATTTATAGGGGACAAGGTAGTTGGGATCCCTCAGACGATCGCGGGCGATCGCCGTTTTCTATATTAAAATAAAGAGGCCGATCGTCCCGTCACGTGGGCCTGTTCCCTTGAGGTCCGAGGTTGCAGTTGGAGTCCAGCTGGGTGAACCAATGGGAAGCCAGCACGTGTTGCGAGTCGCTGCCCGAGGAGGGCCCACTTCGTACCTTTCGGCGGCCTTGTCGGTAGGTGTGGTAGGTGACAGGCTGGGGTCAATGATCCTATCTGTCGGTATCCTATGAAGATCCGCGGGTGGGCCATCGTCCAAGATTCGGTCTTCGACGACTTTGACGGATGCTGGATCCCCATGTGGCATGGGATGATCGCCTCTGGTCCGCTCTTTAAAGACGATCGCCAGGTATCAAAAGACGATCGCTGGTTACCAAAAGACGATCGCCGCATTGTGCCGAACTCTAGGCGTTTGCCCGGAGTATGTCTTTCATGGTTGGCTCTTTTGATCGTGATGCCGATCGCCTATCGAGGCGTATTAACCGCCGCACAACAATCATCAATATAATATATAATAACTATCGTTATTACTCTTCTTCCAGAAGAAAGTGCAATAATTATTATGCAATTAATCCAATATCTATAAGATGTTGATGAAAATTGGTCAACTCAAAATAATACAATTTTAAGTGTATAAATGTACTTCATGATATTTACTAGTAATTTGTGATATTTATCATACAATATGTGTGAATTTGTATTAATATATCTTCAGGATATATATCATAAATAAACATATAGTTAAATAATATATAAAAATAATATAAATAGACTTTAACACCAAACACGTAAATTTAAATATGTAAATATTGAAAGTATTGGGATTAATAGACTTCTGGTATAATAAGTGGTGAATATTATTTACATTGATATTTTTTCTAATACCAATTTCTTTTCTTCAGAAATTGTATATGTCATTTGTCTCACTTGTTATCGCGGAATCATACATATTTCAAGCGATAGTTTAGAAATTCATAGATTTGTCGATACTTAGAAGATAATAGTGCAAAATCTTTGATCCTGTAAGAAGAAATTTAGTGGTTCTTCATGAACTGTCAATAAATTTGGCACTACCTTTTTTTTTTCCATACGAAAAGTATCATTCTAAAGATATCATGCATATTTGCACTTTGATGAGGCAATAAATTATGACCACTATTTAATCCCAATAACTTGGCATTCTATTCACAAAAAGAAGAAACAAGATAAGCCAAGAATTTGAATGATACAAATATCTTCAGGATATTTGACCCTTTTATCACTGATTATATAGCAACGATTAATTCAAATCATACTCCAGGTATGACATCATATCTTATATTGATAAAAACTCACAATATATCATAAGAGATAATAAAATATTAAACTACACAATATATAAGATTATATATTGACATATAATCTTAAGATTATCATTTTCGTGTCCTTATCATTAACCGTTGATATATCAACTCCGCGAGATAAAATTTATAAATAATTATCTCCTACAAGGATAAACTCTAAATTTTATCTAATTCGGGAGATAAAATTTGAGCCATGTAATATTAAAATTTTTAATTTAATATTGTTCACTTCCGGGAACAACTTGATAGGAATATTCGACCACTTACTAATCTTGCTATCATTGGAGCACAGTCGGATTATGATTGTGGAGTATATCATATCTTGTACAATCTCGATAGAGGATATTCTCAAATCATATTAATATTTTTTTTATTTGAGATATAAGTTATATTTTCCTTCAGGGATAATATCATGCTACATCAAGGGCATAATGATTTAATTATGCTATTATATTTATAAATAACAAATCAATATTCTTCAGGAATATTGTATCATCACATAATTCATGTATAAATAAGAATTATTCATTTAGAATAGTAATATTCTTCAAGAATATTACAATTAATTGTGCTACTTGGGAGCAATAATTTTAAGATCCATAATTGAATATACAAAGGGAAAAAAATAGTACGAGAATTAATCAAGGCTCGAAATAACTAAACTAAAATAGTTCTTCAAGAAGACTTACAATATTCTTCAGAATATTATTTTGTATTTTCATTAGGAATTGCACAAATTATTAGATCTCATAGTGTTCATGAACACATCATATTCAACTAGAATATGACGAGATAACGTTGTCCTTCTTCAGGACTACAACAAATCTTTTATCTTAATAATCTTCTGGATTATTAAGTATTGTTGAATCGTGTTTCTTCCGGAAACAAAGAGGAATATGATTTGATAATAAATTTTGAGGTCATCATATATATTATTTATATATGATGCACACAAAAATATAAAATTTAATAACTAAATATAATATATTTTTCCTCAAAATCATCATATGCAAGAAAGTTTTTGAAGGAATAAATAGAATTAATACCTTTCACCAATGTAAAAAAGACTATTTACATTCGGACTTTTTTTATGCATGCAATACATTTTAGAATCCGATCTCCACCGTTGAATTTGTAGATCTGTTTGTCAGGAAGATACTGTAAATATTTGATGATGATCCGACGGTTAACAAAACGGGAATCGCGATTTTAGCGCGATCTCGCAGTGCAGAAAAGTTGCTCGCGTTTTTTTTTTTTTTTTTTTTGATTTCGAAAATCGGAGAGAAAAAAAAAATTTACTCGTAGAGTATCGTGCTGATAAGGTGTTATAAACATGAGAGAAAAAGAGAGAAATTGGAAGAGAAGAAGAATAATGTATGTATTCTTATGAGGGCCAAAGGCCTTTATTTATAGGTACACATCTAGAATTTCAAGGGTATAAAGATATTCATTAGTAAATACATTAATTACAACAATAACAACTATTGTCACACCGTTGCCGTTACAGTCTACAGAATTCCTTTATTCCATTTTACCTATGGAAAATCAAGTCTGCAAAGACGTTCCTTAATTCCACAAATATACACACTTCTATTAAAAAAAATCGGGACATGTATTATTTTTTTAAGTTATTTGATTTTTTTAAATAATATAGTTTATATATAGAGAGGTCTCTTCTTAAAATTTCAAAAAGATAACAATAAAAAAATAATAAATATATATTATGAGAATTTTATTCCACAACCTACACTCATCTACCAATAAAAAAATTATTTTTTCAATTTTTATAGCTTAAAATTTAAAATATTTATAATAATTTTGTATCAATTTGGTTAAAAATATATCAAATTAATTCTTATCTTCAATTAGACATCGACATTGAATATAATAAATTTGATTGATTTACATTTAATGGCGGATACCACAAAAAAAAATTATATTAGAAAAAATATGAATATTCGTTTTCAGTCAAATTAATTGATGCAAAATAAAAATAAATTACCTGAAATTATATTTAACACTCATATTGCTTACATAAAAAATAAATTATGGCATTTATTTAATCATAATAACTAAAAAGAGTAAAATACAAGTTGCACACACTCACATATATGAGGACTTAGTCACATAATTCTCGTCCCCAAATTTGTTCATATAATAGACACTAATTAACTTAACACTATGCCAGTGTGACACTTCTCCAATTACATTACGGTCTATAATACACTCAACAACTTATTAAAATTTGTGTCAAAGACTATAAGGAACAAAATTGAAGGATAGAAAAAGTATTTTTTTATGTAATAAAATATTATGTCTGGTGCATAGTATGAATTAGAGCAGTTAATGAATTCCAAAAAGAACCAACTCCCCTTTGTACATTCACCGTTATGCACATCCCTTACATTGTAGCAAAAGGCGAAATTCCTCGCCCCCAGAGCCTCCACCCCCCAGTCCGACAGGGATTGGTGGATGAATTAAATTATGGTGACTCAACGGCCTACTAGGTGGGAGGAACAGTGCCTGGTGCCCACAAGGAGCTATCCCCCACATTGGAGGGATAAAATTCCCACACTACGGCTGCCAGGACTCGAACCTGCATCCTTGTAGCAGAGGCGGTCTTGACATTTCGTTGGCCTTAGGCGAAGTATGATAAATAGGGCCTTTTATTTTAATTTAATATATGTCCAAATTATTTTTTAAAGCAAGATAGAGTAATGTTTAATGAGTCTCGTTAAAATTTTGTGCTCTAAAATCCTCATAAAGGGAAACACTATCAAGAAAATGTACTCCATCCTAATTCATTGCAATAAATAACAAAGAGTACAAATACTTGGATGATAAAATCAAACCGAAATGAAATCATATAAACAAAACGACAGATTCCTAGCATGAGAATAAGACAAGGCAACCAACCAATAAATAATTTTCCTACCATTAGCATAGAATTAGAAACAAAACCACATATTTCTAATTCTCTAGCATTAAAACGTCCCTAATTTCTCATTTTCTCTTAATCCATTTTTTCCCTTTCTTTCAAAAGAAAGGCATTAGAGGAATAAACACAACCAAATGCACAATTTAAGGTTATATAAACTACTAAACTTGCATATTATATAACTAATTGAATGGGAATTGCTGGGAATAGAAGACAGTAACAAAATTTGGAGTTGCTGCCAAGTTGGAAAGTGGAAACAATCTTGCCCAATTTTAATGTTGTTTTTCATACGCAAACACGCTAATCTTAAACGGGTAGGTATTTTTCCAGTTTTGGGCCATGTATTGAGTAGGAGCGGTAAAAAATAAATTTTTTTGGGCCCTTTTTGGGTTGGGCCCTGGGCCAGCGCACACATGGCCTACTCTCAGGGCCGGCCCTGCCTTGTAGCAATCTGCCACCCATGAACCAGTTGAGCTGCCCATGCGGATGTTAATTTAGCTGAAAGACAATATGAGATGTGTGAAAAAAATAGAGGAAGAAGCTAAAAAGTATAGGAGATGTAAAAATGAGTTTGAAAATAATAATAATAAAATCATAGTAAATGATGTGAAGATAGACGTAAGAACATAGATGATGTGAAGACGGATGTGAAAAAAAGGTGGAAAAAAAGTGGATAAAAAGAGATAAAAGTGATTGGACAAATATATATTTTAAAAAATATAAGAGTTGTGTTTATCTCTCCTGAACCCACATTTTCAATGGACAATACTTTTGGAGATGTTCTAAAATCTCCAATCTTGCAATAAAACTGATGTGTAAGCAAGTTGATGCAATAAAATTTTCAATTAAAACGTGAGAGATCCATTGTTCATGAAAATGGAGGATATATCAGTGGTAGGCGATGGAATTGATTGTTCGGCAATATGAAGGAGAGGGTCCGTTGACGAGTGTTGAGTCAGAGTCGATGCTATTTGTTGGGCTTCAGTCCAGCATCCTGCCTGCATAGGCTTAAAAATGCGCGAGGCGCGGCTTGCGATTAGACCTGTGAGATCTGCACTAGAAAGTGGTTAAATGAATTGATTATGACTACTCATAGCAACAAGATGCATCTTCGTTTCTGGTATCTATCTCATAGAAACTCCAAAGTTAAGCGTGCTTGGCCTGTAGTAGTTATGGGATGGGTGACCCCCTGGGAAGTTTCCTAGGTGCGCGTGAGTGAGGACAAAGCGCGCTAGAAAAGACTCGTGTTGGTACAGTGAGGATAATCTTCATCATTCTTGGGACCAACACTATTTTTTTGGAATCGGCATTACATCCTTGGGTATTCAGATCATCATCATGATGAAGAGGTCTGGCTTCCCTGGTGCTTGCATGATTCTGATTTCTGATAATAGATTTGTGGTTGTGGAGGGGAATCAATCGGCCTTAGCTTTTCGGGGATAGTTTCGTAATATGGGCTAATTTTCTTCTTCGATGGCGGCTAATGTTGTAACATCCATATATTTTGAGTCTATTTTTATTCTATATTGTGAGATTTACATCATGTATTACTGAAGAGATAATGTACTGATATCTAGTATGTGATGTTAATTATAAATTTTTCGAAAAATATGTAATGATTATGGCATTTGGGAATCATTTGGGCGAAAGGATAAATGTTAATTTTGTTCCAAGTATGGTGCCTGTTATATGTGCGACCATGGCGAGTCTATGTATGTAACTCAGCGATCTTAATGTACGCTATGAGGATGAACTAGAATACTCTACGACCAGGTTCGATCAAGAAGGCCAGCTGCATGATTCCACTTTCGGCCGAGTTGGGTGAGTACTTTAGATGCATGTGAACAATCGAGTCAATTCTAATTGTGTACGCTATCAAGGAGAGATCAACATACATTAGTTGATGCAATTAGCGAGCTTAATGTGTTTGTTGTATACGTTATGAGGATACATCTGAGACAGTACCTAAGGAAATTGTATAGCGCCCACTACTGAGGAATAATAGCGTACGTAAAACTATGTAGCAAATGCTATCGACCGATTGTATCATATGTTATGTTCTGTTAAGTTTATAAAATAAGAGTGATCATTTTAGTTATCCACGGACTTTCATCTACTAAACTATTATAAAATACTTCTGAGCCTTGGAGATAACTTATTTCGCTTCATCAAAGCAGGGGATTGTAACAGAGTTGGCTTTGCTTAATCTTTTGGAGTTCTGGAAGATCGTAGGGGTTATTCTTCGTCCGAATTCTTCATTTGAGGTAATAGAGTTGATCTTTGTTCTGTATATTGATCTTTTAAGCAATTATATCATGTCTTCAATTGTATTTGATGATCATGATGAAGTTAGACTTGTGCTATTTAGAATTTGAGAATATTTTTGAAGAGAAATGAACTTATGAAGATATGTATATCATTTGATCAAAAGAAATGATACGAGAACTGTAATATCCGGATTTATTATTGAGTATTTAATCTGTATTTGAACTCTGTATTATACGGGATTGTGATATCGATAATTGAAGTATGATATTTCTCGTATTTGTATCCTTGTACATGAGTATGGCAAAATATTAATTTCCCATGAGCTGGGCGGCTAGCACATGCGCCAGCCAGACATGGATCCGGAAAAGATTCCCGCGGATGAACCTGGACAGTTTTGTAGTCAACGCTCGTTAGCGTACGCTAAGGACAGTAAGGTAGCGTACGCTAAACAATTAACGTACAGAAACATTATAAAAGGGACAGCACCCCATTTTATTTTGTTTACGTTTTCTTCACTTGTCCTTCATTTCTTGGAAGTCAGAGAGAGTCCCCCCTACTTCATAAATACATATAAACCATCTCTACATGATTATTGAAGATTGGAGATTACTTATACTTGATCATTGAAGTGGAGAATCATTTTGAATTGACACACAAGCAACCGGAGTTGGATTCTACCTATTGTCTCGGTGTTTTCTTCATCTTAAGGATGTTAATACTATCTCCAATCTTGGATTCATGTTATTAAGGATGTAATGATCATGCTATCAAGATATTAATTTCCATTGATGAATTATTCAAACAATCATCATGTTTAGAGGTTGGAATGTTTATGCTTAAGATATCGTCGTTGATAACATCATAGTTGGAATCCTATCATGTCAAATGATGAGAGAATTATTCTGAGATTGATTATCCGTATTGAATAATATTGCCATATTGATCGTAGACTTGGAGTTGATATCACTTTTGTTAAACGAACTTAAGAAAGAATCATCGAAGGTTGTATCCTTTCTTATAAGTTGGATTTGTTAGTCATCTTTATAATGAAATCTGAATGTAATGGTGATATTAGAATCTAACGCATCAACCTTAGATCACCGAACTTCGCATGAGAATTTGTAATCATAATTGGAGTATGATCACCATGATGATATACGTATCCTTGAATTCGAAGATGTTTGAATCCGTAAGATCATTCGTAATTGTATGAACATGATATGTATGGCGATAACGAACATTAATCACTGAGAATTTCGTAAGCTAAATCACAGTTAGAACAGTCGTCTGCCCAGTGAGGAACTATCATACATGTTTAGCGTATGCTAAGCTATGTAGTTAACGTATGCTATCGGGCATAGTTAACGTACGTTACGCTTGGTACGTAACATACGTTATATCATCAGACGAGTCAGTCCACTGATCAGTGAGGGACTGACAGTGTATGGTTAGCATACGCTAGACTTTGTATTTTGCATGCACTAATAAGTAATCTTAACGTACGCTACATAGGGTACGTAACGTATGTTAAGCAGGTCAGGCAGGTTACTTTTTTCGAACTTCCGACCGTAATTTGGATTGCTAAACATTCGTACGACGTGAGATGAATTCTATATTATTTATTTTGTTAAGGTTCGAGCTTAGAAACATGATTGAATGAAGGGGACGTCTTTCGAGCGTTTTGATATTCGTGGAAGTTTTATTCTTGTCATCAAATCGCGGCAAGTACTTTAATTAAAATTGTTCGTATTATGTTGGTTACATTATGATTGTACTGTGCACATGTGTTGTGATTAATTGTCCACCATGCGTTGATCCGACCAGAATCATCATGGGAATCTATAGCTGTGTGCGCTGGATCGTTGGACAGGTAGTTCCACCATGCTTTGGTCCGACGGGATCATCATGGGAATCTATAGCTGTGTGTGCTGGATCGTTGGAATACCATGAGTATGTTGAGACTGTTATGATGTGATATATGTTGTTATTATTTCTCGTTGGAGAAACTTGTCATGATTATTGTTGATTTAATCATTGTTGTATGATTATCGTACTTGTACTAGCATCGTTGTGCTAACCCCTTCGGGGGTGAACATTTGTTTATGTTCAGGATCTAGGAGAGCAGGGAAACAACCACTAGAGCTGCATGATGACAAGGGTGCAGAGTGATGTTCCGGCCGGGTTTATTTGTATATTGTTTGTATTGTTTTAATAAGTACTCGAGCAACATCGTCTGTGATATCTGGATTTGGTGATGTATTAATATTTTTCCTTTGGATAATTGTATTCTCGGTATTGGTCCATAACTGTTGTATTTTATTTCAGTTACTTTCATATATTGGTACCTGTTACTGTCTTTTTAATTCTCCACCCTTGTAAATTCTTATGTAAAGGATATACGGCGCTGTAATATTCCTGAATATATCGGGGGTGTTACAGAATATGGTATCAGAGCAAAGATTATGGATATCTTGGCCATTGGGTTAAAATAGGGGTCATATATGTCTTTTGAGGTAACCGGCCGTGAATAACATCACTGTGCTGCCTACGTCTTCGTGCGAGCGGTGGTTGTAAGTTCCTAAACTCTATCTCGTCCTTTGCATGTTATACTTCTTTATACTTGAACATTAGAACGATATTGTTTCCTGTATATTGAGTATTTATGATTACAGTATGTTGAGAGGAGGACGTGGACGTGGTCGTGGTCGCGGACGCGGACGAAGAAATGCTGAAAGAGAAGCTTCGCCTTTTAGTCAGGCTAGCCACAGTTCAGGCGAGCTACAAAGATCTATTAATAATGAACCGGAACCTACTGTGCCCGAAATCCTTCGTCCGGTGGTCAACCAGATGACTCACTTTGCCCAGGTCGTGGACCGAATGCATGTGGCAGTAGGACTACAACATGGAGGTGGACAGCAAGGTGTTCCACACATGGGAAATCGAGGCGACCAATGGCTGCAGGAAGTGGCAAAGATGCAACCACCTAAATTCGACGGCTTTTCTGAGACTCCCACATGGGATCATTAGTTGAAGGAAATGGAGAGGATTTTTTTCGGGATTAATTGCCCAGACGACCGGAGAGCCTCTATTGCTCAGTACTTTCTGATAGGGGAAGCGTCCGAGTGGTGGGAAGCCATCCGGCCTGTAGACCATGATGCTGACTTGACAGAATTTAAATTGATGATGGAAGCTCAGTATTGCCCTCGTCCATTTTGATATGAGAATGAAACCAGAAATCCAGAGGTATATGTCCGGTTTTGAATGTACACTCTCCATCAATATCAGTATAAAGCATTGGCGTATGAAATCAAGGAAGCAGCAATGGAGAAATTTGCCGAATCCAAGAAGCAGAAAGTCTCTGGTAGTTTCACAGAGCACAAGAGCAGCGGGCCCCACAAGGCCCAGTCATCCTTTCATTCATTCAAGAAACCTCTGCACCCATCCAAGAGCGGAAAGAACTTCGGAGCAGTATCAGCCACGACGGATACAACTAGGAAGTGCTTTAACTGTGGTCGCCCAGGCCACCTTTGGCGTAATTGCTTCCGTACTCCAGTTACATGTTTTGATTGTGGACAAGAAGGGCACCGGGCGATGTTTTGCAAGGATGCCAAAAAGTTTAATGGAACCCGTTCATCACAACCAGCTCAGAAGGAAGTAAGTATTCAGCAAACACAGCAGAGTGTTCAGCTGCCCCAGAATTTCGGTCGAGGTCGGGGCAGGGGACAATTCGACCGCAAGGGAGCCTCGAGTCTCGGATCTGCTCCCCTACGTCTGTACGAGATGAGGAGAATAGACGATCAGGATGCTGTTGTCGCATCAGGTATTGTTCAGATCCTTTCCCATCCAGTTAGCGTTTTATTCGATACAGGAGCTACGCATTCTTTTATATCCTTGTCTTGTGAAAATCGTTTGAAAATTTTTGGTTTCCATAATTGTGAGCCTTATGTTGTGAGTTTACCGAGTGGAGAGAGTATTGTTGGAAACTTAGAAACTAGATATTTCCCTGTATCATTTGGAGGCAGAGAGTGGCTCTCAAATCTGATTGTGATAGAGATGCAAGGAGACGACCTGATACTCGGAGATGATTGGCTTCATCGATATGGAGCTGTTGTAAACTACCGAAAGAGGAATATCTCAGTGATAGATGACGATGGTTCCGAAATACTGTTTGAAGGATGGAAACCAGGAAGCTCAGAAAAGATAATCAAGACGATGAAAGTTGTCAAATTGTTGAAACAGGGCTGTACCGGATACTGGTGCTACGTAATGAAGAAAGAAGATGGAAAAGTAGAACTCTCATCTATTCCAGTTGTGAACAAATTTCCGGATGTGTTTCCTAACGAATTACCTGGACTACCTCCACGACGAGATGTAGAATTCACCATCGAGCTGGAACCAGGAGCTACACCAATTTCTAAGGGGGCGTATCGTATGGAACATACAGAAATGTATGAATTGAAGAAGCAACTGGAAGAGTTACTGGACAAAGGCTATATCCAACCAAGCATTTCGCCTTGGGGTGCACCAGTTCTTTTCGTTCGGAAGAAGGATGGATCGCTTCGATTGTGTATTGACTATCGAGAACTAAACAAGACGGCGATTAAGAACAAGTATCCGTGGCCACGGATTGATGATTTATTGACCAGCTGCAGGGAGCAACGACGTTTTCGAAGATCGATCTGAGATCAGGATATCAATAGCTGAGGATTAAGGAATCTGATGTTCCGAAGTCAGCATTCATAACTCGCTATGGACACTATGAGTTTGTGGTGATGCCGTTTGGTCTCACTAACGCACCTGCTGTATTCATGCAGTTGATGAACCAAGTGTTCATAGAGTATTTGGACAAGTTTGTGGTTGTGTTCATTGATGACATTCTGGTGTATTCTAAGAGCCCGGAAGAGCATGCGCAGCATTTGGGGATTGTTCTAGACCTTCTGAGAAACGAGCATTTGTACGCTAAGCTTTCTAAGTGTGAATTCTGGCTAAAAGAAGTAATGTTCCTCGGCCATGTTGTAATATCCGCAATTTTCGATTTTTGGTGAATTTCTTTTTTCGGCCGGAGTCCGTTTTGACGGCTCGCTCATGACCGTTTCGTCATTCTGAGAATGATTAATTCTGCACTTTTTGTCATCCGAGTTCGTTTCGGTGTTGTTTTGTTGAGTTCTGTGCTTTTTAGCGACTTTTCCGCACTTGAGTTCGATTCTTGCGAATCTCGTCCGAAACTGCTGTTTCGAGTTTCCCGCAAGTCCGTTTAACTTTGTTAGACGTGTCGTGAACTTCGGCTTGATTATTCGTTGACGTATGGTGATTTTCGGGCATTTGGGCCATTTTCGTAATTTCCCAAAGTTTGGGGTAATTACCTTCCGTTGTCGAATTTCGAGCCTTCGGGTGGTCGGAATTGTGTGTCCTACTAGCTCTTAGATTCGTCTTTGTGAGTACTTCGTAACCGTATCTTCGGTTCGTATTCAGGTTCGGGTTTCGGTGTCGTTTTGTTGAATTCAGGATTACTAAACGACTTTTCTAAGTATGAGTTCGTCTTTGTTAGATCACCATTAATTTTTGGTAACTCCAAAAATTATAAATCTTTGCAATATTATAGAACATCGAGTTAGCTTTCCAATGGTTCAAACGGTGAGTCAATCGGAGTCCGGACGAGAGAGTTATGGTCGTTTCAGTTTTTGGCCGATCACTTCCAGGAGCCTTTCGGCCGATAGGGGGGTCGATAGGCTCTACTGCCGGCATTCCGTATGGGTATCGGTTGGGCCTATCGGCCGATAGGCTGGCCGATAGGTTCTGCTGTGTTACACTATAAATGTGTTGTTTTGAGCGTGAACAGCTCATTTCCTTCTTCTTTTTCCGTAGACGCGAGAGAGAGTGAGAGAGGAGGAGAGCTTCTCATCATTATCATTTGGAGGGTTGATTTTCATCATTCTTCTTCGGTTGTGAAGCCCGGACAATCAATCCAACGCGTGTTCTACGAATCTAAATACTTGAATCACTCAAGGTAACATCTCTTGAAACCCTACCTTTTTGGATAATTGGGGATTTTGGGGTTTTGTCCGATTCTTTCCGTTTTGTTGATGGATTCTTGATGAATATGATTAATCTTGTTGATATCATTAGTTTTCCTACGGATTCATGGTATATTTTCATAGTTTTGCGGAATCGAGAGGGTTTGGTTGTGGTCCGCCCTCGTTGTTATTTTTGTGCGAATATACATGAATCGTAGGCGGGTTTCCGGGTGTATTCCATTTCCGTAATCGTTTAGAAGTGGTTGTGATTGTGCTATTCGAATCGTTAGGTTCATTTCCGCCGGTTCCTTGCGGTCGTGTTCAACTCTTCCGTTCGTGTCATCGTCTAATTAATCGAGGCAAGTATCCTTATGAACTTACAGTCTTGACATAGTAGTTTTGTATGAGAAATTGTGTGTGTGTGTATGCTCACTACGGGTTAGACTCGACGGGGTCTCGGTAGGGGTCCACGGAGGTGTGGATCGACGAGCTTTGCTTTTAACCACTACGGGTTAGATCCGACGGGGTCTCGGTAGGGGTCCACGGAGGTGTGGATCGACGGTTAATTGTGGTGAATTTTACAAATGTGATTTGATATTGGCATTTTCGGAAATGAGCGTTTTGGAAATTATGATTTCTTGATGGCATGCATTACTATATGTGTAAGATGTAAAATGTTCATTTGGTTACTTGTACTAGCGTAATTGCTAACCCCTCTGGGGACCCGTTGTCGGGGAAATTCTTGTTATGGATTTCGTGTTATGTTCACCAGACGAGCGGCTACTGGATGGTACGAGGATGTCGGCCAAGGTTGTTGACATGTGCAATTGAGTCTTGTTATTTCCTACTGTCTCTTTTGATGTGGATGTTTTCTAAAGTGTAAACTTATAGATTGTACTCGCGAGTACTTAGGCTTTTCCTTTCGGATTGTGTTTGGACTTCGTTGGAGTTACCGTATTTGTCGGTTGATGTTTATTATGCCGGTTGTACCGGACGTGTTGTTTTTATGTTCTTGTTGTTAACAATTGTTTCCTTGCTAACCGAGTTGGTTAGTCGATAGGTTTTTTCTTGTGTTAGCATGGTGGGTCCCATGTAGGGGTCCACGGCGCTGTAATACACCTCGAATATCTTGGGGGTGTTACAGAAATGGTATCAGAGCTCTAGGTTTATGGATACCTAGGCTTGTTGGTTATTTGGGTCTAGTTGTGTTCTGTTTTGCACATTGTCACACCGCTGCCGGCATCTCAGTACATCCAGTGCTCGTAAGTTTTCCTTACTCGATTCTCTTGTTTTCTCGTATTGAAATTCCACTTCTTGAACTGTGATTGCCTCTCTCGTACTTATTGTCGAGTTGTTTTCGATCCATCCGGTTCGTGTACTTTTGATTCTAGTATTGCGCAGTCCTTTGTCTCTCTGGAGTATGTGCGCCGCTCGGGCTTGACCGTTTGTAGTTTTGCGAGATTTACATAGCTAAACTTCCTAGCGTTGGTTTTATCGTTGGTGATCGAAAGATCCGAGTTTTTCTCCTTGGTATATTGTTATAGGGATTGACTCTCTAGTCTTTTCTTTGTGTGATGGAATCTGTTTGGTAATTGCGATATACTAAATGTATGTTGAGCCGAATGTACCGATGAGTTGAGAAACTCACGTAGTGGTTTCGACATATGTCCAAATCGGTGATCTTTGGTTACTGTTGTTAAACTTGGAGAGATAGTTTGACATATGCTTGGAATTAGTATTTCCGAGTTGCGCTTTTGAATGGTGATTTTGAATGTCGTATATGAGTGTGTCCGGAATTGTTGGTACTTGGCTAATTATTATTATTTACAACCAATGTGTTTCTATTAATAATAATACATGCGGCGTGCATGCTTGAAAATTTCTTAGACTTGATCGTATTGTGGGTTTTGAAAGTGACATGAATTTGGGCGAGCCACCTTGTATTTTCAAATAAAACCTTGTGTCGTATTTAAAGGTCATGTTTAAAAGTGTTTTAGGACATTTTATAAAATGCTACCATTGTTAAGCCCTTGTCGTGTTTAAAAGGGTCTTGAAAACGATTTTTAACTTACCGGTTTTATTTTCGAATGACTAGAGTATACGATTTTAAAAATCGATTAGCCTGGGGAAACCTAGGTGTCGAATCATGTTGTGTTTGTCGAGTTTTGTCTTAACGGATTTTTGTCCGACTTAGTCGCATCGCGACGCGTCGCTTGAGATCATTGGTCGTGATTAGTATCGAGGGGTGGTCGTCACTTACGTGCGACCTATGGATGTTAAACTCCTTCCTTGTGTTGTGCCTCGTGTGACACGAGTTATTTGTATGATTAGTCGTTAAATGATGGAATCCTTCGTGGATTTTGATTTCACGATATGTGTTTATTAGACTCTCGTATTTGGTTTATACGAGGAGTGTAAATCCTTCTTGATGTATTTTCGCACCGTATTTTATCCATTGCGTGAGTTCTTTCAAACGGCTTTGTATTTTGCAACCGAGTTTTATTTCGTAAAACCGATTCCTTGAATCAAGTTTTGGCATTTTGGTCTTGAATATTTCATGATGGTTTGACAAATGATTTTTGTGAGTTTTGGAAAATATTACCGTCATTGGTCTTTTTAGCATTTTTGAAATGACGTGGGAAATTGTGCTTAGCACGTAAACTGTGTGAGAAAGGTTTACGGCATGTAATCTTTCCGATATGTTCTGTTGTTGTCTCTGTTGGTCATTAGCGCACGCTACGCTTTGCGGCTAGCGCGCGCAAGAGTGCGTTGGTAGCACGCTAAGGGGAGGATAGCGCACGCTACCCGGTAGTTCGAGGCGATCCAGAGCTACCGGGTGGTGCAAGTTCTCGTTAGCGCACGCTAACACTTGGGGTTAGCGCACGCTAACGGTGTATTTTTTTGGTCGGGAGTTTTGTTTGGTGCCGTGATAGCGCACGCTAACCTTAATGATTAGCGCACGCTAATTGTGTCCATATAAATACCGGACACCGCCTAGAAGTTGCATTTTTCTTCATTTTTCTTCTTCCTCCATGAGATTGAGACGTAGCGACTAGGTTTCGCACTGGGGCTGATTTTTTTCCATCCAAAGGTGTTTTGGAGTATCCTAGATGATTTTTAACATCATCTAATCCATTGTTCTTCGCGAATCCGTGCAATTTTTCTTGAATCCCTAGAGTTGACTTTTTGGAGTTTTGTTCTTGATGTCGTTTTCCATCCGGTTTTGATAAACCGATCGTTGTTTTAACGATGTTGTTAAGCATATCCTAGGGATTGTATATCACTGTCTTGATTGTGAACGATTTAATGAGTGTGCTATGATGTGTTTAAGTGAATATTGACAAGTGTGAATTCTGGGCATTTTGGCCTATTGTACTTCTGAAAACCTTGAGTATCTTAGAAAATAAATTTCGAGACGTACTTTTAAAATGAATTATTTTCTCGTAGTACATACAAGGTGCCACAACACGTTTCAAAATTCTTCTACCTCGAGGACCAAAATGCTTTGAAATATTTTCAATGTTTTAGAAACACTTTTATTTAGACCCGAGGGTCGAATATCCTGAAAGTTTTCACTAAGAGAAAGTGTCCTCATTTTTATCAAATGCGAAATGGTTCTCCAAAGTCTCGATAATGATGTTTCACGTTTGTACTTTTTGAAAGGTGATACTCAAGATCAACCGGTGTTCTTCTAAATTATTTTCAAAATGAGGTTTTCGTTTTTAAAACCTATCCATTCCCATTTGAGGGATGGGTATATATGTATGATGTTCGCGTTGTCGTTATGATGTTTGCTCCCGAGTATGATCAGATTGGTGGCATGAACGTCGAGGCGTTGCCACGCATTTGTTGTGAGAGGTGGGATGTTAGTGTCGAATGTTGCCGCCTCGTAGTGATTTCTACGTTGTCGCGCATGTGCGAGCTGTTAGAGCTTGGTTTGGTATGACAGTGTGCATCGGTGATCGTTCCGTTATGTGTCGGTTGTTTAATGTCTTGTTACCTTGCTCCTGTTTTTGTGAATTTCGTGGATGAGGTCGGGGATACTACCCATACTATTTTGACTTCTGTATTTTCTCTTTCTAGATCTATCGATTCGCTCGTGTTCGTTGATCTTATCGAACTTGATCTATACCTTGGTTTCATCATTCGAGCAGTAATCTGGTTTTGAGTCGATCTGGTTATCATTGTGACTTTTCCGAATTTGGTTCGACTATTGTGAATCCTGCTCGGAAGTAACATCTTTGGTTCTAATAGTTCTTTTATTCAAAGGGGATCGGATTTTTAACTTCGTATATTTTTTTAGCTCTATCAACTCGTTTATGCTCGTTAACATTTCGAACTTTCCATATCCCTTGCTTTTGTTAATCGGACGAGGTGGTATTGTTTTGGAATAACTCGCTCGTCGTTGTGGCTTTTCAATCGCTATTCCCTTTCCGTGGATATTGTGGGAATGCACGTCTTGTCGTTCTCACCAGTCATCCCGGGAGTTGTGGTTTGAATTTTATTATCCTACGTGTTTCGGACATGATTGTTCGATTTTTGTTGTCTCAATCGCTTGTTTGTTCGGTTTTGTTCTCGTTTCGTGATTGTTGAGCGTTCGGGCTCCTTCGTAATTTCCTTAAGTTTGGGAAATTAGTCTCGTTTCGATCTTCCAACCCTTGGGCGGTGGAATTCGTATTTATTCGACGTTTGGCTCGCATTTGATTGGTGAACCGTTGGGTTGGTCAATCATATTGATTTTCGTTCGTTGAGTTTTGTGATTGTTCGGATAATCGACTCGATTGTATTGTCTATTTGATGACGCTTGTCACTCGTTGATTTTATTATGTCTCTACCGGTGACGTTGCGTTAGTCGCCCTAGAGCGTATTTTCTCGCCGTATGTCTCTTTGCGTTCCTTGCGGTGTTTCGCCGTCGGGCGCGAGTCTTCGGTTTTGTGTATCTCGTCGAGTTTTCTGGCAAGGGATATTGCTTCTCCTACTTATTTTAAGTTTGGACGAAACTTCTTTTAAGGAGGGTAGAATGTAATATCCGCAATTTTCGATTTTTGGTGAATTTCTTTTTCGGCGAGTCCGTTTTGACGGCTCGCTCATGACCGCTTCGTCATTCCGAGAATGATTAATTCTGCACTTTTTGTCATCCGAGTTCGTTTCGGTGTTGTTTTGTTGAGTTCTGTGCTTTTTAGCGACTTTTCCGCACTTGAGTTCGATTCTTGCGAATCTCGTCCGAAATTTGTTTGAGTTTCCCGCAAGTCCGTTTAACTTTGTTAGACGTGTCGTGAACTTCGGCTTGATTATTCGTTGACGTATGGTGATTTTCGGGCATTTGGGCCATTTTCGTAATTTCCCAAAGTTTGGGGTAATTACCTTCCGTTGTCGAATTTCGAGCCTTCGGGTGGTCGGAATTGTGTCCTACTAGCTCTTAGATTCGTCTTTGTGAGTACTTCGTAACCGTATCTTCGGTTCGTATTCGTGTTCGGGTTTCGGTGTCGTTTTGTTGAATTGGGATTACTAAACGACTTTTCTAAGTATGAGTTCGTCTTTGTTAGATCACCATTAATTTTTGGTAACTCCAAAAATTATAAATCTTGCAATATTATAGAACATCGAGTTAGCTTTCCAATGGTTCAAACGGTGAGTCAATCGAGTCCTGGACGAGAGAGTTATGGTCGTTTCGATTTTGGCGATCACTTCAGAGCCTTTCGGCCGATAGGGGGTCGATAGGCTCTACCGCCGGCATTCCGTATGGGTATCGGTTGGGCCTATCGGCCGATAGGCTGGCCGATAGGTTCTGCTGTGTTACACTATAAATGTGTTGTTTTGAGCGTGAATGGCTCATTTCCTTCTTCTTTTTCCGTAGACGCGAGAGAGAGTGAGAGAGGAGGAGAGCTTCTCATCATTATCATTTGGAGGGTTGATTTGCATCATTCTTCTTCGGTTGTGAAGCCGGACAATCAATCCAACGCGTGTTCTACGAATCTAAATACTTGAATCACTCAAGGTAACATCTCTTGAAACCCTACCTTTTTGGATAATTGGGGATTTTGGGGTTTTGTCCGATTCTTTCCGTTTTGTTGATGGATTCTTGATGAATATGATTAATCTTGTTGATATCATTAGTTTTCCTACGGATTCATGGTATATTTTCATAGTTTTGCGGAATCGAGAGGGTTTGGTTGTGGTCCGCCCTCGTTGTTATTTTTGTGCGAATATACATGAATCGTAGGCGGGTTTCGGGTGTATTCCATTTCCGTAATCGTTTAGAAGTGGTTGTGATTGTGCTATTCGAATCGTTAGGTTCATTTCCGCCGGTTCCTTGCGGTCGTGTTCAACTCTTCCGTTCCGTTCGTGTCATCGTCTAATTAATCGAGGCAAGTATCCTTATGAACTTACAGTCTTGACATAGTAGTTTTGTATGAGAAATTGTGTGTGTGTGTATGCTCACTACGGGTTAGACTCGACGGGGTCTCGGTAGGGGTCCACGGAGGTGTGGATCGACGAGCTTTGCTTTTAACCACTACGGGTTAGATCCGACGGGGTCTCGGTAGGGGTCCACGGAGGTGTGGATCGACGGTTAATTGTGGTGAATTTTACAAATGTGATTTGATATTGGCATTTCCGGAAATGAGCGTTTTGGAAATTATGATTTCTTGATGGCATGCATTACTATATGTGTAAGATGTAAAATGTTCATTTGGTTACTTGTACTAGCGTAATTGCTAACCCCTCTGGGGACCCGTTGTCGGGGAAATTCTTGTTATGGATTTCAGGTTATGTTCAGCCAGACGAGCGGGCGCTGGGATGGTACGAGGATGTCGGCCAAGGTTGTTGACATGTGCAATTGAGTCTTGTTATTTCCTACTGTCTCTTTTGATGTGGATGTTTTCTAAATTGTAAACTTATAGATTGTACTCGCGAGTACTTAGGCTTTTCCTTTCGGATTGTGTTTGGACTTCGTTGGAGTTACCGTATTTGTCGGTTGATGTTTATTATGCCGGTTGTACCGGACGTGTTGTTTTTATGTTCTTGTTGTTAACAATTGTTTCCTTGCTAACCGAGTTGGTTAGTCGAGAGGTGTTTTCTTGTGTTAGCCTGGTGGGTCCCATGTAGGGGTCCACGGCGCTGTAATACACCTCGAATATCTTGGGGGTGTTACACATGTGGTATCAGCTAAAGGAGTCTGAGTAGATCCTCAGAAAATCGAAGCAGTTATGGATTGGAAGCCTCCTAAGAACGTGAAAGAAGTCCGGAGTTTTTTAGGACTTGCTGGATATTATCGTCGGTTCGTGGAAGGGTTTTCCAAAATTACCCACCCATTTACTCGACTACTGCAGAAAACTCAAAAGTTTGAGTGGAATGAGATGTGCCAGAATAGCTTTGATGAATTGAAAAAGAGATTGACGACGACACCGATTTTAGCACTCTCACAGGGAACTGGAGGATTCATAGTTTACAGTGATGCTTCGAACCAAGGACTCGGATGTGTATTGATGCAGAATGAGAAGGTGGTCGCCTATGCGTCACAACAGTTGAAGCCCTATGAAGTGAATTACCCAATGCATGATTTGGAGCTGACAACAATAGTTTTTGCTTTGAAAATCTGGAGACATTACCTGTACGGGACTCACTGTAAGATCTTCACGGATCACAAGAGTCTCAAATACATCTTCAGTCAGAAAGAATTGAACATGCAGCAAAGGAGATGGCTGGAACTGATTAAGGACTACGAATTGGAGATTATTTATCATCCAGGCAAAGCAAATGTAGTGGCCGATGCACTTAGCCGCAAGCCTGTTTCTATTCAGATGGAGACTCTGACCTCCCAGCTCAGCATTCAACGAGAGATGATTCGAGAAGGAATTGAAGTATGGTTGCATATAGTCCAAGGACAACTGTGTGTGATGGAAATAACTTCATCGTTAACCGAAGAAATCAAATCTAAGCAAGTAGATGATCCTCTGATGATTCGGTTACGTGATGAAGTGATCAAGGGAAAGGCCCCAGGATTTGTAATTCATGATGATGGAGTATTGAGATTTGAGAGCTGACTTTGCATTCCCGATATCTGTAACACCCCAAACTAGGCGGATATTACAGTGCCGTGAATCCCCGACTGGGACCCACCAGGCAAATGAAAATGAAGAATTAAATAATATAATTGTAGTACCGAACCACATTATATTACCAAGTACTCCGATGAGGAGTTTAAGTACATTACACCAGGACAAAACAGAATACTAGTATATTTTATATGGAGATAAAATACACCACCCTGAACAAATAAGCATCTCAAACGGAATTTTGCAGCGGAAAATACAAATGACGGAATAATCAAACGATCAAATGATCAAACAAACGAAATTACCGGGCCCCTACTAGTATCATCAGGACTCCTCGCATCGGCATGCTCTTCCGTGCCTTTGCCTTGCCGTGACACGAAAACAAAATCCCCAACGGCCGCCATACTGAACAACAATCCTCAAGAGTTGAAATTACACAATCATGAATTAATCAAGTTATGATTTATTTTATTTATGCATTAGGCTGAAGAGGAGTATAATAGTACGCCCGTAATGTTACAGCATATGCAAGACGAATGACCGGACACACCCGTCCTTGTACCTAATTAGTCTCACGGAGGTAAGCGTTACCGTGTGCACGGTCCGATGTATCGGTGAACCCAATACATGACCATCGTGTGCCCGACTAAAAATTCCACACAGCCACACCCGGCCACGCAATATGAACCTGGAAGGTCATATGAACGAGAATGACCATAAGGAATATCAATGAATAATAATTAGACAAGGCCAAGATGACTCACCGATATGAAAGTAATAGTGACGTGATTGATAACCCAATGAAATGATTTGGAACCGTCGTTCCTCGTGAATGAAATGATTATTCGACAATTACAAGTCTCAAATGATTAATATTATGATGAATGAATTATGATTATGAGCAATCAACAACAAAAGGAATGAGTATCCTTTTAACCGAGTAAGATTTAACTTACACAATACCGATGAAGAATGTCCGTCCACGAACAACGTCCTAACCAAGATACCGGTCGCTCGAACAACCTTGAATAACAATCATTACCAACAATCGTTCAATACACGTATCAAACAACAAAACACGACTAACCCAAAGGTCGAAACAACGATAATCAAACTCATAGGGCATTCCAACGAATACATAACCAACCACACAACTTCGAAATTATCCAATCCCGAATATGTCGAAACCAACGTCAAATTGAGTATTTCGATCCAACAAAACACTTCAATGATATCAATAATCCATTAGGAATCCATAATTCATAATTACAACAACATCAATCGGAAAATCCCCAATTAACCGAAGTCAACCCCAAGGGTTCTTGAAATAATTCTGAAAATAACCATTAAATCCATAGGAATATATTTATCCAAGGTAGATAATCCATATCTAACATATTCCAATGATAATCCAAGCTTACACGAAGGAATCGGAAGGAAAACCCAAAAATCCGAAATTCTAGATCCAAGAAATTAATACCTTTGATTCGGTGTTTTGGAGATGATGAAGTGATGATTAATCCAACTCAAAGACTTGAAGATGATGATTGATGATTACACCTTGAAGAATACTCTCTAAATCGCCCAAATCTCCAAGAACCGACGAGAGGAAGAGAAATAGATGACAAATGACGAAGTCTGGCTAAACTGTCCAATTTATAGTCAGTCCAGGTTAGCGTGCGCTAGCCCTTGTGCGTAGCGTGCGCTAACGAGTAATTTGGGTAGTCCAGTACCCACTGTCCGAACACGGTAGTGCGCGCTATGTACCTTTTTGTAGCATGCGCTACGGCCATATCAATAGCGTGCGCTAATACTCATAGTTAGCGTGCGCTAACGAATAATTTGATGCCCAGTATTGGAATCCAGAAACTGCCTGACCTCTGACCTGACCTCGATAGCGTGCGTTACAACCATTATTTAGCGTGCGCTATAATATCGATTGCGTACGCTAAAAACAACACATAGCGTGCGCTATGAATTAATCCAGTGCAGTCCAGTAGCCACTGGACTCAACCTGATCCGTCCCTAGCGCGCGCTACTCCACATATATAGCGTGCGCTACTACAACCCGTTAGCGCGCGCTACTTACCACTCGTAGCGTGCGCTACAAATAACTCACCTGCAGTCCAGTACCTTCTGGCCTGCAGCCAGGGCAACCTTAGCGTGCGCTAAAGCTGAGTGGTAGCGTGCGCTACCTATACCCAATTAGCGTACGCTAAAAGGAGTACGTAGCGTGCGCTACTCCTCACGCACAGTTCGCAACGAAAATGACGATGATGATAAACACGGCACGAAACTCCAATCAGATTAGTGATGAATGACGATTGATACACGATACAATTACTCTGAATGATGAATACCATGACTGAATCTGAGTGACAATGATTAATAATGAGTGAAAATTACTGAGTATCAATTACTGAATGATAAATACTGAATGATAATTACTGAATTACAACCGGGTATTACATACACCCCCCCTTAAAAGAGTTTCGTCCCCGAAACTAAGGGTCAAACAACTCGGGATAACTCTCCCGCATACTATCCTCGGTTTCCCGAGTAGCCTCTTCGACTCCGTGTCTAGACCACTGAATTTTAACCAAAGGAATCGTCTTATTCCTCAACTGTTTGATTCGTCGTTCTAAAACTCGCATAGGACGCTCCTCATATGAATGATCGTCGGCGATCTCAATTTAAATCGGCCGAAGTATGTGGCTCGGGTCGGCAACATACTTCCGCAGCTGAGAGACATGAAACACATTATGAATTCGGCTCAACGCCGGAGGTAAAGCCAATCGATAAGCTAACTCGCCTACTCGATCCAAAATCTCGAACGGTCCAATGAATCTCGGACTCAACTTCCCCCTCTTCCCAAAACGGAAGATACCACGACTCGGGGATACCTTAACCAACACATGGTCACCAGCCTCGAACTCTAATGGTCGACGACGGTTATCTGCATATGATTTCGCCGACTGAAATGTCAACAAACGACTCTGATCAAAGCTACCTTCTCACGGGCGGCTATAAGCATATCGGGCTCGGTGCCGATTGATTCTGATAAGTCGTCCCAACACAACGGAGATCGACAACGACGACCATACAAGGCCTCGTAAGGTGCCATCTTGATCGAAGCATGCCAACTATTATTATACGTGAACTCGATCAATGGTAGTTGGGCTTCCCAATCGTCTTTCCAATCGAGGACGCATGCCCTCAACATGTCCTCTAATGTCCGAATGGTCCTCTCGATTGTCCGTGACCGAGGATGAAAAGCGATCGAGATTAAGCTGAGTTCCCATAGCACGATGAACTGATTTCCAAAAATGCGACACAAACCGTCCGTCACGATCGGAAACGATACTTTTAGGAGTACCGTGCAGTCTGACTATTTCTTTGATGAACAGTTGAGCAAGTCTCTCGGGACCCCATGTCTCCTTGATCTCAAGGAAATGAGCTGATTTAGTTAAGCGGTCCACGATCACCCAGATCATATTCATGCCACGACGACTCGTCGGCAAACTCGTTATGAAATCCATAGAAATGTCTTCCCACTTCCATTCGGGAATAGGAAGAGGTTTCAGCATACTCGCCGGTCGCTGATATTCAATCTTAACTTGTTGACAGGTTAAGCATCTCGAAACAAATTCTGCGACTTCTCGCTTCATATTACTCCACCAGTAATTTTGTTTCAAGTCCTTGTACATCTTGCTAGACCCCGGATGAACAGAATAAGGGGTAGTATGAGCTTCTTTCAAAATCGAGTTTTTCAACTCGTCATTCGCCGGTACGCACAACCGATTCTTAAACCTCAAAAGTCCATCCTCGTGGACCACAAATCCAGGGGCTTTCCCCTGAGCCACATCCTCTCGGATGCGCAACAATGATGGGTCCGAACCCTGATTCTCTCGGATTGCCTCCTCGAGTGACGATGAAATCTCTAACATACAAAGCTGCCCCTGAACTCGCTGAAGCCAAACCTCGATCTCGGGTCTAAGGAATTCCTGCTGAAGCTCCTTCTGAACTGTTAAACGGGCAAGCATCTGCTCCTGAACGGACTTACGACTCAAGGCGTCGGCGACAACGTTCACCTTGCCCGGGTGGTAGAGGATCTCGATATCATAATCTTTGATTAATTCCAACCACCGTCTCTGACGCATATTTAACTCCTTCTGAGTAAATATATACTTTAAACTCTTATGATCGGTGAATATTCGATGTAACGCCATAAAGATAATGACGCCAAATTTTCAAAGCGAACACCACGTTTGCTAGCTCCAGTCGTGGGTCGGATAATTAACCTCGTAAGGTCTCAATTGCCGTGAAGCATAGGCAATAACCTTCCCGTCTCGCATGAGTACACATCCGAGACCCTGTCCGGACGCATCACTATAAACCACAAATCCTTCTGTCCCCTGCGGCAAGGAAAGTACAGGTGCTGACATTAACCGGCTCTTGAGTTCCTCAAAACTCCGTTGACACGCGTCGGACCACGTGTATTTCTTATCCTTCCGCAATAAGTTCGTTAAGGGTTGAGCGATTCTAGAAAATCCTTCCACAAACCGCCGATAATAACCCGCTAATCCGAGAAAACTTCGTATTTCCTTAACGTTCTTCGGAGGTAGCCAATCTCGAATAGCCTCCGTCTTCTGAGGGTCGACACGAACTCCGTCTGATGAAATTACATGTCCGAGAAAAGTCACTGACATCCGTAACTCACATTTGGAAAACTTCCCATAAAGTTGTTCTCGTCTCAACACGTCGAGTACTTGATGAAGGTGAAACTCGTGTTCCTCCCGGTCACGAGAATAAATCAAAATGTCATCGATGAAGACAACAACAAACTGATCCAAAAAGTCGATGAAAACCCGATTCATTAACTCCATGAATACCGCAGGTGCATTAGTCAACCCAAACGGCATAACCACAAACTCATAATGACCATAGCGTTTTCGAAACGCCGTCCTCGCGATGTCCGACTCTCGGATCCGCAACTGATGATATCCAGACCTTAAGTCGATCTTGGAAAATACTGAAGCTCCCTGAAGTTGATCTAAGAGATCATCAATACGGGGTAAAGGATACTTATTCTTGATCGTCACCCTGTTCAACTCCCGATAATCAATACATAAGCGGAATGAACCATCCTTCTTCTTGACAAACAACACTGGTGCTCCCCACGGGGACGCACTCGGTCGGATATAACCTTTCTCGAACAACTCCTCAAGTTGGTTCTTTAATTCCTGCATTTCGGTCGGGGCCATCCGGTACGGTGCCTTCGATATCGGGGACGTACCAGGCTCCAACTCAATCGTGAATTCCACATCCCTCTGTGGAGGCAAACCAGGTAACTCGTCTGGAAAAACATCCGCATATTCCCTTACCACCGGAATATCCGTCAACATTACTGATGACTTCTCGGTTTTGGCCATATAGCACCAATAACCGACACATCCCTGATTGAGTAACCTTACTGCTTTCATCAAATTAATGACCTTACCAGAACAGCCGGGATTACCTCCCTGAAACACACATTCAACCCCATCATCTGAAATGATAGTGACCATACGCTTACGGACACTAATGATGGCATCATGACGATCCATCCAGTCAATACCCAAGATGATGTCGTCCCTCGGCAAATCTACCACGATTAGGTCCGCTGGCCATACACGACCATGGCTCAATCGGACAATTACGAATCTCACGATTAGATAATTCGTCTACCATCGGGTAGGCCAATGACATTAGGCTCACAACTAGTAGCACTACCCACGTAGTCTACTCAAACATGACTCGGAAATGAATGAATGCTATGCACCAAGATCAAAAAGGGTACACACAAAGTTGAGATAGAATATCGAGTGTACACGAGATCATTCGGGCCTCTGGATCATCGGTCTTCTTCATCTCATAAATCCGGGGCTTGCTAGTCCAGACCGACGCTCCGTCGATGGCTAAAAGCTCCACCTTTAGTCGCTCCTGTCGTTTTAAACGACGCCGATTGAGTGGCTCGATTCGAACGGTGACCGCTTAGGTGCCCGAGATGACATCTCGAGTAGGTTTGGAGTCCCTACGGCAAAACGGGCCTTATGCCCGGCAATCCCACAATTATGACACGTGATAGTCTGCCGAGGACACTTGGTACCGAGGTGACCAAGCTCCCCACGCTTAAACAGGTGATGGCCGGCGGCCGCTCGAGACCGAGATTCTGCGGGTTTAGACGACACAGAGGTCGCTCGTAAAGCGAGCCCGCACGGGGTTTCTTGAAAGTTGTCGACCGCCTTCGGTGATTACGATTCTTCGATTTCTTGCTAGCGACGAAGGTTGCCGCTTAGCAATTTCCTTAGCGAAGCTCGTAGGTGAGAGCTTTCTCAATGAATTCGCCAACGTGGTGCAATTATGATTAAGTAAATCAAGTCTCATACGGGGTTTCACCTCTTTGTGAAATACTTGATTTTATCCGCCTCTGAATGAATGATGGATGAGGCGAAAGGAAGAAGTTCCTGAAATTTCTCGGCAATGGCGAGAACATCCTCGTCTGTTGAGGGGTCGGGGGTGAGCAATTCTGACAGCTTGGCCTCTCTGAGTGGGGTCGGATAATACCTCTCCATCATGAGAGTCTTGAACTGATCCCAAGTACAAGATCCTTCGGTGGGCTTCAACGACAACCACCAAGAATGTGCGCTCTTACCAAGGTAGTAAGCCGCAACAGAAGCTTTGTGTCCCTCGGGACACTCTACCATAGCAAACAACTTCTTGAAATGCTCGAGCCAATGAATGATATCTGCCGGCTCAGACGAGCCCTCAAAAGTAGGTGGCCTCTGACGAGAGATATCGCCGATGATATTACTCACATTCCTCTCTTGCCTCTGAGGTGGCGGCGGAGGAGCCTGCTGATTCTGATTGACGGAGTTATGCATCGTCTCCATCAACTGAGCCATCTGGGTCATTTGGGCCATCATGCCCTGCATAAATGCGAGTGGGTCAACCGGACAACCTCTCGGAGCCGTGTCCTGGTACGACTCCCGATAATGAATGATCGCGTCGAGGTGAATGAGTGGCGGTCATTGCTCGATGAATTAGCATTATTCCTCGCGTTTGCACGTGTATTCACACGAGCTCTCGTGATTCGGCCCGCTCCACGGCCTCGTCCTCCACGTCCTCTCGCCATTCTTTCCATATCAAGTGGAAAGTCATATGATGATTATATATCTCGCATGAGTATCACATTATGATTATATTATGAAATGACGAAATGAGCATATGCGCTCAAATACACGATTACATGAATGATTAATTGACGTGACATGATTATCGATGAAGTTCTTGAAATGATTATCTTGAATGAGTTAACAAGATTAATGATTTGATCTTCCCGATCAACAATGAATAATGAAATGAATTGGTGATTAATGAGTTAACTCCGAGTCCCGGTCAAAGTGACAATGATGATTGAGGATTGTTAATCGATGAATTATGAATGAATGATTAATGCCGAAATTATACCATGGCATTAGAAATCTTACGCTTCTTGGTCCGATTGGCTCGGCATTTGCACAGGTCACACGTGACGCGAAAGTCCAATGATACTAGTCCGATGACGATGATTTCAAACGAGACATGACTTGGAGGGTAGTATTCAAAACCACGCTCCGATACCAACTCGTAACACCCCAAACTAGGCGGATATTACGGTCTGTGAATCCCCGATCGGGACCCACTGTGCAAATGAAAATGATGAATTAAATAATATAATTGTAGTACCGAACCACATTATATTACCAAGTACTCCGATGAGGAGTTTAAGTACATTACACCAGACAAAACAGAATACTAGTATATTTTATATGGAGATAAAATACACCACCCCGAACAAATAAGCATCTCAAACGGAATTTTGCAATGAAAATTCAAATGACGGAATAATCAAACGATCAAATGATCAAACAAACGAAATGACTGGGCCCCCTACTAGTATCATGGGACTCCTCGCCGCATGCTCTTCCGTGCCTTTGCCTTGCCGTGACACGAAAACAAAATCCCCAACGGGTCGATTTACAGAACAACAATCCTCAAGAGTTGAAATTACACAATCATGAATTAACTGAAGTTATGAATTATTTTAATTATGAATTACGCTGAAGAGGAGTATCATAGTACGCCCGTAATGTTCTGTGCAAGTGTACAAGACGAATGACCGGACACACCCGTCCTTGTACCTAATTAGTCTCACGGAGGTAAGCGTTACCGTGTGCACGGTCCGATGTATCGGTGAACCCAATACATGACCATCGTGTGCCCGACTAAAAATTCCACACAGCCACACCCGGCCACGCAATATGAACCCAGAAGGTCATATGAACGAGAATGACCATAAGGAATATCAATGAATAATAATTAGACAAGGCCAAGATGACTCACCGATATGAAAGTAATAGTGACGTGATTGATAACCCAATGAAATGATTTGGAACCATCGTTCCTCGTGAATGAAATGATTATTCGACAATTACAAGTCTCAAATGATTAATATTATGATGAATGAATTATGATTATGATCAATCAACAACAAAAGGAATGAGTATCCTTTTAACCGAGTAAGATTTAACTTACACAATACCGATGAAGAATGTCCGTCCACGAACAACGTCCTAACCAAGATACCGGTCGCTCGAACAACCTTGAATAACAATCATTACCAACAATCGTTCAATACACATATCAAACAACAAAACACGACTAACCCAAAGGTCGAAACAATGATAATCAAACTCATAGGGCATTCCAACGAATACATAACCAACCACACAACTTCGAAATTATCCAATCCCAAATATGTCGAAACCAACGTCAAATTGAGTATTTCGATCCAACAAAACACTTCAATGATATCAATAATCCATTAGGAATCCATAATTCATAATTACAACAGCATCAATCGGAAAATCCCCAATTAACCGAAGTCAACCCCAAGGGTTCTTGAAATAATTCCGAAAATAACCATTAAATCCATAGGAATATATTTATCCAAGGTAGATAATCCATATCTAACATATTCCAATGATAATCCAAGCTTACACGAAGGAATCGGAAGGAAAACCCAAAAATCCGAAATTCTAGATCCAAGAAATTAATACCTTTGATTCGGTGTTTTGGAGATGATGAAGTGATGATTAATCCAACTCAAAGACTTGAAGATGATGATTGATGCTTACACCTTGAAGAATACTCTCTAAATCGCCCAAATCGCCAAGAACCGACGAGAGGAAGATAAATAGATGACAAATGACGAAGTCTGACTAAACTGTCCAATTTATAGTCAGTCCAGGTTAGCGTGCGCTAGCCCTTGTGCGTAGCGTGCGCTAACGAGTAATTTGGGTAGTCCAGTACCCACTGTCCGAACACGGTAGCGCGCGCTACGTACCTTTTTGTAGCGTGCGCTACGGCCATATCAATAGCGTGCGCTAATACTCATAGTTAGCGTGCGCTAACGAATAATTTGATGCCCAGTATTGGAATCCAGAAACTGCCTGACCTCTGACCTGACCTCGATAGCGTGCGTTACAACCATTATTTAGCGTGCGCTATAATATCGATTGCGTACGCTAAAAACAACACATAGCGTGCGCTATGAATTAATCCAGTGCAGTCCAGTAGCCACTGGACTCAACCTGATCCGTCCCTAGCGCGCGCTACTCCACATATATAGCGTGCGCTACTACAACCCGTTAGCGCGCGCTACTTACCACTCGTAGCGTGCGCTACAAATAACTCACCTGCAGTCCAGTACCTTCTGGACTGCAGCCAGGGCAACCTTAGCGTGCGCTAAAGCTGAGTGGTAGCGTGCGCTACCTATACCCAATTAGCGTATGCTAAAAGGAGTACGTAGCGTGCGCTACTCCTCACGGACAGTTCGCAACGAAAATGACGATGATGATAAACACGGCACGAAACTCCAATCAGATTAGTGATGAATGACGATTGATACACGATACAATTACTCTGAATGATGAATACCATGACTGAATCTGAGTGACAATGATTAATAATGAGTGAAAATTACTGAGTATCAATTACTGAATGATAAATACTGAATGATAATTACTGAATTACAACCGAGTATTACAATATCGATGTTCTGAAGCAGACAATTTTGAAGGAAGCTCACAGCATGCCCTATTCTATCCACCTGGGCACCAGCAAGATGTATAGGGACCTGAAGCAGAACTTCTGGTGGGGCAACATGAAGAAAGATGAAGCGGATTATGTCTCGAAGTGTTTGACTTGTCAGCAGGTTAAGATCGAGCATCAACGACCTGCCAGAATGCTGAAGCCACTCTCGATTCCTGAATGGAAGTGAGAGGACATATCGATGGACTTTATCACTAATATGCCGAGAACCAAAACAGGAATGAACATGATTTGGGTGATAGTTGATCGTCTAACCAAATCGGCTCATTTTCTAGGCATTAAGGACACGTGGGGACCCAAGAGGTTGCCACGAGTATTTATTTCAGAGATAGTCTGATTGCATGGTACGCCGAAGACCATTATTTCCTACCGAGACGGACGATTTGTGTCTCATTTTTGGAAAGTAGTTCATAAGACCTTGGGAACCGAATTGAACTTCAGCACAGCTTATCACCCGCAGATAGACGGACAATCCGAGAGGACTATTCAAACGGTGGAAGACATGCTAAGGGCTTGTGCTTTAGATTGGTCAGCTGATTGGGAAGTTCATCTGTCGTTGATTGAATTCACCTACAACAATAGTTGGCATGCCTCCATTAAGATGGCACCATTTGAGGCATTATACGGGAGGAGATGTAGATCACCCCTATGTTGGGATGATTTATCAGACTTGATCGGGACGGAACCAGAATTGATCGTGCAGACACGAGAGAAGATAGCCTTGATTCGCGAAAGGCTGTTGACCGCCCAGAGTCGACAAAAATCTTATGCAGACGTGCGCCGTCGCCCATTAGAGTTCAGTACTTCATGTACTCTTAAAGGTTTCTCCTACTCGGGAAATCTTTCGTTTCGGAAGAAAGGGGAAGATGAGTCCGAGATATATCAGACCGTTCGAGATTCTTGAGAGAGTTGGAGAGTTAGCATACAGGTTGGCATTACCGCCGTCATTGAGCCATGTTCATAACGTGTTCAGGATGTCACGTTTGAAGAGAGACCGATCAGGATACTCGAGAGTCGAGTTAAGCAATTGAGGAATAAACCGATCGCTTTGGTTAAGGTTCAGTGGTCGCGCCACGGAGTGGAAGAAGCCACTTGGGAAACGGAAGATAGCATGAGGTCCAGATATCCGGAGTTATTTTCGTCTTGACTTTCGGGACAAAACTCCTTTTTAGTAGGTGAGTATGTAATATCCGGATTTACTATTGAGTATTTCATCTGTATTTGAACTCTGTATTATTCGGGATTGTGTTATCGATAATTGAAGTATGATATTTCTCGTATTTGTATCCTTGTACATGAGTATGGCAAAATGTTAATTTCCCATGCAAATACGTGATAACGTACTTTAACATGGAATCTAACGTACGCTATCAGTCAGAGTTAGCGTATGCTACGAATGTAGCGTAGCGTGCGTTAACCGGCCAATAATTAAGCTGGGCGGCTAGCACATGCTCCAGCCAGACATGGGTTCGGATAAGATTCCCGCGGATGAACCTGGACAGTTTTGGAGTCAACGCTCATTAGCGTACGCTAAGGACAGTAAGGTAGCTTACGCTAAACAGTTAACGTACAGAAACATTATAAAAGGGACATCACCCCATTTTATTTTGTTTACGTTTTCTTCAATTGTCCTTCATTCCTTGGAAGTCAGAGAGAGCCTCCCCTCCTTCATAAACACATATAAACCATCTCTACATGATCATTGAAGATTGGAGATTACTTATACTTGATTATTGAAGTGGACAATCATTTTGGATTGACACACAAGCAACCAGAGTTGGATTCTACCTATTGTCTCGGTGTTATCTTCATCTTAAGGTATATTAATACTATCTCCAATCTTGGATTCGTGTTATTAAGGATGTAATGATCATGCTATCAAGATATTAATTTCCATTGATGGATTATTCAAACAATCATCATGTTTAGAGGTTGGAATGTTTATGCTTAAGATATCGTCATTGATAACATCATAGTTGGAATCCTATCACGTCAAATGATTAGAGAAATAATCTGAGATTAATTATCTGTATTGAATAACGTTGCCATATTGATCGTAGACTTGGAGTTAATATCACTTTTGTTAAACGGACTTAAGAAAGAATCATCGAAGGTTGTATCCTTTCTTATAAGTTGGATTTGTTAGGCATATTTATAGTAAATCTGAATGTACTGATGATATTAGAATCTAACGCATCAACCTCAGATCACCGAACTTCGCATGAGAATTTGTAATCATAATTGGAGTATGATCACCATGATGATATACGTATCCTTGAATTCGAAGATGTTTGAATCCGTAAGATCATTCGTAATTGTATGAGCATGATATGTATGGTGATAACGAACATTAATCACTGAGGATTTCGTAAGCTTCAGCACAATTAGAACAGTCGTCTGCCCAGTGAGGAACTGTCATACATGTTTAGCGTACGCTAAGCTATGTAGTTAACGTATGCTATCGGGCATAGTTAACGTACGCTACGCTTGGTACGTAATGTATGTTATATCATCAGAAGAGTCAGTCGACTGATCAGTGAGGGACTGACAGTGCATGGTTAGCGTACGCTAGACTTCTTATTTTGCATGCACTAACAAGTAGGCTTAACGTACGCTACATAGGGTACATAACGTACGTTAAGCAGGTCAGGCAGGTTACGTTTTATGAACTTCCGACCGTACTTTGGATTGTTAAACATTCGTACGACGTGAGATGAATTCTATATTATTTTTTTATTAAGGTTCGAGCTTAGCAACGTGATTGATCGAAGGGGACGACCTTCGAGCGTTTTGATATTCGTGGAAGTTTTATTCTTGTCATCAAATCGAGGCAAGTACTTTAATTAAAATTGTTCGTATTATGTTGGTTACATTATGATTGTACTGTGTACATGTGTTGTAATGAATTGTCCACCATGCATTGATACGACAGGAATGATCATGGGAATCTATAGCTATGTGTGCTGGATCGTTGGACATGTAGTTCCACCATGCTTTGGTCCGACAGGATCATCATGGGAATCTATAGCTGTGTGCGCTGGATCGTTGGAATACCATGAGTATGTTGAGACTGTTATGATGTGATATATGTTGTTATTATTTATCGTTGGAGAAACTTATCATGATTATTGTTGATTTAATCATTGTTGTATGATTATCGTACTTTTACTAGCATCGTTGTGCTAACCCCTTCGGGGTGAACATTTATATATGTTCAGGATCTAGGAGAGCAGGGAAACAACCACTGGAGCTGCATGATGACGAGGGTGCAGAGTGATGTTCCGACCGGGTTTATTTATCTATTATTTGTATCGTTTTAATAAGTACTCGAATAGGACGTCGTTTGTGATATCTGGATTTGGTGATGTATTAATATTTTTCTTTTGGATAATTGTATTCTCGGTATTGGTCCAGAACTGTTGTATTTTATTTCAGTTACTTTCATATATTGGTACCTGTTACTGTCTTTTTAATTATTCAGCCTTGTAAATTCTTATGTAAAGGATTTACGGCGCTGTAATATTCCCGAATATATCGGGGGTGTTACAAGAACTTGTTGTTATGACTTTACATAATCGTAGGAGCCGAGTTTGTGTAAGTTGGAGAGACATGTTAAGAGGTTTCGGAGTTCTTAGTGATTAGTGGTTTGATGAACTTGCTGAATCATAATATAACCTTATTAAGCTTTGTTCATAGGTATTCATGGATTATGATTTCATCTTGAGTATTCGTAGAACTTGAGTAAGTCGATGATTGAAGACATTGGTTCTTTCACTCGAATAGTATGATGTTCATTAAAACACTCTTTGTAGTAGAATTCAGATGAACTTGAATTCAAGTGGTGATTCCGAGTCTTGATAATTGATGAACATAATGATATGATTATGTCGAGATTGTTATCATCTTAGAACCGCAGAGAACTGTCCATCAAATTATGTTATTGCCATAGTAATAATTGGGTCAAAATGAGAACCGTGTCGTGTTAATATGTTCAAGAATTGTTACTTACTATTGTATTATCTTATTTAATTAAGGCTGAGCTTATTGTTGTGATATGGTCATCGAGTTTTTCACCATTTCCGGTTTAAGGCAAGTATTCGTGTACTTCTATTATAATTCATGTATATTTATATCATGATTGAGATATTTTGAATGATTTATCGTGATTGAGATTTTTATCAGTTATTTTGTTATGAGATTGTGTTTGAGAATTAAATCCAACTAGGAAGGACCATTTGAGGTCTCTAGTACTTCATAGAGGCTTGATTGCGGTGGACAATAAATTTCATATTCAGAAATATGAGATATGAGACATGAGAGTTGAGATTTGAGATATGGAGATTTATGATCTAACTATGAAAGACAAACTGAGGTCTCTAATGTCCTGTAGAGGCTTGAGGCAACGGACGCCGTATTATTTTATGTGTTGTGTATTTATATTTTTATTGAGATAATACTTCGATGTATGTTGTAGGTTAAGTTATAACATTCGTGTTCTCGTACTTGAACTAGCAATTCCAAGTTAATTCCTATTGGGGGTGTACACATTTTATACGTGCAGGTGCATGTACAGTTAGAGAGCCATATCAGTGACGATCACTACTATAAAAACAGGGCTTTAATAAATGTTGGAGCCATTTTAACGATTCGGGCAGCATTTGTTAATGGCATTGTTAACATATTTAATGATTTTCTTAAAAGCATTGTTAACTTAACAACGTTTTTTCTTAAAAAATGCTGTTAAACTTAACAACGGTTTTAAAGAAAAACCGCTGTTAAATATGTTAACAGCGTTTTTTTGCAGAAACCGCTGTTAATTATTTAACAGCGGTTATCCTGCAGAACCGCTCTTAATTTAACAGCGGTTGTTCTAAAGAACCATTGTTAATTTGAAAAGCGTAATTTAACAGCGATTCTTTATAACAACTGCTGTTAATTTTTTTTTAATACCAGGTTTGTTTTTTTATTTTCCCAACCTGCTACACAACATCATCCAACAACAATAACACTAAAACCATCTAAACAGTACATAAAACCTGCTAAACCAGACTAAACCAACATCCAACACAGAAAACATTACATAAAATTCGGAATACAACACGGAAAAAACCTGCTAAATCAGAATAAAACCTGCTAAAACCTCAAATAAACCAGAATACAACAACAATCTCAAATAAAACCAGGACACAACAACAATCTCAAATAAAACCTCAACAACACAACTTTCATCCATTCACCAATACAACTAGACAACTTTCATCCAACCATCAAATACAAGTTCCATCCAATTCAAAATAAGTACAACAACACAATTCACGAACTAACCAAACAAGACAATGGTAATTCTTACAAAATCAAATGTCAAGAATCTACGCAATAAACGGTTCCTAACCTCCAAAAACTGTTTTGCCCATTCGGTTCGAATTTCATGAATTCTATCTATAGGAAGTTCTGCAACATCATCAAACATATGTACATATAAACATATAAATTAACAAACTCACCAACTTAAACGATTAAATCACTTTTAAATTGAAATAATTTAAAAAACTGAAATTAATTTAAATAATTTAAAAAACTGAAATAAAAGTTTATCACCTCCATCCATCCATCGATAATACGAGCTCGGACAATAGTCGATATCCAGTGCATGACATAATACCCACACTCCCAACATCCGTTTTGTTTATTACACTAAAAAGAATATGAAGCTTAATTATATATATATATATATATATATATTACTTTGGGATATATCCAAGTAATCATCTGAACCCCCATCACCTTAAACGCGGACACGGCACTGTTTGAAAGAAGTACTAATATATTAGGAATTGAAAAATATAATATATTTTTCAAGTAAATGCTACAAGTTAAAACTTACTTCTGGACTACGGCCTTAATGCGATTGTCGGGCTTACGGTGTAGTGAGCAAAACCACACAACTTCACTTTTTTCCGGAATAATGACCAAAAGTTGTCAATGCTCACTGCATTAACAAACGCATTACAAGCCGGGGGAGGGCCGGGAATATTTAATTTTTCCATATCAATTCAATCTAAATACATCTACTTACATATTTATTAATATAAAAATCTACAAAGAGATGAAAAACATATCAAGACTTCTAGAGAAAAAAGAGAGTAGTGTTCAAAATTAATTTAGAAAAAAGAGGAGAAAATATGCAAATATAACATAGATGCAATTTATAAATCTATACTTACTCATGATGGTAAGCTCCTAGGTATATCTCTTTTTTTGCATCCGACATACGCGAAGTGATGTATCCGGAGGTCTCCTCTCCCTTATTTCACATATTTTGTATGGATTGAGGATCAAAATATCCATACAAATCCTCGTCCATCGTGTCCATGTTTAATTTCGATAAATACCTAATTTGTTAAACAAAATATTAATATCTAATTTACATTCCAAACTATGAATTTTTGATAAATATACATGAATACCCATGTAAAGAATTACTTAGAAAGTCCAAAACTATATAATCGATAAGCTAAGCCACTGCTTGTCTTGAATGATTTCCAAAAGATCATTGTAAGTTATGTACAATGGAATGTCAGCACCACCACAGCCAAAGGGAGCTGTATCCCATGGCACTTTTAACGGGTCACTAAAGAGAGTCGCTGCAACACTAAATAACTCTCAAAACGTGTCACCTCTGTGACTCGACTGGTCATCTTGACGAGCATGTTTCTTAGGTCGCTCAATATCCTATATCATATAGAAGAGTGGAAAAACCAACTATAACCGGAGTATCTTTTATTTACATTTAATATTAAAAACACAAAATAAATATACTTTGATAAAGTCCGCAACGAAAAGATTCTTTGCCCATGCAATAAAGGTACCTTGAGCGTCCCTCACTAAGCTTACCTCTTCAGTAGGTATAGGAACTTCGGCACTGCCATCTACGACCTCCTCGACTACTACCTTAACCAAATGAGCTGGTAAAGGAGCGCAATATAGGGTAGAATCTCCATGATGAACTTGACCGATAGCGACTAGACGAGGATGTCGCTCGTCTACATAAAATCCAAATCGAGCAGTGTCCGCATGCAGAGTCTTCCCTCCTGAAGGTCCAGAAACATCATCGGCACAACTCCCCCTCGTACTAACATGGGTAACATGATCATTAGGTGTACGTAGATCGACGTGGGGCTGCTGCGAGTGAGCATCCAAAGACTCCAATGTTTGGCCGAATGTTTTCATCAAATTTTATGTGACGTCATATGTGATCTTCTTCGTTAGCTCCTCCAACACACTTTTATTTATTGATGATGCACATCGACGTGAGGATCGTCCAAAATAATCTCGAATGCCTATACCAAATCCAATGCCACGAACACAGCCTTGGTGCTCCGGTCTCCCAATGATGTCAGCCAATATATCATGTCGTCCCTCGGGAGTGAAGCTGCCCTGTGTACACTGCTCCTCCAACTCATCCTACAAAAGAACGATTTTTCATAAGTAAAACACAAATGTGAAGCACATAAATGAACTGTTAATGTTTCTTTTCGTAAAGATAAAAAAAACTTTGTTTCATAAGTGAAACATAAAAGTGAATTTGTAAAACTTTATTCATAATTCGAATACAACCTTTAAATATTTGAAATTTAATATTATGACTTTTAATTTTTTCAACAAAAAAATTTAAGTTATAGAATTTAATTGCAAAACAAAAATTTCTGGAATTAATTTTGGAAAGATAAGAAAAGTAAGTTTATTTAATTTTAAATACATTGTCAAATATTAAATGATAGTTTAAACTTACGATCTTAGTAACAATCTTTCGTGCAGCATCTGATGACACTCCCCCAGATCTTTTTTGGCGACCAAGCTTCCACCTCTGATGACGTGAAAGAGGAGATGGAGGATCAATAATAACATCTTCCCTAGATTTTGATGCTTCTTCTTTACGCTCCTTCAGCTTCCTCTCCATCTCCCATACTTCCACAAAATCATATCCTCCTCGAGCCATAGTATGAGGAGCATTGTTCAGCTTCGCTATCTATTGTTTCTTGATATTCTATTCCTCAAAAAAATATTTGCAAGGAAATCGAAATAATATGTAAGGAAATCAAACCAGAGATGGACTCGAGCTATAGAAAATTATTTGCAAGGAATCGAAATAATATGTAAAGAAATATTTGTAAGGAATCGAGCTATAGAAAAAGTCTTTTGAATTCAGATTTACCTCCTGAGCAGGGTCCTCATGAATCTTTTTGAATTCTTTCCAATCGTCCTCCGATATACCATACTTTTCACAAGGAGACAACCCTTTCGATGAACCATATATATACTCACCGGTCAAGTCAGTCTTAAATTGCCTCCACATCGTGCTTATAGACTGCAACGTCTTCTTGCGAAATTGGCCAATATTGCTAATTTGACTGACATCAAAGTTGGCCTACATTGACAATTCAAATTGAAGCGTTATCAATAATACAATTTTAAATTATTTGAATTAATTTCTATTTATATAAAATAATTTACTTAACTTATTATTTTTTTCATAAATTTCAGTTTTATAAAATAATTTTCAGAGTATTTAGATTATCTAAATTAATTTCAGTTTTTATAAAATAATTTACTTTAATTAATGTTTTTTTCATAAATTTCAGTTTTATTCCAGATTATTTTATATTTAATTCAGTTTTTTAAATTATTTAATTTAAATTTCAGTTTTTATAAAATAATTACCTAAATTAATATTTTTTTTATAAATTTCAGTTTTATTCCAGATTATTTAATTTTAATTCACTTTTTAAATCATTTAATTAAAATTTCAGTTTTTATAAAATAAATTACTTAAATTAATATTTTTTCATAAATTTCAGTTTTATTCTGGATTATTTAATTTTAATTCAGTTTTTAAATTATTTAAATTAATTTTAGTTTTTCTAGAATAATTTACTTAAATTAATGATTTTTTTTACTAATTTCACTTTAATTCCAGATTATTTAAATTTAATTCTATTTTTTATATTATTTAAGCACAAAGGAAACACATAAATTAAGCCCAAAAGTAATGCACGTACCAATATATACCGCCAAAGTATTTCCTTATCCGGCTTGTCTGGTACATGATTCCTTCGATCGTACAATATGGAAACATGATCTTTCGCAAGTTTACCCAAATAAGTACTTAATTTGATTTGGTGTTCGTACATAAGTTTTCCCCTGACTGGATCGTTGTCAAGAGGTAGCTTTTCCCATCTACACGCCGTTTGGACATACTTCTACATCTTGTAGGATTTCTCGATGTAGTAGTCTGCGTATGAGGAGAAGCAGCGGAATGAGGAGGAGAATAACGAGGAGTACGAGGAGAATGAGAAGGAGAACAAGGAGGATGTCGAGGAGAAGCCATGTGCCTGCATAAATAAATTAAAATATTGTCAAACACAATATAAACCGAAAAACTGATATTTGCCAAACACAGCATACACCAATAAGCTGAATTTGTACTTAACATGATGCCAAGTGGAAACATGATGCCAAACACCCAACGATAATATTTTTTGTTTGGAAAACTCGTTGTCAAAAACTAATATTTGTCAAACACAATGTATTACCTAGTTGCCTAAATTGACACTTATTATGACTTAACATCTAATTGCCTTTGACCACTAAGCTCTAAATCTATTGATTTGTAAGTGAACACCTACTCACTTTGTAAGAGGAGAATAATTTAATTCGGTTAAACTTAGAATGAGAACAAAAATGGCATGTATCTATGCAAAATTTAGATGCAATTATTCATGTACCTGATTTTTATTTATCTTTTGAGATAACAAAGTTCTCTCATAAACCTTCATCATGGTCATTTCGAATGGCATGTATGTCGCCAGCTTCATTTTCTTCAACGATAGTGGGTAAACGTGTTGACAAAGGAATAAATTCACAATTTTCAAATGTTGATTCTTCAGTTTTATTCATATCCACACTTCTACCTGGAATAACCACAGAAAATCATTCATTACATGGATCATTGACATAGAACACCTGTTTTGCTTGGTGTGCCATGATAAAAGGGCTTGTCTTTGTAAGCTACCTTGTGGAGATATACCAATGTAAACCATAACTCATCTATTTCCACACTCGTATTATTATCAGCCCACTTACACTTAAACACAGGCACTCTAAACTTAACATAATCAAGTTCCCAAATCTCTTCTATAACTCCATAGTAACTCGTCGATGCTAAAACTGGTTTTTTGTCTTTTGAGCTTGAAAAGTGCACAGACTCGGCTTGAAGAGTAACTCCACTATTTTGAACCATACTCTTGACTTTGTATAGAATGAGTACTTATTAATATCGTATCCAATCCAAGTTACAACATCATATTTGGGTCTGTAAGCTATCCATTGTAATGTTTCAGATGCACTGCTCGAAATTTGTTCCTTAAACCATCTCAAGAAAGTCTTATTATGTTAGATCAACAACCATTTCTCACTCATTCGGGGATTCTTTGTCATCAAATGATTCTTGTGAGCTGACAAGTAGGGAATAACATCATCAGTGTTATTCAAAATGTACAAATGTGCGGGAAGCACCTCATCTCGACTCTTGGTTAAAACTTTAACACCTCGTGTACCCTTTCCCCTAATTCTATCCTCATGTCGAGACTTTAGAAGCCCTACAGATTCCACTTGTTACATGTAATATGTGTAAAACTCGATAGCTTCTTCTAACACCCCCAAGATATTTAGGGTATATTACAACGCCGTGGACCCCTACGTGGGACCCACTAGGCTAAATAAACAATACTGCTTGTCTAACCATCTCGGTTAGTTATGACAACACCATTCGATACGGATTATCAATCTCAGAACGCTACTCTTATTGTTTGCTGTAACAAGACTCCAACTACAATGTTCTCAACAATGATAACTTAAGCATAATCATCTCAACCTCTAAACATGATGTTTGGTTGTATAAATCATCTATAGAACCTAATATTCTTGGTAGTGTGATCATAACATCCTTAAGAACACGAATACAAGATTAGAGATAGCATAACATACCTTAAGATGAAGAAAACACCGAGACAATAGGTAGAGTCCAACTCCGGTTGCTTGTGTGCCAATCTAAGATGTTTCTCCACTTTAATGATCAAGCATAAGTGATATTAGATCTCCAATGATCAAGTATAGATGGTCTATGGGTGTTTATGTAGAAGGGGAAGACTCTCTGGACTTCAAAGAAGTGAAGGATAAGTGAAGAAAACATAGACAAATGAAATGGGTTGCTGTCCCATTTATAATGTTTACTGACTTTACGTACGTTAGCCTTCACGCACAACATATGTAATCTTTTTAGCGTACGCTACCCGTTCTTCTTAGCGTACGCTATCGTCCAATGATAGCATACTGTCTCATTCTGTACTCGCTTACATATGCTACACCATCAAGTTACGTGTAACACCCCCAAAACCATATGGGAATATTACACGCCGTAGACCCCTTTTCACGAGGATCTACCAGGCTATACCTTACAAAACGACCAACTGCTTGCCCGGCCAGGGTCAAACAATAAAATAATACAGACCGTTAAGGTCACTTACATGCGAACACACAGACCGGTGAGGTCACACAACTCAATCAACAAAACTGACTTATACAACATTACCCACACATGGGTCGAAACACAATACAACGGAAGACTGAAATCAACTCGGACAACACAACAAAAATCAAAACAACTCTCAACTCTTGATTAGTATCGCAGCTCGTCATCCTCTTGTGCCAATCCTGTGACTGCTCCCCCGAATCTACATGTACCTGGACGCAAAACAGACATCCACCCCCCGATTTCTCGGGGGTTAGTAAAACTCCACTGTTTTACTAGTGCAAGTATCAAATCATACGAAATGTAACAAGCAAATAATAATCGTGAATCAAATATAATAATCAAGTATCAAAATATTCCCGAGAGGTTTTCACAAGGAAAGATAAGCTATGAAGCATTCGAAAATAAGATTATCATCTCGGGAATTTTTAGAATTTCAAAACCTTTCGAAAATCTTAGGGTCTTAACCCAAATCTCAAAATTGTATTTCAACAATTTAAAGTACGAAAACATTTCCATAAATCTCATGGGGCTCGACCCAACATTCTTTTCTTAAAACTTTCTTACAAAAAGTTTGATTTACAAAACATGATTCGTGACACCGTGATCCCCTGTTACGTGTCTCCGTAGGTTCAACAACCCGCACGGACTTAACCAATCACAACAATCATAACAATCAATCATGCTCATGACTCCAAGATCGCTTGCCACGAGTCTCCGTAGGTTCAACAACCCACACAGATTGAGCAAACACAACAATAACAACAATCAATCATGCTCACGACTCCGTGATCGCTTGCCACGAGTCTCCGTAGGTTCAACAACCCACACGGATTGAGCAAACACAACAATCACAACAATCAGTCCCGACCCCGTGAACCTGTGTCACGTGTCACCGTAGGTTCCATCGAACCCGCACGATTGGACGTACTGTGTCCTGATTCAATGGACCTATGCCATGAATCATCGTAGGCCTCGTCAGACCCGCACGATTGGACCTCAGCACCACACACTAAGTTCTGATCCCATGGACCTGTGCCATGAATCCTCGTAGGCCCCGTCGAACCCACACGAGTGAACTTAGCGATCCAGCACACAATATTCACATTCACATTCACATTACATATGACAATGAGCACAGTTAATCAATCACGTTGATCCCCACAAAATCGTACATCACACGCACATAGCACAATCTCAACACTCGCAACAACTATCATCAATCACAACACACAACCAACATAACACACGATCGGTACACAATACATTGCACAACCAAGTGTACAACCATCCCATATGTACATCGCAATCCTGCACAAATGGCGCAACACCTAACACGTATACCAATATAACGCTATTATCACAAAGCCTTCAAATTGCGGAATACACAACGAATTCAAACGGAACATATTTACGAAGGCAAGTAAAATCATTATAAATCTCATACGTGATTATTAGTCGCAAGATACAAGTCGTATAATAAGATACTTGCCTTAATAACCGCTACCAAACGCTCCGAAGAACACGGTTCGACCGGGAAGCTCGAACCCCAAAGAAGGCAACGAACAGAAGGGTTCCGACTCGAGTTCTTCACAAGAAACTCGACCCTAACAACATATAATCAATAAATCATCGATCATACGAGGAATAATAATCGTAGAACGCCCGAAAACCCCTCTATGACATTTTACCGGACACCTTCAAGGCGTCGATGAAGAACTCGACCAAAACAACGAATCGATACGATCCAACCATGGAATAACAAGGGAAATAATATAATACATCTAAATAATCATCAATCCATCACAATCCTAAGTTAAATCGGATTAAACGGACGAAATCGAACAAAATACCCAAAATCCCCAAAATTAGATTTCTAGAAAATCTGACCTGATTCGGTCGATCAAAGGATGTTATAGGACGGATGATTGATGATATGAACTCCAAGACTTCATGGATTGATTGTCCAACAACATCTCTCCATGATTCCTACACCTCCAGCCGCGGAAGAGAAGGAAGAGAGTGAGAAAATGGGTGAAAAACCCGACTGCAGGGCCTTAAATAAGTGCTGCCGGCCGGGTTACGACGTAATCGGCCAAGGCTTACGACGTAACCGAGTCATCGCCCCAAATCTTCCGGCCCGTTACGCACGTAATCGGCCGTGGCCTTACGACGTAACTTCCAAGCACTAACGGCCGTAACTCGGCGGTCTGCCCGGCCCAGGCGCCGGCCATGACTTGGCCGGGGCCAACTCCGACGGCCCGAACGACCCCGAAACCCGAACCTGAATACGAATCGAAGATACGGTTACGAAGTACTCGCAAAGACGAACTCGATCACTAAGAGAACACACGATTCTGACCACCCGAAGGCTCGAAATTCGGCAACGGAAAGTAATTACCCCAAACTTTGGGAAATTACGAAAATGGCCCAAAACGTCCGAAAATCACGATACGTGATCGAATAACCAAAACAAAGTTCACAACACATCTAACAAAGTTAAACGGACTTACGGGAAACTCAAAACAGCAGTTTCGAACGAGATTCGCAAGAATCAAACTCAAGTGCGGAAAAGTCGCCAAAAAGCACGGAACTCAACAAAACGACACCGAAACGAACTCGGATGACAAAAAGTGCAGAATTAATCATTCTCAGAATGACGAAACGGCCATAAGGGAGTCGTCAAAATGGACTTTCATCGAAAAAAGAAATTACCGGAAATCGAAATTACGGGTATTACATTACGTACGTAAGCAATACCCATTAGCGTACGCTAGTTACATACCTTACCGTACGTTAACACCCGTTGACCCTAAAACTGTCCAGGTTCATCCGTGGGAATCTTATCCAGACCCATCGACCAGCTGGCGCATGTGCTAGCCGCCTTGCTCCATTATTAGCTGCCTTACGTATGCTACGCTTTATTCGTAGCATACGCTAACCTTGGGATATAACGTACGTTAAGCTTATTTCTTAGCGTACGTTATCACGTACTTGCATGTGAAAATTTATATGTTGATATTATCATGCACATGGATACGAATACGAGAAAGGTCATACTTCGATAATTGATATTGCAAATTCGAATAATACAAGGTTCAATACAGATGAAATACTCAACAATTTATCTGGATATTACATACTCTCCTTCTAAAAAGGAGTTTCGTCCCGAAACTCAAGACGAAAATAACTCTGGGTATCTGGATTTCATGCTATCCTCCATCTCCCAAGTGGCTTCTTCCACTCCGTGGCGCGACCACTGAACCTTAACCAAAGCGATTGGTTTATTTCTCAAATGTTTAACTCGACTTTCGAGTATCTTGATCGGTCTCTCTTCAAACGTACCATCCTTAACGACTTCGATCTCACCAAAATCAATGACATGACTGGGATCTGGTATATACTTCCATAGCTGGGATACGTGGAATACGTTATGAACATGGCTTAATGACGGCGGTAGTGCCAACCTGTATGCCAACTCTCCAACTCTCTCAAGAATACCGAACGGTCCGATATATCTCGGACTCAACTTTCCCTTTCTCCCAAAACGAAAGATTCCCCGAGTAGGAGAAACTTTTAAAAGCACGTGATCTCCAATACTGAACTCTAATGGGCGACGGCGCACGTCTGCGTAATATTTCTATCGACTCTGGGCGGTCAACAGTCTTTCGCGAATCAAAGCTATCTTCTCTCGCGTCTGTACGATCAACTCCGGTTCCATCCTGTTCAAGTATGATGAATCGTCCCAACACAGGGGCGATCTGCACCTCATCCCGTATAATACTTCTAAAGGTGCCATCTTGATGGAAGCATGCCAACTATTATTGTAGGTGAATTCAATCAACGGTAGATGAACTTCCCAATCAGTCGACCAATCTAAGGCACAAGCTCTCAGCATATCTTCAACTGTTTGAATAGTCCTCTCGGACTGTCCGTCTGTCTGCAAATGATAAGCTGTGCTGAAGTTCAATTCGGTTCCCAAGGCCTTATGAACTGATTTCCAAAAATGAGACACAAAGCGACCCTCTCGCTCAGAAATAATGGTCTTCGGCATACCATGTAATCGGACTATCTCTGCAATAAACACTCGTGCCAACTTCTCTGATCCCCAAGTGTCTTTTATGCCCAGAAAATGAGCCGATTTGGTTATACGGTCAACTATAACCCAAATCATGTTCATTCATGTTCTGGATCTCAGAATATTAGTGATAAAGTGCAGCGATATGTCCTCCCACTTCCATTCAGGAATCGGGAGTAGCTTTAGCATTCCGGCAGGTCGTTGATGCTCGATCTTAACCTGCTGACAAATCAAACATTTCGAGACGTAATCTGCTACGTCTTTCTTCATGTTGCCCTACCAGAAAATCCGCTTCAGATCCTTATACATCTTACTGGTGCCTGGGTGGATAGAATAGGGCGTGCTATGAGCTTCCTTCATGACTGTCTGCTTCAACACCTCGACATCGGGAACACAAAGTCGGCTCTGGAATCTTAATACTCCATCATCATGAATTACAAATCCTGGGGCTTTTTCTTTGCTCACTTCATCGCATAAACGAATCATCAAAGGATCATCTAATTGTTTAGATTTAATTTATTTGGTTAATGATGAAGTTAATTCCATCACACATAGTTGCCCCTGGACTCTTTGCAATCATACTTCAATTCCTTCACGAATCAATTCCCGTTGAATGCTGGTATGGGAGGTGAGAGTCTCCAGCATTAGAATAGAAACAAGCTTTCGGCTTAATGCATCGGCCACCACATTTGCTTTACCTGGATGATAAAGAATTTCTAAGTCATAGTCCTTAATCATTTCCAGCCATCTCCTCTGCCGCATGTTCAACTCTTTCTGACTGAAGATGTATTTGAGAATCTTATTATCCGTGAAGATCTGACAGTGAGTCCCGTACAAATAATATCTCCAAATTTTCAAGGCGAAAACCACAGCTGCCAGCTCCAAATCGTGCGTTGGATAATTTACTTCATAGGGCTTCAACTATCGTGATGCGTAGGCGATCACCTTCTCATTCTGCATCAGTACACACCCGAGACCTTGGTTTGAAGCGTCACTCTAAACTATGAATCCTCCAGTTCCCTGTGGGAGTGCTAAAATCTGTGTCGTCGTCAATCTCTTCTTCAATTCATCAAAGCTGGACTGGCACATCTCGTTCCACTCAAACTTTTGGGTTTTCTGCAGTAATCGAGTAAGTGGGCGGGTAATTTTGGAAAACCCTTCCACGAACCGACGATAATACCCAGCAAGTCCTAAGAAACTCCTGACTTCCTTCACGTTCTTAGGAGACTTCCAATCCATAACTGTTTCGATTTTATGGGGATCTACTCGGACTCCTTCTGCTGATACCACATGACCGAGGAACATTACTTCCTTTAGCCAGAATTCACACTTAGAAAGTTTGGCATACAATTGTTCGCTTCTCAAGAGGTCCAAAACGATCCGTAAGTGTTGTGCATGCTCTTCCGGGCTCTTAGAATAAACCAGAATGTCATCAATAAACACAACCATGAACTTGTCCAAATACTTTATGAACACTCGATTCATCAATTTCATAAACACGGCAGGTGCATTAGTGAGACCAAACGGCATCACTACAAACTCATAATGTTCATAGCGAGTTCTAAATGCTGACTTCGGAACATCAGATTCCCTAATCCTCAACTAATGATATCCCGATCTCAGATCGATCTTAGAAAATACTGTTGCTCCCTGCAACTGGTCAAACAAATCATCAATCCGTGGTAACAGATACTTGTTTTTTATCGTCATCTTGTTTAGTTCTCGATAGTCAATACACAATCAAAGCGATCCATCTTTCTTCTCGACAAAAAGAACTGGTGCACCCCAGGGCGAAACGCTTGGCTGGATATAGTCTTTGTCCAATAACTCTTACAATTGCTTCTTCAATTCGTACATTTCAGTAGGTGCCATACAATATGGCGCCTTAGAAATTGATGTAGCTTCTGGTTCCAGCTCGATGGTGAATTCTACATCCCGTAGTGGAGGTAGTCCAGGTAATTCGTCAGGAAACACATCCGAAAATTCGTTCACAACATGAATGGATGAAAGTTCTACTTTTCCATCCTCCTTCTTCATTGTGTAACACCAGTATCCAGTGCAGCCCTATTTTAGCAGTTTGACAGCTTTCATCGCTTTGATCATCTTTTCTGAGCTTCCTGGTCTCCATCCCTCGAACAATATTTCGGAACCATCTTCAGCTATCATTGAGATATTCCTCTTCCGGTAGTTTATAATAGCTCTATATCGATTAAGCCAATCATCTCCGAGAATCAGGTCGTCTCCTTGCATTTCTATCATAATCATATTTGAGGGCCAATCTCTACCTCCAATTGCTATGGGAAAATCTCTAGTTTCTAAGGTTCCCACAATTCTCTCTCCACTCGGTAAACCCACAACATAAGGCTCACAATTACGAAAACCAGAAATGTTCAAATGATTTACACAAGACAATGATATAAAAGAATATGTAGCTCCTGTATCGAATAAAACGTTAACTGGTTGTGAAAGGATCTGAACGGTACCTGATGCGACAGCAGCATCCTGATCGTCTGCCCTCCTCATCTCATACAGTCGTGGGGGAATAGATCTGGCACTCGATGTCCCCCTTCGGTTGAACTGTCCTCTGCCCCGTCCGCGACCAAAACTCTGGGGTAGCTGGACACTCTGCTGCGTCTGCTGAACACTCGCTTCTTTCTGAGCTGGCTGTAATGTACGAGCTCTAAAAGATTTTGCAACCACTTCACAAAACACCACACGATGTCCCTCTCGACCACAATCATAACAAATCACGGCGGGAAGGTGATCGCTATGGATTCGCGTAGTAAGGTTTTCAAATCCGATCAATTTTAAAATTTGTAAAACCTCGGAGTATTTCCAAGGTGTCGAACCCAAGGGAATTGATGTGTCGAAAATAAAGAAAGTAACTCTACTCAAAATTTGACTGCTATTTAGGAATCCGAAAATTTTGTTTGTTACTAATTATCTAACTTTAAAAATCGAAAAACAAAAATTAAATAAAAGATGAAATATCTAAATTAAGCAAATTAAGCAAATTAGCAAGATAAAATCACAAGTCGAAAGGTAATTGATCCTAGGGTAGTATCATCTAATTGAGTTCACACAATCCATTCACCTGATTCCTTTTCCCCAAATTTTAATTCAATCCTAGAAATAATCACTCAGCCAATCTAGAATTCCGATCAAGGCAACCTAGAAAGATAGTTAATTTAAACCCTTTTCCCTTGAGAACTCAAAATTTAAATCACTTAAAAGCACCAACTTATATCTATGATTTATCTTTCCCCGCTAGGTCTTAAGATAAAATCATATTGTGCATCAAGTATTTCCACTAATTAATTACTCCTTCCGGACAAAATCAATTAGCTAACATGCATCGATTAAGGGCCCTTTAATCTAACATGAGATTTAACACAACTTGAACACAAGCCTAGGATGAAAGGTCAAAAGGTAATCAAAGGAATATCATGTGATCATCAATTAAAATTACTAACCCTGGAATCAATCAATGAATTTAGCCAGACATAATTGAAATTAAACAAGAAATAGATGAAGAATGCATATTATTAATATGAAAAGAGAGATTACAACCCTTACGGATGAACTCCGAGTCTTCAATCTCCGAAAAACAATAATAATTCTCCTCCAAAAGTTCTTGCATCAAAGGAATAAATCTTGCTAAAAAGATGTAAAAATCTGCTAAAGATAATAATAGATGAAAAGGGCTGATGGAAGATTGATCCAAGATGATAAAGAATGATAAAACTAGGTCTAAAAGGAGGTTTATATAGCCTAAGGGGGTTAAAATCCCGATTAGCCCTAATCTAGGAAACAAAAACTATCCAAAAGAGTCAAATTCCGTCAAAATACGAGAGTCATTTGGCGACTATCGGCGACTATCGGCCGATAAGTGGCGATAGTTGGTTCGTCGATCTCTTCACTCGATAGAGGCGGGAACTCCTTTCGGACGGCCTATCGGCCGATAGTGGCCGATAGGTTAAATCTGTCTTTCGCAAAAATCCGTTTCTTCGTCCGTTTGACTCGACTCTCGGTCCTTTGTCTCGTTTTGGGTTCTTTTGGCTCTAAAAACCTGCAAACACACTAAAACCAACCCAAATGCGTAATACGGCTCGACTAATCATAAATAAGCCAAATACGAGCACATTAATCACGAAACGAGATAAAAACCTAGTATAAAATCCTAGAAATAAGTGGTAAAATTACCACTTATCAAACCCCCCCAAACTTAAGCCTTGTTCGTCCCGAACAACAAAAAGAAAAGAAAAAGAAAGTCGTGAATCATCGTGCAACTCATAGTGTTCAACCTAATCAATACTATCCTGTAATTCTCTCTAAATAATCCGAGTGTCGTAAAAAGCGAAATTTTCGAGAATAATGATTCCGCAAAGTAGTCAAGTTCAGTCCTAATCATTCGTTCATGAAGAAAATCCAGCTCAAAGATTAACAAAACGTGAGTCAAATCGACCGTCAATATGAAAGGCTAAAATAAACAAGCTAGTTCATCCCGTTACACAGTCTAGTGGCACAATTTTCACGAGTTTCATAACAAATAAATCTCGGACAGTATTCCCTTATATATATGTTCAAGAATTTGATTCGAGTTGACCACTAGGTTATGATCTCGGGATGTTTCATCGGGGTAATCCTAGGGTGGAACTTCCATTCTCTTGTATTAGGAAACCGTTTGACGTAAAAGACACTCATGGGGCACATGGATGCTTCTAGTTACTAAGTTCCCGTCTACAGCGGAGAAACAACTCGAATATATAATTTCCGCATGTCCGAATCAAGGTCGCCGTTTTACGCGAGAGTAAACAGCGGGTCACGCGAATACCCCCGGTTACTAAGTTCCCTATCATTGGCACATGTGAAATATCTAAATTACTAGTCTAATCAGAGTCGTCGTTTTACGCGAGAGTAAACAGCGGGTCACGCGAATACCCCCGGTTACTAGACTTCCCTTCATAGAATAACATTATCTCAACTTTTGGGAAAAACTGACCGACTCTAAAATCAATCTAAGTGCCAACACGACTGACGAAACAGTACGACTCACTATCCGGAAGATGTAACCAAACGTATTGACGGTGATTTTAAAACAAGTATGTATCGTCTCTTTATCTGCCAAGACCTCTACAATCACGAAAAATTTTGGACCTAAATGAATACTATGCAAAACAGAAATAACTGACTACAACTCGACTAAAACTCGACCGTTTCTTCAGAGAGAAAAACAGTGTCGTAACATTGGTATCACACAAATAGAAGCACGAAAAAATCACTAATAAAGAAAAACTAAGACAAGCAAGGCTATCTAAAAAAATTAAAACTCTACCCAAGCAAAGCAAACAACGAAAAGCAAATAAAAGCAAACACGAAAGCAAAACACTACTACGACCTAAAAAAAAAACTAGTAAACACACCAAACGAAAAATGAACATAAAAATCTAAAAACTAAGCAACAAAAGCTAAATCCACGCAACACCAATATGAGAAGCACAAATAATAACAACGGGCACCAACACAAGCAAATAAAGATACAAGGCAAACAAGGTACTCACACGTAAAGAAATTAACAAAGCCGCACTTCCCCCCCCCCCAAACTTATTTCGCATCCTAAAGGAGGAATAAGTTTGAAAAGAGAAAGGAGTGGCTTTGTTAGCAGTACGATCACTGTGGCGGAAATGGCGGGTTTGTCGGCGAGCTCGGAGTGGATACTGGGCCGGGTATGTCCTATCGGGCTGGCCTATCGGCCGATAGGCTGGGCCGATAGGAACTTCTGTCTCTTACGTACCTCATATCGGGTGGAATATCGGTCGATGTGGTCTGCCTATCGACCACTGCTTGTAACATAAAATTTTTTTAATTTTCCTCAGCCTATCGGCCGGGCCTATCGGCCGATAGGCTCAACCGATAGGATCGTCTGTCTCAAAAAATTTTCAGCTCGTTCTATTTCGTACTTGGTCCCGTTTTTGCTTGGATATGGCGATTAACGACCTGCAAGTATCCAAAACTCGGCGTGCATGGATTAGAACTTAACAAAAACTAGCAAAGCTACTACGAAATTAGAAACTACAAAAATCACGCAAACGAAAAATCGAAAACAAACGAGAAAAAAAATGAACTAATATACATACGTTGGGTTACCTCCCAACAAGTGCTATGTTTAACGTCTTTAGCTAGACGATACCTCATTTATTCAGGGTCTTCAGCGATAACTCCCCCTTGAACGGGTTTGTTGATATCCAGATAGCATACGTTCATCTCATTAGACCGACTCTCGTTCGCCTCCAACATTCGAACATACTCTGGCAAATCCTCGGAAATTTTATCAACATCGGAATGTGAGTAAATGGAGTGTGAAATGCAATGCTCCAACTAGTCGGTCGGGGGCGGCATAATAGACTCAATTTCATAACATTCCTCGGGCGCATCCTCGGGCCTCTTCATCGCGTCATAGATGGAAATTTTCAGATTTTGATCATTAACCCGGAAAGTAAGATCACCCTCTTGGACGTCGATAAGTGCTCTCCCCATCGCTAGAAACGGTCTCCCAAAGATCAATGGTTGATTCTCGTCCTCGGGCATGTCAAGAACTACGAAATCGGCCGGGAAGACTAAGTGTTGGACTCTAACGAGCACATCCTCCACAATTCCCCTTGGATAAGCGATCGACCGGTCCGCCATGAGTAGAGAAATGGTAGTCGGCTTCATCTCCCCAATCTTCAACTTCTTAAAGATGGATAGAGGCATAAGATTGATGCTTGCCCCGAGATCACACAACCCATTACGGAACGTTTGGTCGCCAATCATGCATGTCAAAGTAAAACGTCCCGGATCCTTCTGCTTGAGCGGGAGCTTGTTTTGAATGATAGCGCTGCACTCCTCTGTCAAATTTATTGTTTCAAATTTCCCCAACTTCCTCTTGCTTGCCACAACGTCTTTCAAGAATTTAACGTACCCCGGCATGTCTCTCAAAGCGTCTAGAAGTGGAATGTTGATATTCACCTTTTGAAACATGTCGATAAATTGTTGAAGCTTTTCATCATATCTCGACTTGTCCAATCGCTGTGTAAATGGAGCTTTTACCTCAAAATCCTGCACATTCGAACTTCCAGGAGCCTTTCGGCCGATAGGGGGGTCGATAGGATCCACTGCCGGCATTCTGACTGGGTATCGGGTGGGCCTATCGGCCGATAGTCTTGGCCGATGGGCCTGCTGCATTTCATCTTCTTTCTCGTTCTCGGCTCCCGTTTCTAGTACATCTTTGTTTCCAGATTCCTCAACTTCAGCCCCATGATTACTGTACTTTGTCCCACTCCGAAGCTCGATTGCGTTGCATTGTTGCGTCTTCGGGTTGGTCTCGGTGCTGCTCGGAAAATGCCCCGGCTTATGAAATCCGGCTTGGGCGTTCGCCATTTGACTCATTTGGGTCTCCACCATCGACATCTGCTTTGTCAAGGCTATCACTGAGTTTCCAATAGATGTCACACTATGCTCGAGAGCCCCGAACCTCTTGTCTACTTTATAAATAAAATCTTTTTGACTTGCCTCTAATCGTTCCAACATCTCTTCCATCGGTGTCTTAGCAATCGGCTCTTGAATAACCCCATTTTTCACGTTAAATCCCGGTGGTGGCTGGAGAGCATTATTCGGGTTGGCATAGGAGAAATTAGGGTGGTTTCGATTGTTCGGGTAATAGTTCCCCCTATTTCCCCCTTGCCGGAAGTTTCCTCCTTGCACGTAATTCACATCCTCCTCAATTGCAATAGGCTCGTTTAGCTCTTCAAAAACTGCATTGACTCCCATAGCCTTCTTTTTTAGCATCTCAAGTTCTTTTTGTTGTTTTTCAAATTTTGCCTTCAAATCACCGTAGGCGTCCTCGTCACCGGATGGGACCTTTCTTCTCGTCATCTTCCTATCGGTCACCTCCTCGTAATCATTGTTGACTGCTAGCTCAATGAGATTCTTGGCCTCTTCATAATCGTTAGCAAGAAATCCCCCTTTCGATGAATAGTCCAACTCTCTTCTAGCCTTCCTCGTCAAACCCCGATAAAACCGAATGTAGATCTCCTCCTTATCAATTCCATGCTGTGGGCATTTGCGAAGTAGCTTCTTAAATCGGATCCATGCCTCGTATAAGTATTCATCCTCATATTGCTCGAATTGCAAGATATCGTTGATTTGTTTTTGCACCTTCGAGGAAGGATAGAACTGTGCTAAGAACAACCGAGTCATCTCTCTCCAAGTACCAATTTCCTTCCGATCTAGGCTCTTGTACCAATCTAGCGCATCGTCTTCTAAGGAGAACCGGAATAGGCGGAGCTTAATGACATCCGGAGGCACTCCGTTTTGCTTGATGGTGGCACATATGTCCAAAAACGACTCAAGGTGAGCGTTTGGATCTTCATTAACTCCTCCTCCGTATGTTTGAGACTTCACCGTGGCGATGAGGGACGGCTTAAGCTCGAAGTTGTTGGCATCAATATTTCCCCAACCTCCTTCTTGATAATCGTCCAGCTTAGGTCGGAAGCGGGCATTCAATGGGATCTTCTCGGGACGAGCGAGTTCTCGTGGTGGGTCAACAATGCCGGCCATGGTATCAACGAAAGGTATAGAAATAGTCTCGGTTCTCGCTTCTTGCTTCTTCCTCCTCAAAGACTTCTCGATTTCCGGATCCAAAGGAAATAAGTCCTTTCCTTGGGATCTTGTGATCATGCACCGCCTACAAGGAAGAGAAAACAAGATGTGAGGAAACGAGATCGAATATTAATAATAAAATTAAAGAACCTAAAGTAACAATCTCTTCTTTTTCGAATTATCCCCTTAAGTTTTCTATCAAGTCCCCGGCAACGGCGCCAAAAATTGATCGCTATGGATTCGCGTAGTAAGGTTTTCAAATCCGATCAATTTTAAAATTTGTAAAACCTCGGAGTATTTCCAAGGTGTCGAACCCAAGGGAATTGATGTGTCGAAAATAAAGGAAGTAACTCTACTCAAAATTTGACTGCTATTTAGGAATCCGAAAATTTTGTTTGTTACTAATTATCTAACTTTAAAAATCGAAAAACAAAAATTAAATAAAAGATGAAATATCTAAATTAAGCAAATTAAGCAAATTAGCAAGATAAAATCACAAGTCGAAAGGTAATTGATCCTAGGGTAGTATCATCTAATTGAGTTCACACAATCCATTCACTTGATTCCTTTTCCCCAAATTTTAATTCAATTTTAGAAATAATCACTCAGCCAATCTAGAATTCCGATCAAGGCAACCTAGAAAGATAGTTAATTTAAACCCTTTTCCCCGCCAGGGCTCAAAGAATTTAAATCACTTAAAAGCACCAACTTATTTATCTATGATTTATCTTTCTCCGCTAGGTCTTAAGATAAAATCATATTGTGCATCAAGTATTTCCACTAATTAATTACTCCTTCCGGACAAAATCAATTAGCTAACATGCATCGATTAAGGGCCCTTTAATCTAACATGAGATTTAACACAACTTGAACACAAGCCTAGGATGAAAGGTCAAAAGGTAATCAAAGGAATATCATGTGATCATCAATTAAAATTACTAACCCTAGAATCAATCAATGAATTTAGCCAGACATAATTGAAATTAAACAAGAAATAGATGAAGAATGCATATTATTAATATGAAAAGAGAGATTACAACTCTTACGGATGAACTCCGAGTCTTCAATCTCCGAAAAACAATAATAATTCTCCTCCAAAAGTTCTTGCATCAAAGGAATAAATCTTGCTAAAAAGATGTAAAAATCTGCTAAAGATAATAATAGATGAAAAGGGCTGATGGAAGATTGATCCAAGATGATAAAGAATGATAAAACTAGGTCTAAAAGGAGGTTTATATAGCCTAAGGGGGTTAAAATCCCGATTAGCCCTAATCTAGGAAACAAAAACTATCCAAAAGAGTCAAATTCCGTCAAAATACGAGAGTCCATTGGCGACTTATCGGCCGACCTATCGCCGATAGTTTGCCGATAGTTGGTTCGTCGATCTCTTCACTCGATAGGGCAGGAACTCCTTTCGGACGGGCCTATCGGCCGATAGGCTGGCCGATAGGTTCGTCTGTCTTTCGCAAAAATCCGTTTCTTCGTCCGTTTGACTCGACTCTCGGTCCTTTGTCTCGTTTTGGGTTCTTTTGGCTCTAAAAACCTGCAAACACACTAAAACCAACCCAAACGCGTAATACGGCTCGACTAATCATAAATAAGCCAAATACGAGCACATTAATCACGAAACGAGATAAAAACCTAGTATAAAATCCTAGAAATAAGTGGTAAAATTACCACTTATCAGAAGGGGGCAATTTCGTTGATAGTGTCCAGTCTGACTACAGTTAAAGCACTTCCTTGATACATCCGTCGTGGCTGATACTGCTCCAAAGTTCTTTATGATCTTGGATAGATGCGGAGGTTTCTTGAATGAATGATAGGATGACTGGGACTTGCGGGGCCCACTGCTCTTGTGCTCTGTGAAACTACCAGTGACTTTCTGCTTCTTGGATTCTGCAAACCTTTCCATCACTGTTTCTTTGATTTCATATGCCATGTCCTGATACTGACGGAGAGTGGTGCATTCAAAACCAGACATGTACCTCTGAATCTCTGGTTTCATTCTCATATCAAAATGGATCATCGTTTCCGCATTTGTTCTGACCAGATGTCGAACAAATGCCAGCTGCTAGTTAAACGTCTTAATCGCTTGAGATACTGGCACATCCGAAGGCTGCACGGAGAAAAACTCTCAAACTTTGGCTTCCCTCACTGGACGAGGGCAGTACTGAGATTCCATCATCAATTTGAATTCCTCCCAGTTGGCATCATGATCTATAGGGCGGATGGCGTCCCACCAGTCCGACGCTTCCCCTATTAGAAAGTACTGAGCAATAGAGGCTCTCCGATCGTCTGGGCAATTAATTTCGGCAAATATTTTCTCCAGTTCCTTTAACCAATGATCCCGCGTTGGTGTCTCAGAAAAGCCGTAGAATTTGGGTGTTTGCATATTTGCCACCTCCTGCAGCCATCAGTCACCTCGATTTCCCAAGTCTGGGATGCCTTGCTGTCTCTCTCCTTGTTGCAATCCGACTTCCACCTGCATTCGGTCCACAACTTGAGCAAACTGCATCATCTGGTTGACCACCTGACGAAGGATGTCTGGAACACCAGGTTCTAGTTCATTGTTAATAGATTCTTGTGGCTCGTCTGAGCTGTGGCTGTCCTGATTAGAAGGCGAAGCTTCTCTTTCAGCATTCCTACGTCCGTGTTCGCGACCGCGACCACGTCCACGTCCTCCTCTCAACATACTGTAAGCATAAATACTCAATATACAGGAAACAATATCGTTCTAATGTTCAAGTATAAAGAGGTATAACATGTAAAGGACGAGATAGAGTTTAGGAACTTACAACCACCGCTCGCACGAAGACGTAGGCAGTACAGTGATGTTATTCATGGCCGGTTACCTCAAAAGACATATACGACCCCTATTTTAATCCAACGGCCAAGATATCCATAATCTTAGCTCTGATACCATATTCTGTAACACCCCTGATATATTCAGAAATATTACAGCGCCGTAAATCCTTTACTTAAGAATTTACAAGGCTGAAGAAATGAACAGACAATAACAGATACTAATATATGAAAGTAACTGAAATAAAATACAACAGTTCTGGGCCAATACTGACAATACAAACGTCCAAATGAAAATATTAATACATAACGAAATCCAACATCACAAACGACGATGTACTCAAGTACTTATTAAAACAACACAACAACAGATAATTAAACCCGACTAGAACATCACTCTGCACCCTCGTCGTCATGCAGTTCCAGTGGTTGTTTTCCTGGATCCTGAACATAAACAAATGTTCACCCCCGAAGGAGTTAGCATAACGATGCTTGTACAAGTACCACAACATATTATTCAACGATTCACAAAGAACAATACTAACATAAATAACAAAATACTAACGAGTCTCTTCCTACGAGAAACTCATAAATATCATACACAAATGATAATCACAACATGACATCACAACATACACATGGTAATTCCAATGATCCAGCGTTCACTGCCTAAATCCCCCGATGATCCCGTCAGACCAACACAAAGTGGAAAAACATGTCCGATGATCCAGCACACGCTAGCATAGATCCCCCGATGATCCCGTCAGACCAACACGAGGTGGACATACAACAACGACATATATGCACGACAATATGTGTAACATCAATACGTAAAACAATTAAAGTACTTGCCTCGAATTGATGACAAGAATAAAACTTCGACGAATATCAATACACTCGAAGGTCGCCCCTTCGATCAATCACGTAGTAAGATTCAGAACTAAAACAGAATAAATAATATAGAGTTCATCTCACGTCGAATAACTATCGTACGAACATCTAACATCCTAAATTACGGCTGAAAGTTCAACAAAACGTAACCTGTCTGATCTGCATAACGTACGTTACGTACCAACCATAGTGTATGTTAATTATGCACGTTAGCGTACGTAAGCTGAGAAGCCTACCGTACGCTAATCATGCATTAGACAGTTCCTCTCTGATCAGACGACTGACTCGTCTAATGATATAACGTACGTTATGTACCCAACATAGCGTACGTTAAGTCTGATCGTTAGCGTACGTAAGCTACAGAGCCTAATGCATGCTAAACATGCATCCGATAAGATCCTCACGATCGCATTTACTAACTCGCTGCATTTAAATTCTCAGTGTTTAACGTATGTTATCTTCATACATGTTACACTCATGCAAACTTGAATGATCTAATGATGTTCAATGTCTTCCAACTTCAAGGATAAGCATACCATCATGAGGTCATACTCCAATCTTGATTACAAATTATCTTATGTAGTTCGGTTAATCTAAGGTTGATACACTTGTTACCAATATCATCAATACATTATCATGAAGATTATATGATCCTTTTCTTAAGTCAGTTTAGCAAAAGTAATATTCATACCAAGTCTACGATTATTATGAGAACACCATTCGATACGGATTATCAATCTCAGAACACTACTCTTATTGTTTGCCGTAACAAGGCTCCAACTATAATGTTCTCAACAATGATAACTTAAGCATAATCATCCCAATCTCTAAACATGATGTTCGGTTGTATAAATCATCTATGGAACCTAATATTCTTGGTAGTGTGATCATAACATCCTTAAGAACACGAATCCAAGATTGGAGATAACATAACATACCTTAAGATGAAGAAAATACCGAGACAATAGGTAGAGTCCAACTCTGGTTGCTTGTGTGCCAATCCAAGATGTTTCTCCACTTCAATGATCAAGCATAAGTGATATCCGATCTCCAATGATCAAGTATAGATGGTCTATGGGTGTTTATGTAGAAGGGGGAGGCTCTCTGGACTTCAAAGAAGTGAAGGATAAGTGAAGAAAATGTAGACAAATGAAATGGGATGCTGTCCCATTTATAATGTTTACTGACTTTACGTACGTTAGCCTTCACGCATAAAGTACGTAATCTTTTTAGCGTACGCTACCCATTCTTATTAGCGTATGATATCGTCCAATGATAGCTTACTGTCTCGTTCTGTACTCGCTTATGTACGCTACACCATCAAGTTATGTATGTAAGCAATACCCATTAGCGTACGCTAGTTACATACCTTAGCGTATGCCAACACCCGTTGACCCGAAAACTATCCAGGTTCATCCGCGGGAATCTTATCCGGACACATCGACCAGCTGGCGCATGTGCTATCCGACTTGATCCATTATTGGCTGCCTTACATACGCTACGCTTCATTTGTAGCGTACGCTAACCTTAGAATATAACGTACGTTAAGATTTCTTCTTAGCATACGTTATCACGTACTTTCATGTGAAAATTTACATGCTGATATTATCATGCACATGGATACGAATACGAGAAAGGTCATACTTCGATTATTGATATTGCAAATTCGAATTATACAGGGTTCAATACAGATGAAATACTCAACAATTTATCCGTATATTACATCTATAAGTTCATAATTTTGAAAATCAAACACATCAAAATGAACAACGAAAATAAAGGGAATCCATTGCACACGTCAACATCCCCGGCCAGCATCCTCGTACTGCTCTAGTGTCCGCTCGACCGGTTGAACGCCACCTGAAATTCATAACAAGAATTTCCACAAAATGGATCCCAAATTGGTTAGCAATTACTCTAGTACAAGTAATCAAGGCAAACCATTCGCTCGTACATTTCATAATACATGCATCAAGTCATTTCAAAATCTAAAACCAGACATGTCTTTTCCAGAAAACAACAGTCAATAATCACAGTTCAATCTTGCCTAGGACAGGGGCTAAACCATTGGTCCCATCTGAGGCCTCTATGGACCCTCCCGGACTGGCCATAGTTAGAAATCAAAATCACGCACATGCATCGCCTAGGACCGGGGCTAAACCACTGGTCCCATCCGAGGCCTCTATGGATCCTCCCGGACTGGCTAGCCAGCAAGCTCGTGAATTCGGGGCTAAATCACTAGATTCCTCCGAGGCCCCATCGGACCCTCCCGGAGTGAGCAAAACACACAATATACATTACCATTTCATGTTAATCATAAAGGTTTCATGAGAATACTTGCTTTGAGTAATTAACAACGAAACGAATGGAACGGGGAATCAACCACGATCGCTAGGAACCGACAAACATGAACCTAACGATTCGAAGAATACAATCACAACCCATTATACAAGAGTACAAAAATGGAATACGCCCGGAAACCCACCTACGATTCATGTAAATTCGTACAAAAAAAACAACGAGGGCGGATCGCAACCGAACCCACTCGATTTCACAAATACCACGAATTTTACCATGAACTCGTAGGGAAAATATGAATACCACTAAGATTAATCACATACATTATGGGTTAATCAACAACACGGAACGAATCAGACATGAAATCGAAAATCCCCAAATTCCCCAAAAGTAGGGTTCTAAGAGATTTTACCTTGATTCGAAGATGAACAATGGACGATTTGATGTTAGTTTGATGTTATGATGCTTGAATATACTTCTCTAATGGAGTTTGAGTGAAAATCGGACGAACCCTAGCTCCAAGAATCGTCCCCGACGCGAAGAGAAGAGAGAAGAGTGAAAAATGAGGAAATTTCAGCCGCTGTCAGTATATATCTGTCAGATGTTACAGCCCTAACATCACCTACATACGGCCGTAACCTGCTCTGGGGAAGAATCTGGACAAATGGACGAAGTCAACTTACGGCCGTGTAACTCAGGGATTACGGCCGTAACAAGTCTTACGGCAGTAACTTGTGAATATTACGCCCGTAATCGCCCCCTGGATCAATGCAGAGAGAAAAAAATGAAGCTTGGTTACGGCCGTACAAAGAAGAAGTTACGACCGTAACTGTTGAACATTACGGCCGTAACAGCCTTGGCTTACGGCCGTAATGTGCCTCTGGCAGCAGGCTAGATATGCACGACGTCTCGACGAAGATCAATCGGAGGATACAAGGGTGTATCAACAAATACACTCACAACGAGTTTGAGGCAGAATCTAAAGCGCTAAAATGAAACGCGATTCCGACTACCCAAAGGTTCGGAAACGACAAGGATAGTAATTACCCCATAACTTTGGAAAATTACAAAACGGCCTAAAACATCCGAAACACACGATATACGATCAAAACATCAAACGAAAGATCACAACACACATAATAACATAATATGGATTTATGGCAACCCCAACGGCGGTTCCGAACAACGATTACGAGAATCGAACCAGATAGCGACGGAAATGACATTAAATGCAGAATTGAGTAAAATAGGTCCGAAACACGCTCGGATAACGAAAAATCCAGTATTAAATATTCTCGAAATATCAACACGGTTACAAGCGAGTCACTAAAAACGAAAAATACACCAAAACGGAAAATACCGAAAAAAGGAAAAATGCGGATATTGCATTCTACCTCTCTAAAAATAAGTTTCGTCCCGAAACTTAAGAAACAAACAACTCGGGGTACCTAGCACTCATGCTATCTTCGGTTTTCCAAGTTGCCTCCTTGACACCATGTCTCGACCACTGTACCTTGACTAATGGAATGGTCTTATGCCTCAGTCGCTTCCCACGGTGCTCCAAAATCTTCAAGGGACGCTCCTCGAAGGTAATATCATCAGCGATATCGATCTCACTATAGTCGATGACATGACTAGGATCCGGAACATATTTCCTCAGCTGGAAAACATGGAAAATGCTATGGACATGGCTCAAAGCCGGAGGCAATGCCAAACGATACGCCAACTCGCCGACCCTCTCAAGAATCTCAAAGGGCCCAGTAAAACTCGGACTCAACTTTTCCTTCTTCCCGAAGCAGAAAACTCCCTTCATCGGCGACACCTTTAGCAAAACATGGTCTCACACCTCGAATTCCAAAGGTCGACGACAAACATCAGCATAGGATTTATGTCGACTCTGAGTTATCAACATCATCTCCCGAATCAATTCCACCTTCTTCCTCGTCTCCAAGGCGATATCCGGTTCAGTTCCGACCAAATCGGACGCCTCGTTCCAACAAATCGGTGATCGACATCGCCGCCCATAAAGCGCCTCATATTGTGCCATCCAAATCGACGCGTGCCAACTATTGCTGTATGTGAACTCGATCAACGGCAAATGATCCTCCCAATCACTGCTCCAATCGAGAGAATAAGCACGCAACATATCCTCAAATGTTTGGATAGTGCACTCCGACTGCCCATCCATCTGAGGATGAAAAGAAGTACTCAGACGCAAACGAGTACCCAACGCCTTATGTACCACCTGCCAAAAGTGCGATACAAAATGGCCATCACGATCCGAAATAATAGACATCGGGGTACCATGAAGCCTCACAATCTGCGCAATAAATACACGAGCCAACTTTTCCGGACCCCAAGTATCCTTGATGCCAAGAAAATGTGCCGACTTGGTCAGACGATCCACAATCACAAAAACTATATTCATACTAGACTTCGATCTCAGCAAGCTCGTGATGAAGTCCATCGAAGTATCTTCCCATTTCCATTCCAGAACGGGAAGCGACTGCAATAACCTGGCTGGTTGCTGATGCTCGATTTTGACCTGCTGACAAGTCAAACATCTCGCTACAAACTGTGCGACCTCCTCTTTCATATCGTTCCACAAAAAGTTCCTCCTTAGGTCCTTCTACATCTTACTCGAACCAGGATGAACTGAGTAAAGGCGTAGCATGGGCCTCCCGCAAAATATTCTTCCTCAATTACAAGTCGTTCGGTACACAAAGTCGACTATGGAATCTCAACACACCATCCTCTTGAATCACAAATTGAGGAGACTTCCCTTTAAGAACATTCTCTCGAATTTGAGTAATCATCGGATCCTCCAACTGCTTCAGTTTAATGTCATCGGTCAACAACGACGAAATCTCCAAAGCACAAAGTTGCTCGACAGCTCCTGGAAACAAAATCTCAACACCCAACTCGATCAAATCACGCTGAAGCTCAGATTGAGACGTAAGTATCTCAAGCGTTCGCAACGTAACCAGTTTCCAACTCAAGGCGTCTGCCACGACGTTCGCCTTGCCCGGATGATAAAGGATTTTGAGGTCATAATCCTTAATCAATTCCAACCACCTCCGCTGCCTCATATTCAAATCCCGCTGAGTGAATATGTACTTCAGACTTTTATGATCTATGAAAATCTGACATGCAGAGCCAAAGAGATAATGATGCCAAATCTTAAGCGCAAAAACAACTGCCGCTAACTCCAAATCGTGAGTAGGGTAGTTTAGCTCATACGGCCTCAACTGTCTCGATGCATACGCAATAGTCTTGTCGTGCTGCATCAACACGCACCCAAGACCCAGACCCGAAGCATCGCTATAAACAGCAAAACCCTCGTTGCCACATGGCAATGCCAGAATCGGGTCTGAAGTCAAACTCCTCTTCAACTCCTCAAAACTCGACTGTCTTTCGTCATTCCAGACAAACTTCTCAGATTTCTGAAGCAACTGTGTAAGTGGTCGAGCCAGTTTCTATAACACCCCAAATCTCATAAGGGACGTTATATGCCGTAGAACCTTCACAAGATCTACCAGGCTAACACAAGACACCAAACTCACAAAAGAATCCAACAAAACACATTTATCATAACAAGCAGGGCCATGGCCTCGGCCAAAACATTTTAGTTCAATAACAACAAAACAACGAACGAAAAGTATTCAATGCCCACGCATGGGACTTCAACGACATCATTGACAATAAAGGAACAAATATAGTAAAAGGGATAACACCGACTCGAGCCTCATCATCATCATGTTGGACCATATTTTACATGCTTGTCCCGTGCCAGCTCCTCAGCTCGCCCGGTACCTGAAATGCATAAAACGCATTTCCCCCATTTAAGGGGTTAGCATTCGAATAGCTAGTGCAAGTACACAATTACACTACATTATACATACGAATACGATCCAACACAGTTATTCATTTGGAAAACATTTGAAAACAATATTCCGGAATATCACATTTACGTCAAAACAGCATATCAACACATTTCATCAACTTATTTCATCACAACATTATCCATACTTGGTAACCCGCGGCCGTACCCATTAGTATCGACCCCCAGAGGCCCCGGCGGACCGTTCCAAGGTGGGAAACCACTTCCCCGGCTGTACCCATTAGTATCGACCCCCAGAGGCCCTGTCGGACCGTCCCTGGGTGGAAGAACATCCACACACACACACGGTATCACAATTCATGATCACATTGAAATCGTATCCCACATAACGAAATGTAATACATGTACTTGCCTTGAATAAGACAACGGGAAGGAAAAAGGCGAAAGGTAAGGTTTCAGTCCCAATAATCTTCACAAATCCATACCTAACACAATAACGATATATAAACAATCTCAATAATGCGGAAACATAGGAATTCATCTTAGTTCTACCCGTTGGGACAATTCATCGGTCACTACGAAGTCATAATCCATTCTAATCTATTAACGGTGAAAACCTTGAAGTTTAATCCTTTAAATTATAATGAAAGCAAGGGATTATGATTACACAATCGTAATCTAACCAATTATCGAAGCTAAATCAGTTTCAAGGGTGAAATTATGCCAAAATCCCGAAATACCCAAAAACTAGTGTTCTAAAGAAATATACCTCGATTTGAAGGCGAATCACGAATGATTTGGGGTTAGAGTGATGATATGATGCCCCAAGATGCTTCTCAACTGAAATTTGGATGAAGATTTTCCAAGCCCTAACTCAAAGATGTGTGTTCATCGTGGAAGTAAGAAGAGAGTGGTGAAGAAATGGTTGAAACGTCCGCTGCCAGTTTTAAATACTAGCAGCCGTTACGGCCGTAACACCAACACGATTAAGGCAGTAATGGTGTTCACGACCTTTCTGCCCATTCTACTCACACCCATTATGGCCGCTACGGAAAGGGTCATTAAGGCCGTAATGTATGAAGACTTACGGCCGTAATGCGTATCACCTTACGGCCGTAATGCATATCACCTTACGGCCGTAATGCATGCCTGGCAGCAGGCCAGCCTGATCCGAATTGCCAACAACCGGAATGAAAGCACGAGGAACGAAGCCACAGATATACGAAGATCTTTATAGATGAAATAAACGTAAAAACCATCACAAGCCTCCGGTCATCCGAAGGCCGGAATAAACGAATAATAACATCAACACTCAAAGTAATGATAATTTACAAAAATGGCCCAAACATTCAGAAATCTAAACTCGAGGCCTGAACGACAATACAACAAGTTGAAATATATCCAGGATCATTAAAGGAACTCGAAGAAGTAATGAAACATCAGCATGCAACGAGATTTAGGAGAATCGAGTCTAAATGCGTTAAAGTTACACAATAAGTAAAATATCATCATAACAACTCCGAAACTCGTCCGGATGGTCATGGATAAAGAACAAAATAGTTTCAGAATTCCAAAACAATAGCAAGTGAGTCATCCGAAATGAAAATACACTAAAAATAGAAATTACTAAAAATAAAAAGTGCGGATATTACATTCTCTCCCCCTAAAAATAAGTTTCGTCCCGAAAATTACGAAGCGAATAAATCGGGATATATCGACTTCATATTCTCTTCCGTTTCCCACATGGTTTTCCTCGGATCCATGTCTCGACCATTGCACTTTAACCAGAGGAATGGTTTTGTGCCTAAGTTGCTTCACACGATGCTCCAAAATCTGAATCGGTCTCTCTTCAAAGATAATGTTGGGACCCAACTTAATCTATCCAAAATCAATAACATGGCTAGGGTCCGGTACATACTTCCTTAGCTGTGAAACAGGAAACACGTTATGCACGTGACTCAAGGACGGCGGCAATCCTAACCGATATGCAAGCTCTCCAACTCTCTCTAAAATCTCGAACGGTCTAATATATCTCGGACTAAGTTTACCCTTCCGGCCAAACCGATAACTCCGCGAGTCGGTGACACCTTCAGCAAAACATGGTCTCCCACCTCAAACTCTAACGGCCGTCGACGCGCGTCGGTATAAGACTTCTATCGACTTTGAGCCGTTAGCAACCTATCACGAATCAAGACAATCTTCTCTCTCGTCTCAACTACCATATCTGGTTCAGTGCCGGTCAACTCAGATGCATCATCCTAACACAACGACGATCTGCACCTCCTTCCATACAATGCCTCAAATGGTGCCATTTTGATCGAGGCGTGCCAGCTATTGTTGTACGTGAACTCGATCAACGTCAAGTGCGACTCCCAATCATCTTTCCAGTCTAAAGCATAGGATCTCAACATATCTTCCAGCGTCTGTATCGTCCGCTCTGACTGTCCGTCTGTCTGAGGGTGGTAGGATGTGCTGAGTCTCAACTCAGTCCCCAAAGCTCGGTGAACAGCCTGCCAAAAATGTGATATAAACCGACAATCTCGATCCAAAACGATACTCTTAGGAGTCCCATGCAACCTCACGATCTCTACAATAAACACTCGAGCTAGTCTCTCCAGTCCCCAAGTATCCTTAATACCCAGAAAATGGCGGATTTGGTTAGTCGATCGATAATAACCCAAATCATGTTAATTCCAGTCCGAGTCCTAGGAATACTGGTAATGAAATCCATAGAAATGTCCTCCCACTTCCACTTTGGAATGGGAAGTGGACGCAATAACTCTACAGGTCGCTGATGTTCGATCTTAACCTGCTGACAGGTCAAACATTTCTCCACAAACTCGCTAACGTCCGTCTTCAAATTGCTTCACCAGTAGTTACTCCTTACATCCTTATACATTTTGCTCGTACCAGGATGTATGGAATAAGGCGTAGTATGAGCTTCACTTAAGATCTTCTGTCTCAACTCAACATCACTCGGTACACATAACCTGCCGCGAAATCTCAAAATTCCATCATCATGAACCACAAATCCAGGGGCTCTCCCTTTCCTCACGTCCTCCCTCAACTGGATTAAAAATGGATCATCATACTGTCTCGCCTTGATATCCCCAACCAAAGACGAAGTGATTTCCATCGTACATAAATGATCCTGAACTCTCTGAACCCAAACCTCGATATCCTGACAAATCAAATCCCGCTGAATCCTACTCTGAGGTGTAAGTACCTCTAACATCTGTAGCGCCATCAGCTTACGACTCAACGCATCTGCCACAACATTGGCCTTGCCTGGATGATAAAGAATCTCAAGATCGTAATCTTTAATTAGCTCCAACCACCTACGCTGTCTCATGTTCAATTCTTTCTGAATGAAGATATACTTCAGACTCTTGTGATCCGTGTAAATCTTACACGACGACACATAAAGATAATGCCTCTATATTTTTAAAGCAAAGACAACTGCAGCTAACTCTAAATCATGTGTAGGGTAATTTGCTTCATAAGGTTTTAACTGACGGGATGCATAAGCAATAACCCTATCTCTCTGCATCAAGACACATCCAAGCCCGAGGCCCAAAGCATCACTATACACCACAAAATCCTAATTGCCCTGAGGTAATGCTAAAACGGGAGCGGTAGCCAACCGTCTCTTTAACTCATCAAAACTATACTGTGTATCTTCGTCCCACTCGAACTTCTGAGTCTTATGGAGTAACTGAATGAGTGGTCTAGCGATGTTATAAAATCCTTCAACAAATCTACGGTAATAGCCTGCAAGTCCCAGAAAACTCCTCACTTTCTTCACATTTTTAGGCAGTTCCCATGCCATCACTGCCTCTATCTTCTGCGGATCTACCCGAACTCCCTCCGCTGAAATCACATGCCCGAGGAATATCATTTCCTTGAGCCAAAACTCACACTTAGAAAACTTCGCGTATAACTGTTCAGCTCTCAAAATGTCTAACACAATCCGGATATGTACAGTGTGTTCCTCCTGACTCCGGGAATAGATAAGAATGTCGTCGATATAGACGACTATGAATTTCTCCAGATACTCAATAAAAACTTTGTTCATCAACTGCATGAACACTGCTGAGGCATTGGTTAGCCCGAAAGGCATAACCATGAACTCGTAATGGCCATATCTCGTCCGAAAAGCAGCTTTCGGTATATCACTATCCCGAATCCTCAACTGGTAGTAGCCCGATCGTAAATCAATCTTCGAAAAGACTGTCTCTCCCTGAAGCTGATCAAACACGTCGTCGATCTGGGGCAAAGGGTACTTATTTTTGATGGTCAACGTGTTTAATTCTTGATAATCAATGCATAAATGAAGCGATCCATCCTACTTCTTAACAAGAAGCATAGGCGCACCCCAAGGCGATGCGGTCGATCGAATATACCCTTTATCTAGCAACTCCCCCAACTGCTTCTTCAACTCTAACATCTTCGATGGTGCCATACGGTACGACGCTCGAGAAACAGGAGCCGCGTTCGGCTCTAGATCGATGGGGAACTCAACTTTCCGCTGCGGTGGTAATCCCGGAAAGTCATCCGGAAATACATCAGGATACTTGTTCACAATTGGAATCGACGACATGTCAATTCCACTATCTTCTGCTTTCAGGGCGTAACACCAGTAGCCTACACAATCCTGGTTCAGAAATTTCATCGCCTTTAAGGCACTAATCACATTTTTCGATCTACCCGGCTTATAACCGATGAGAGTATGCTCTGTGCCATCCTCAGCCACTATAGAGATAGTACGAGTCCGATAGTTCATGATGGCACCGTGACGATCCAACAAATCGTCCCCGAGGATCAAATCCTCAGCCTTAAGGTCTACAACAATAAGGTTCGAGGGCCAATCCCGACTCCCTATCCTTACTGGGCAATCTCTAACTTCCCGGTTCCCAACGATACGATCCCCACTAGGCATACCCACTACAAACGGTTCACACTCGAACAAGCAGTCAATACCGATACGACATATACAATCCAAAACAATAAAAGAGTGAGTAGCACCCGAATCAAAAAACACCAAAACTGGATGATAAAGGATCTGAGTGGTACCTGATGCCACCGGGACGTCTGTCTCCTCTGCATGTCTCATCTGATACAAATGAGGGTGTACTGAGCCTGAACTAGATACTGCTCGGCAGTCCGGCTGGCCCGGGGCCCTACCACGGCCTGTACTCTGAGGGGTCTGAGTGACTGGCGTCCTCTGGTCAACACTGTTTTCCTTATGCACTGAGGTGGAAGTCGGAGCTCTAGATGCTCTGGTAGACCTCTCACAGTTGGCTACCCGATGTCCACTCTGCCCACATGCGAAGCAAGTAACTAACGGATAAGGACAATCTTTTACTACATGCTCGGGACGATTGCAGTTAAAGCAAACTCTGCCACCAGGGACTGAGGACTGAACCGGATGGTTACTCTGGAAACCTCCGGCCTGAGGGAACGATCTCTTCCCAGATGCAGGAGCAGACTGAGACTTCAAAAATCGACCACCCTTGCCGGCTAAAAAACTGCCAGCAGTCTTCTGTTTCTTTGCCTCGGAACCCAACTCTGACTCCGGGACTGCCATCTCAATCGCTAGGGCGCGATCCTGGTACTCTTTTAATGTGGCACATATGAGTGGTGCCATGCTCTTTCTGATATGCGGCTTCATGCGCATATTAAAGTAGCGAATCTTATCAGCCTCGGTCCTCACTTGATCCTTCACATACCCCAACTGCTGGTTATAAGTGATGATGGCCTGAGAGATCGGTACATCATGAGGCGTAGCAGTAAAGAACTCCACAATCCTATGGTCTCGAACTAGAGGTGGGCAGTACTTCGCTTCCATAGCGGTCTTAAACTCCTCCCAGGTAGCTAAACGGTCCCTGGGCATCACAGCTTCCCACCACTCCGCAGCTTCCTTATATAAGAGGTACTGAGCAATAGGTACCCTCATGTCGTCAGGACAAGCCACGGCATTGAACGTCCTACCCATATGAAAAAGCTAATTCTCCCAACCCAGGGAGTCAGTAGAACCAGCGAAGCGAGGGGGTGCATTTTGGTTACTTTCTGAAGCATTTACTAGCTTCATCTTCTAGAGTCGGGGGCAGATTTTGACGTCCACCCGGAGCTATCTGGGCAAGCTAAGCTACCAACTGCTGAAGTACAGCAGTAGCTCCAATGTCGGCATTAATACCCGACGGCTGATCCTGACTGACTGACAAATTCTGCTGCCCGTCAGAACTCAGAGGTAGAGTGTTCAGCACTGAATGAGAGTCCGAATCTGCAGAGGACTGAGAAAGTGGAACTTCCTAACTATTAGCACCACGAACACATCCTAGGACGCGCCCTCTAGCTGGTCTACCGCAACCTCTCAACATACTGAAGAAAAGAATTGAAAAGAACAAGATTAGAAAAATTCACAGTTTACAAGGTTGGTACCACATTGCACAATTCCAATCTACACAAGGGAAATGAATTACTGAAATATAAGAGTTCGAGGAGACTTACAGCAACGGGTCGCATGAAGAGATGGTAGCACGATGATATTAGACTCAGCGAGTGACTCTAACGACACGACTGACAGACCCAAAATTAACCAATAGCTTAGGCATTCATAACCTAAGTCTCTGATACCATAAATGTAACACCCCAAATCTCATAAGGGACGTTACATGCCGTAGAACCTTCACAAGATCTACCAGGCTAACATAAGACACCAAACTCACAAAAGAATCCAACAAAACACATTTATCATAACAAGAAGGGCCATGGCCTCGGCCAAAATATTTTAGTTCAATACCAAAAAAACAACGAACGAAAAGTATACAATGCCCACGCAGGGGACTTCAACGACATCATTGACAGTAAAGGAATAAATATAGTAAAAGGGATGACACCGACTCAAGCCTCATCATCATGCTGGACCATCTTTTACATGCATGTCCCATGCCGGCTCCTCAGCTCGCCCGGTACCTGAAATGCATAAAACACATTTCCCCCATTTAAGGGGTTAGCATTCGAATAGCTAGTGCAAGTACACAATTACACTACATTATACATACGAATACGATCCAACACAGTTATTCATTTGGAAAACATTTGAAAACAATATTCCAGAATATCACATTTACGTCAAAACATCATATCAACACATTTCATCAACTCATTTCATCACAACATTATCCATACTTGGTAGCCCGCGGCCGTACCCATTAGTATCGACCCCTAGAGGCCCCATCGGACCGTCCCTGGGTGGGAAACCACTTCCGCGGACGTACCCATTAGTATCGACCCCCAGAGGCCCCGTCGAACCGTCCCTGAGTGGAAGAACATCCACACACACACACACGGTAACACAATTCATGATCGCGTTGAAACCGTAACCCACATAACGAAATGTAATACATGTACTTGTCTTGAATAATACGACGGGAAGAAAAAAGGCGAAAGGTAAGGTTTCGGTCCGAATAATCTTCACATATCCGTTCCTAACACAATAACGATATACAAACAATCTCAATAATGCGGAAATGTAGGAATTCATCTTAGTTCTACCCGTTGGGATAATTCATCGGTCACTACAAAGTCATAATCGATTCTAATCTATTAACGGTGAAAACCTTGAAGTTTAATCATTTAAATTATAATGAAAGCAAGGAATTATGATTACAAAATTGTAATCTAACCACTTGTCGAAGCTAAATCTGTTTCAAGGGTGAAATTATGCCAAAATCCCAAAATCCCCAAAAACTAGGGTTCTAAAGAAATATACCTCGATTTGAAGGCGAATCACGGATGATTTGGGGTTAGAGTGATGATATGATGCCCCAAGATGCTTCTCAACTGAAGTTTGGATGAAGATTTGCCAAGCCCTAACTCCAAGATGTGTTTTCATCGTGGAAGGAAGAAGAGAGTGGTGAAGAAATGGTTGAAACGTCCACTGCCAGTTTTAAATACTGGCAGCCGTTACAGCCGTAACACCAACACCATTACGGCCGTAATGGTGTTCACGACCTTTCTGCCCATTCTACTCACACCCATTACGACCGCTATGGAAAGGGACATTATGGCCGTAATGTATGAAGACTTACGGCCGTAATGCATATCACCTTACGGCCGTAATGCATGAAGACTTACGGCCGTAATGCATATCACCTTACGGCCGTAATGCATGCCTGGCAGCAGGCCAGCCTGATCTAAATTGCCAACAACCGGAATGAAAGCACGAGGAACGAAGCCACAGATATACGAAGATCTTTATAGACGAAATAAACGTAAAAACCATCACAAGCCTCTGGTCATCCGAAGGCCGGAATAAATGAATAACAACATCAACACTTAAAGTAATGAGAATTTATAAAAATGGCCCAAACATTCGGAAATCTAAACTCGAGGCCTGAACGACAATACAACAAGTTGAAACATATCCAGGATCATTAAAGGAACTCAAAGAAGTAATAAAACGTCGGCATATAACGAGATTTACGAGAATCGAGCCTAAATGCGTTAAAGTTACACAATAAGTAAAATCTCATCAAAACAACTCTGAAACTCGTACGGATGGTCATAGATAAAGAACAAAATAGTTTTAGAATTCCAAAACAATAACAAGAGAGTTGTCCGAAATGAAAATACACTAAAAATAGAAATTACTAAAAATAGAAAGTGTGGATATTACAGTTTCGAGAACCCCTCGACGAACCTACGATAGTATCCAGCCAAACCCAAGAAACTACGGACCTCCTTCACATTCTTAGGCGGTGCCCAATCAAACACTGCCTCAATCTTCTATGGATCCACACGGACCCCCTCGGCTGAAATCACGTGACCCAGAAACATCACTTTCTTCAGCCAGAACTCACATTTCGAGAACTTCGCATAGAGTCGCTCGGTCATGAAAATGTCTAACACCACACGCAGATGATGCGCATGCTCCTCCTCATTCTTCGAATAGATAAGGATATCGTCAATGAAGACGACGACACACTTATCCAAATACTCGATGAAAACCTTGTTCATCAACTGCAAGAACACTGCTGGTGCATTAGTTAGCCCTAAGGGCATAACCACAAACTCATAATGTCCGTATCTCGTCCAAAAAGCTGTTTTTGGGACATCGGACTTCTTCATCCAAAGCTGAAAGTACCCCGACCTCAAGTCGATCCTCGAGAATAACACAGCTCCCTGTAACTGATCAAACAAGTCATCAATTCTCGGCAAGGGATACTTGTTCTTGATGGTCACTTTGTTTAGATCGCGATAGTCGATACATAAATGCAGTGAACCATCCTTCTTCCGCACAAACAAAACCGGTGCGCCCCAAGGCGAAGCGCTCGGTCGGATGTACCTTGACTCAAGAAGCTCACTCAACTGCTTCTTCAACTCATCCATCTCTGAAGGTGCCATGCGATACGGTGCCTTCAAAATCGGAGCTGCACCCGACTCTAACTCGATAGCGAACTCAACCTCACGGTCCAGTGGCAACCCCGGTAACTCATCAGGAAAGATGTTAGGGAACTCACTAACAACTGGAATCGATGAAAACTCGACCCCACCATCCTCTGCCTTCAAGGCATAGCACCAATAACCAGTACACCCCTTCCACAGGAGTCTCATCGCTTTCAAGGCGTTAACTACGAACTTCTGATTTCCCGTCTTTTTCCCCACGAAAGAGTACTCGGTGCCGTCCTCGGCTAACATGGTGATGATTCTCGTGCGGTAGTTCATGATCGCACCATGCCGCTCGAGCCAGTCATCCATGAGAATCAAATCCTCACCCTCAATACTCACAACAATAAGATTAGAGAGGCAAGCCCTCTCACAAATAATAACAGAACAATCTCGGATCTCCCGATCACCAACAATCCTATCACCGCTAGGAATTTTAATTATGAAAGGCTCACAAGGCGACAAACAGTCAAGACCCAAACGACGCACACATTCCAGAGAGATGAATGAATGCGTAGCACCAGAATCGAAAAGCACACTGACAGGATGATAATTGGATATTAATGGTACCTATAGCCACGGTAGCCGCTGGATCATCGTCCCTCCTCATCTCATATACACACGGTTGAGCGGAGCCGACAGTGGAATCTCCCCTCTAGCGGGCTGGCCCCGACCTCTCCCTCGGCTGACACTCTGTGGAGACTGTAGAGCAAACGACCCCTGATTCACACTCGGATCCTTAGGTGCTGGAAGCGAATCCTGGGCACCGAGAGACTTCCCCAAACAATCACAAAAGGAAGCTTTGTGTCCCGGCTGGCCACAAGTATGACAGGTCAACTGCGGACGAGGACAATCCCGGTTCCTATGGCCCAGCTGGTCACAGTTAAAACATCTGATCTCGTGAGTGGAGGCACTAGGAGTACCTCGGAAGCTCCCAGAGAAACGTGCCGAACCACCCACAGGAAAATAGTAGACTGAGACTTCTGCTGAACTCCGCCCTTGTGACCTAAAAAGTTACCGACGGATTTCTGTTTCTTACTTTCTCGAGCTGCCTCACTGGCCGTCAAGGACATATCATAAGCAAGAGCTCTACTATGATAGTCCTTTAGGGTGGTGCAGGCGATCCGAGACGTGTAATCACGAATCCTCGGTTTCATCCGCCTAGAAAAGTGGCAAATCTTGTCGCTCTCCTCCTTAACCTAGGCCCTCACGTAGCCCAATTCCTGGTTGAAATCTGCAATGGCCTGAGAAACCAGAATATCTCGAGGCTGGGCATCATAAAAAGCATGGACTCGGGCCTAACGAACCGGCCATGGACAGTATTCAGCTTCCATAAGGTCTCTGAACTCGGCCCATGAAGCATTATGATCCTGAGGCTCAAAAGCCTCCCACCAATCAGCAGCCTCCCCAGTGAGAAAATACTGGGCGATTGGGACCTTTTGATCCTCAGGGCAGTTAGTGGAACCTTGGACATCTCCTTGATCCACCTCTCCCAGTTAATCGGGTCTGAAGCCCCAGAAAACTGAGAAGGATGCATCTTGGTGACATCCTGAACCCAACGATCTGTTCCGGCCTGGGTAGTACGAGCCAGAGCTGGGTTTTGAACTGCCTGGGCTATCGTAGCCATTTTGTTCACCATTTGTTGCACCATAGCTGCAACACCAACGTCGGCGCCATTGCCGGCTGTGTCGTATTGAGTAGCAGTATATCCATGACGACCATCATTACTGTCGGCTCCAGAAGAGTGTGATGTGGCCGCCCCACTGGCTGCCCCACGTCCCCGGCTGCATCCACGACCACGGCGACGACCTCTACCTTGGCATCTTCCGGCATCCATACTGGAGATAAGATGTAGCAAACGCAATACGATGGTAAGTACAAGAGGAAAACAGTCACAGTTCAAGGAACGGAAGTACGATACGAGAAATCAAGAAATCGAGTAAGGAAACTTACGAACACTGGAAGTACCGAGATGATGGCAGCGGGATGACGGTGTGCAAAATAAAACCCAATTAACCAACAAGCCTAGGTATCCATAAACCTAGTTCTCTGATACCATTTTCTGTAACACCCCCAAGATATTCAGGGTATATTACAGCGCCGTGGACCTCTATGTGGGATCCACCAGGCTAAATAAACAATACTGCTCGTCTAACCATCTCCGTTAGCGAGAAACACACAACACCACAACAACAATGAAATGAAATCACCCGGATCAACCGGTAAACAGGACATCACCCAGATTCACAAATATGATTGAACATACAAAACATATCCCAAATCAAAAGTGCCCAAGTACTCGCGAGTACTATCTAAAAGTTCACAAGTTTGGAAAACAAACACATCAAAATGAACAACGGAAATAAAGGAACTCCATTGCACACGTCAACATCCACGACCAGCATCCTCGTACTGCTCCAGTGCCCGATCAACTGGCTGAACGCCACCTGAAATTCATAACAAGAATTTCCCCAAAACGGGTCCCCAAAGGGGTTAGCAATAATGCTAGTACAAATAATAAAGGCAAACCATTCGCTTACACATTTCATAGTACATGCATCAAGTCATTTCAAAATCCAAAACTAGACATGTCCTTTCTGGAAAACAATAGTCAATAATCACAGCTCAATCTTGCCTAAGACCGGGGCTAAATCACTGGTCCCATCCGAGGTCTCTATGGACCCTCCCGAACTGGCCATAGTTAGAAATCAAAATCATGCACATGCATCGCCTAGGACCGGGGCTAAACCACTGGTCCCATCCGACGCCTCTATGGACCCTCCCGGACTGGATAGCCAACAATCTCGTGAATCCGGGGCTAAACCAATGGATTCCTCCGAGGCCTCGTCGTACCCTCCTGGAGTGAGCAAAACACACAATATACATTACCATTTCATGTTAAGCATAAAGGTTTCACGAGAATACTTTCCTTGAGTAATTAACGACAAAACGAGCGGAACGGAGAATCAACAAGATCGCTAGGAACCGACAACCACGAACATAAGAATTCGAAGAATACAATCACAACCCATTCTAAAAGAGTACGGAAATGGAATACGCCCGAAAACCTACCAATGATTCATGTAAATTTGTAGAAAAACAACAACGAGGGCGGATCGCAACCGAACCCTCTCGATTTCACAAATACCACGAAATTTACCATGAACTCGTAGGGAAAACATGAATACCACTAAGATTAATCACATACATCATAGATTAATCAACAACATGGAATGAATCGGACATGAAACTGAAAATCCCCAAATTTCCCAAAAGTAGGGTTCTAAGAGATTTTACCTTGATTCGAAGATGAACAACAGATGATTTGATGTTAGGTTGATGTTATGATGCTTGAATATACTTCTCCAATGGAGTTTGAGTGAAAATCGGACAAACCCTAGCTCCAAGAATCGCCCCCGACGCGAAGAGAAGAGAGAAGAGTGAAAAATGAGGAAATTTCGGCCGCTATTAGTATATATACTGTCAGATGTTACGGCCATAACATCACCTACATACGGCCATAACTTGCTCTGGGGAAGAATCTGGACAAATGGACGAAGTCAACTTACGGCCGTATAACTCAAGGATTACAGCCGTAACTTGTGGATATTACGCCCGTAAGTCGCCCACTGGATCAATGCAGAGAGAAAAAACGAAGCTTGGTTACGGACGTACACAGAAGAAGTTACGGCCGTAACTGTTGAACATTACGGCCGTAACAGCCTTGGCTTACAGTCGTAATGTGCCTCTGGCAGCAGGCCAGATATGCGCGACGTCTCGACGAAGATAGACCGAAGGATACAAAGGTGTACCAACAGATACACTCACAACGAGTTCGAGGCAGAAACTAAAGCGCTAAAATGAAACGCGATCCCGGCTACCCAAAGGTTCGGAAACGACAAGGATAGTAATTACTCCATAACTTTGAGAAATTACAAAACGACCCAAAACATCCAAAACACACGATACACGACCGAAACATCAAACAAAAGCTCACAACACGCATAATAACATATGATGAATTTACGGCAACCCCGAAACGGTGGTTCCGAACAATGATTACGAGAATCGAACCAAATAGCGACGGAAATGATATTAAACGCAGAATTGAGTAAAATAGGTCCGAAACATGATCGGATAACAAAAAGTCCAGTATTAAATATTTTCAAAATATCAATAAGGTTACAAACGAGTCACTAAAAATGAAAAATACACCAAAATAAAAAGTACTGGAAAAAGGAAAAATGCGGATATTACACTTCTTCTGCAATGTGCCTCTCCACAATAGATGCTTCCGGACAAGATGGGCTTTTGGTATACCCTTTAAAAATATTCATCTATCGCTCAATGGGGTACATCCATCTCAAATAAACAGGTCCACACTCTTCCATCTCCCTAACTAGATGGACAAGTAAGTGAACCATGATATCAAAAAAAGGAGGAAAATACATCTCCAGTTGTCATAGGATAACAACGGCCTCATTTTTCCACTCATCCAAAACCAGGGGATCTATCACTTTGCTACATTTATCATTGAAAAAAAAGCACAAGCGAGTTATGATATTCCTCACTTTTTTAGGCAAGACATCACGTATAGCCACTGCTAGAAGTTGTTGCATCAAGACATGACAGTCATGGGAATTTAAGCCAACCAATTTAAGATTTTGCAACGACACAATACTCTTAATATTTTAAGAGTAACTTTGTGGCAGTTTAATGCCTTGTAAACATTTACAAAAGCTGATTTTCTCCCTTTTTAATAAAGTATAACATGCTAGGGGGAGGTAAGTTCGTTTACCAACTGATTACGGATGCAACTGAGGACGCATACCCATTTTCTCTAGGTCTAGACAAGCCTGGACCCCATCTTTTGTTTTGTCTTTAATATTGAGAAGTGTGCCGATCACACTATCGCACACATTTTTTTCGACATGCATAACATCTATGCAATGTCTAACATCTAGTTTGCGCCAGTATGGAGGATCAAAGAATATGGACCTCTTCTTCCATATGTTTGTCGCAACGGACTTTTTTGTAGTTTTCCCAAATATAGTATTGATATTCTTAACGCGATCTTAAACTTGCTCTCCTGTTAATGGTGTCGGTGCAAATCCCTCTTCCTGGTATCCATTGAAAGCTTTTCTCAATCTACAATATGGGTGATGGCAATTGAGAAACCTCCGATGTTGAGTATAAACTGTTTTTTCCCGTATTTCAACTGAACGTAGCTTGCGTTTTCTTCACATATAGGACATGCATGATGCCCCTTCACACTATACCCGCTCAAATTTCCATATGCCGGAAAGTCATTAATGGTACAAAATAACATTGCACATAGCTTGAAACTTTCTGGTGGTACCCATCAAATACGTCAATCCCTTCATCCCACATCGTTCTCAAATAATCAATCAATGGACTTAGATAAACATCTATGTCATTTCCTAGCTGTTTTGGGCCGGAAATCATCATTGACAACATAACATATTTCCGCTTCATACATAACCAATGAGGGAGATTATAGATCACAAGTAGGATAGGCCATGAGCTATGCTTAGTGCTTAAATTACCAAACAGATTCATCCCATTTGTGGCAAGTCCAAGCATAAGGTTTCTTGCCTCACCCCCAAAATCTTGAAATAAATGATCTATTTTCTTCTACTGTAGAGAATCAGCAGGATGACGAATTAGTCCGTCGCATTTTCTCCCTTTTGCGTGCCATATGAGGTTCTTTGCGTCATCCTTATTAGCAAACAGTCGCTTGAACCTTGGAATAATTAGAGGATACCATAACACCTTCGCTGGAGGCCCTCGTTGTGTGCTCTCTCCATCACTAGAATCATCATGCTTCACTTTGTAGCGTGATGCCCCACACCTAGGACATTTATGCAATAATTCAAACTCTTTTCGGTACAGGGCAGGCGTATATTTTCTTATACTCCAAACCCATCAGACACAAAACCTTCTTCACCTCATAAGTACGGTTAAGCAATTTATTACCTTCTGGAAGCATCTCCTGTATCAACTCGAGCAATTCGTTGAAACTTTTATCACTCCACCCATTTTTTGCTTTCACATTAACCAACTTCAACACGTTAGATAAGCATGTAAAATTTTTACACCCCAGATATAAAGGAGTCTCCGAATCACTTTTCAACACATCATAAACATGCTCTCATCGGAATGATTCTTCTCCAACATCAAGAATCATGCCTTCAAATTGATCACCATCTATATCTACGTGTGTGTCTTCAGTTGGAATGTCTACTAGTTCGCCATGCCATATCTAAATCTTATAGTTCGTATTTATTCCCTCACAAATAAGATGTTCACGAATTATGTCAGTTTCATGTCATCTCCCGTTCATACACTTGACACAAGGGCAAAACTATCTTTCATCGGGTTCCCGACAATTTTTTCGGGCGAACTGAAGAAATTGTTCGATTCTATTATCATACTCATCACTGTTACGACTTGCATTCATCCAACTTCGATCCATTTTTCTTCTTTTCTGTTGTACACATAGTGAAATTCAATTTGCAATTCTTTTAGTTAAAACCAACCACATTTAGTGTTATTTTAATCTTCCACCAAAAACATAAAACTATTATTGCTATTAATCAACTATGTCATCTCACTATTTTATAAAGACTGTCACCTTTTCCTGCATTAACTATTGGGAGAAGATCCTTAAGACGAAAGTTAACATCTATCCCAAATGGAGAAGATCCTTAAGAAGTTAACCACATCTATACCAACGTAATTCATGTTTCAAAAGGTAACGGAGAAAAACTAAAAGACACACAAGAATTGTTTTAACCACATCTATATACCGCTAGTGTTACTCATTACCTTGCCGAGCCATCACGCTAACCTTTCTCGACCCTATTGATTGGCTATTACCGATACTTATTAAACTCAAGTGACGATCTTTATTATCAAGGGTCTATTATCAATAATAACCCATTGGTTAAGACAACGGGTCTCTTTAGTATAAGTGACCCAATATTGGAAATAACAGGTCTCTAATGTGTTAAAGGGGTTTACTACTTTTTTTGAGATAAATTAAAGACCACTTATTTAAGGTAACGGGTCTCTAATATGTAAGAAATAAGAGACCTATTGTTTGATCCAACGGGTCTCTAATGTGTAAGAAATAAAGACCCATTGTTTATTTTTTTTTGTTGGTATTAAAGACCCGTTGTTTAACACTATATGCGGTCTCTTTACCGGTCATTCACATACCTTTAGCTCTTTTCTTCTCTCACCGTATTCCACTCCCTCATATATTTTCACCCTGTTGAATAATGGTGCCTTCTTGCTCGCCGGAAACCCAAACCCTGAAAAACCACCACCCAAAAGCTCGAATCTCCTCCAACACACTCAACACAGTCAAAATCCACGTCTCCTCACACCCTCGTTCCTGGATCTTCATCGCTTTCCTCTGGGCCCAAGCCCTAATCATCTCCATCGCCCGTGCTCCGCCGCCGTGTTTTCCCGACCGCACCGCCATTGTCTCCTCCGCCGTACCCATCCGCTATCTCCCGCCATAGAACGACGCCGTATCCAACTACACACGACCCCAATCCCCCTCTCCTCCCTACACCAACGAGTTCCCCTACGATCTTCCTTCTATTATGAACAGAGACATGGGCTTTACCAATTGCGCAGCCCTAGATCCGTGGAACTGGGAATGTGGGATCATTTCGGCTACGGCGTCGCCGCCACCGAGCTCCGCCGCATCTTGTCGGAGGATCTACACAAATCATAGTACCCACGTATCAGTTCACCTCAGAGGTAATTTTTCACCACCTCATCCTCAAGCATAAATGCAGAACCCTAGATCCGGAATCAGCTAAGCCTTTCTACATACCCTTGTTGTAGTTTATAGCTATGACAGGGAGAGATTCGCAATATGTTAACATTGTGTTATACAATCTTATAGTTACACATAACATGTACAGATACGTATGTATTGTTATAGCCATATAGTGGTTTTTCCTCTTGACTTATAACCAAATTATTAAGTTGTGATTTATCATATTCTATTGCAGAGGCGAATATTGAATTATACAAAGTCTGAAATGCTGAACAAAGCACTAGAGGCTTTTGGGAACCTCGGGAAGGATGAGGAATTAGGACCTGCTGACTGGCTTACTATTAAATGATACATAAAAAGCTCAAATGATGTGAATGGTGAACAAATACACCCTCATTCCACATCTGAAAATCCCAACGATGGACATATGAATTTGACGGATATTCGAATGCGCTTCTTAAACGGTGAGTAATCTATAACCTTATCTCCTTATTTCTTCAAGTTATGGTAGCCGATCGTCTTACTTTCATTAGTTAAAAGAATAAGTGTTTCCAACTCTTGTAACCTTTTTCATTTCACTGCTTAATTTTAGTGAAATCTCTTCCGATCTTTAACTTTACTCAAATCTAATAGGGGTATAATATGGAAAGTTACGGTTCGAAATCATATAAACAAATGTGACTAGCTACTTTACCCAAGAAGGAATGTGTCTTTAGAACTGAAGGAGATAAATTTTTGATGGTAGGTGTTCAGGCAGCTTAGTGGGTCATGCTTGATGAGGGAAGGATCAACAAAACAACGACCAATCTTCTTATGCGATCTGTTGATGAAGCACTTGACCTGATATCTCATGAAGCTTTGTGTGATTGGAAGGGTTTAAAATCTTATGTGAATATGCCAAATCACTATAAGTTTCTTCAATCGAGTGTTGTCCCTCCAAAGCTTGTGACATACTTCACAGTTGACAGATTAGAGTATGCGTGTTATATTTGTGCTACCTTTCTTCGTGCACATAGAATTGCAAGACTGCAACGACTTCATCGGTAAGAATTCCTGCAATCTTTAGTTTCAGGCAGAGCTAATTCTCCTAAAAATACATAAATTTTAGCTTGCACTCTCCTAGTATATTGACCGTATTTCAGCATATTTGACCAAAATATTCTAACCCTTGCAAGGAAAATCATTCTTTCTGTGGTAGATATTATTGTATGTTTCTGAACTAAGGCCCAGCTGTAGGGTAATTGCCAACCCTCGAAGCATCTTTCAGAGCTAAGGCAGCGTCTCTTCAGCAGGTATTTGCTGAAATTTTCTGAATAAATGGTTGCATCTCTACAAAATAGCACGAGTTGTCCTGAGTAGGACCAACCGATTGCTTAATTACCGGCTCTGATTTTCATCATGGGTTTGTGTAATGTATTAACTTTGGTTGCACTTTACTGTTTCCTTTGAGAGTATCAGAGCTTAAATTTTCTTCATTTTCTGGAATTCTCTCATGTAGAAGATAAATTTATTTAGTATCTTGTTTAATATCCTAAATTCAATATTTTTCAACACTCTGTTTCTGGTTACATTGTATTTTTTGTGTGATCCCATGAATCTTTGCTCTTGGGGGAGATGGAGAATGAACCAGTACATAGTATACAAGAATACAAGAATACAAGAATACATGTATCTTCCAAACTTTTATTTGACTAATAGTTGCATTTAGGACTTGCCTCCCATTGGTGCAAGTCATTAGGTCTATTTAGGTTTACCTGTTCCGTTTTGAGAGATTAGCATGCAGTATTTATGTGCCTTATACATGTGTTTTTTGAGGTTTATGTCCTCTTGTTATCTCTCTTGATTTCATAATGAAACTTATTTTCTTAACATAAAATTTAATCAATTTGTTTGCTCACTTTTACTGCTTTTTATTAAACCAAGATGCCTTTTTTTTCTTGTTGCTTTAATAACATGCGAAAGCAGAGCTCTCTTATTTTTTATCTTCTAAATCATCGTTACAATCATGTTGAACTCTTGGCTTACGTATTCATTTAATTGTTACAAAATAGTGGTACGTATGCATAAGATGTAATTATATTGTATTCTACACTATCTATAGTGGTCAACAGAGATATGTGTCCCTAAATTGATTTTCTTATTCCATCTGGCTTCTGTTTAATTTTCAAGGAGAGGTCAGTGGCCTTAGATATCCAGTTGGTGAGCAACAATAGTATTCAATAGGAAAAGATGGTAAAAGTTCCGAGACGGAAACTGATAGGAGCAGCAGGTGCCAATCATATTAGATAACTCGATTTTATTACATTATGTTCAATCTTCATCTACTTTTATCATTTTTATTTTGATTGTTCTCTTTGCTGAGTAGTGTCTTTCTTTTGGGTTAGAAGTTCTCATGGATTATGGAGATTCTTTGTACGTTGACCAAACAAATCATCTGGATTGAGCTCTTCAACTGAAAATAATAGTGTATGCCTTAATTGGTTGGACAATTCATTGGTTACTGATACATGTACGATATTCTATTAACATTTCGATGAAGCCACTCAATTGCCACACCAGAACCTTATTTTATTATTGATAAACTTTTTATGTATTAATCACATGTAGAAACTTTTAAATAAATCAGGGGAAGGTTTTTCTAGTATTTACCAAGTATGAATTTGACTTTCCGTTCTTTTTATAGGCTGATGTTAAGAAAGCTCTAGAAAAGGAAGGTGTTGAGCCTGTTAATAAATTGGTTCATGGTGGCAAGGAACACAATCCATCTTGGCTAATTGGGAGGCTTATTCAGAACAAGGAATCGAAGTCAAAGTCTTCTTCAACATCATGTGCAACGTCCGTTCTAGATCAGTGCATGTCAGACTTAACTACAAAAATTCGGGCTCAACTTCAGCAAGAGATGGATGAGAAATTTAACCAAAAAGTTCGAAAGATGATGAAAAATTTGGCTGGCCAGAATCCGGATCAAGTCTTTCTTAGTATTTACATTATCTTTCGGATTTTTTCGGATTGTGATGGTATTAATGCGGTGGTACTGAAGTTAGCTTTTGGATGGTACTAAGTTAGTTATTCTACGGTACTTAAGTTAGTTTTTGACTGGTTTATTTATGTCGAATGATGATAATATCGTGATTTATTTGGATGGCTTGAAAAGCCTTGTTTATGTAAAACTTTGACAGGTTATTTGATTATGGTTTATTTGAATGGTTTTATTATGGTTTAAACTATTACCAAAACAAAAAAGTGTTCACAAAATAAATGTTACAATAATGGAAAAGGGTGTTTCCGAAAACAAAAATGTGTTTCAGCAGCTGGTGTTACAGTAGGGACTAGTGGTGTTTCCGTTGGTCTATAGTAACACGTTTATGGGTGTTGCTACAGAGATATTGGTGTTGCCATTGGTCAACAGTAACACTTTTATTGGTGTTGCTACAGAGGTAAAAAGTGTTGGCATTGGGGTCTGTAGCAACACATTTTTCTGTGTTACCATAAAGTTAAAAAGTGTTGGCATAGACCCCTATGGTAGCCGCCGCTTTTGTAACACCACCAAATTTCGAAAAGTGTTACCGTAGCATGTTTTTTTGCTTCCAACAACACTTTTTACCCCTTTGAGCACACTTTTTTGGGTGTTGTTGAAGGCCATTTATGGGGTAGTGTGGACATTTTCAGTGTTTTAAACCACTTAAATCAATCGCAAAATAAATATCCAATTCAAAAGCTATAGCAATTTTTCCATGATCAACTCGAGTCGGGAAAGTGTTGCTATGTTGAAGAATACTCGTATAACATGCATGCCAATCTCATTTCCACGAAGCACTATATTGCTTCAATTGTAACCGTATATTAATTTTACCATATGTCATTAACTCTTATATAAGTTATTTACATTTTATATTTACTTCTAATGACACAGGAATTGGAATACATATATCTAAGCTCCAATTTCCAGCCATGAACACGACTTTGACATTGAACAGTGTATTGAATCTAATATCTGAACAATTTCGTTTTTTAAGGACAAACAAGCTATGAAACATCTATACATGTAATTAAAGTGAGAAAGCAAGGATTACATACCTTATATGCGAAAATCGAGGTGCGCGGCGGCGAGAAAATCCGATGCAACGACGGGGAGCGACATAACTGAACTGAAGAAAGTATGGGTAGGTTGGAGATCGTCGCTCGAAGGCCACGTCCAGCGAGAATCTTGGGCAAGCTTTGATGCAACGGCTGTAACATCCCCAAAACCGTATGGGAATATTACACGCCGTAGACCCTTTCCACAAGGATCTACCAGGCTAAACATCCATAAACAACCAAATGCTTGCCCGACCAGGGTCAAACAATAAAATGATACAGACCGATATGGTCACTTACACGTGAATACACAGACCGATGAGGTCACACAAACCAATCGATAAAACTGACTTAAATAACATTACCCACACAGGGGTCGAAATACAATCTGCGGAAGATCGAAATCAACTCGACAACACAACAAAATCAAAATAACTCTCGACTCATGATTAGTATCGTAGCTCGTCATCCTCTTGTGCCAATCTCGTGATCGCTCCCCGAATGCAAGTACCGGACGCAAACAGACATCCACCCCTCGATTACTCGGGGGTTAGTAAAACTCCACTGTTTTACTAGTGCAAGTATCAAATCATACGAAATGTAACAAGCAATTAATAATCGTGATCAAATATAATAATCAAGTATCAAATATTCCTGGGAGGTTTTCACAAGGGAAGATAAGCTATGAAGCATTCGAAAATAAGATTATCATCTCGGGAATTTTTAGAATTTCAAAACCTTAAGACCTCAAGTCCTGATTCACAAAACCTTTCGAAAAACTTAAGGGCCTTAACCCAAAACTCGTTTCATAATTCAACAGTTTACAATACCGGAAACATTTCCATAAATCTCGTGGGGCTCGGCCCAACATTATTTCTTAAAACTTTTCCCTTAAAGACTTTGATTTGAAAAGTATCATGCTCATGACACCGTGATCCACTGTCACGTGTCTCCGTAGGTTCAACAACCCGCACGGACTACATCACGCACAATTAAACAAACATATTCAATTCCGACACCGTGATCCAATGTCACGTGTCTCCGTAGGTTCAACAACCCACACGGACTATTAACCAAACATAACCAATTCCGACACCGTGATCCACTGTCACGTGTCTCCGTAGGCATAACAACCCGCACGGACTATATCAATCACAACAATCACACACACAGTCCTGACACCGTAGTCCACTGCCACGTGTCACCGTAAGCCCCGTCGAGCTCACCGGTTGACGCACCGTGTCCGAAACTCATGGTCCACTGCCATGCGTTACCGTAGGCCTCGCTGCATCAAAGACGATTGGACCTCGCACCTCACTAAGTTCGATCCCGTAGTCCACCGCCACGAATCCTCGTAGGTCCGTCGAACCAACACGAGTGAACTTAGCGGTCACACACATATTCACATTCACATTACATACAACAATGAGCGCAATTAATCAATCACCTTGATCACCACAAAATCGTACATTGCACGCACATAACACAACCTCGACACTCGCAACAACTATCATCAATCAACGACATTTAACCAACATAACACACATTCGGTACACAATACATTGCACAACCAAGTGTACAACCATCCCATATGTACGTCGCATTCCTGCACAAATGGCACAACGCCTAACACGTATACTGATATAACACTATTATCACAAAGCCTTCAAATTGCGGAAAACACAACCAACTCAAACGGAACATATTTACGAAGGCAAGCAAAGTCATCATACATCTCATACGTAATTACTAGTCGCAAGATGCAAGTCGTATAGTAAGATACTTGCCTTAATAACCACTACCGAACACTCCGAAGAACACGGTTCGACCGGGAAGCTCGAAGCCCAAAGAAGGCAACGAACGGAAGGGTTCCGACTCGAGTTCTTCACAAGAATTCGCTCCTAAGTCACAACGATGTCAATTCAATCACAATTCTACGAAAACGTATGGAACTTCCCAAGTTCTACTCATTGAAACATTTTATCGGACACCTTGAGGGCATAGTCCAATTCAATCGATTATTCAAGGTAATACTCAAATTCGTTTCACAAAACTTCAGGGGTAATGAATGATTTCGAGTATACAACCATGTTCTAACAATAATCTAAACTAAAACGAATCAAATCGGCCAAAACATCAAGAAACCTCAAAAATTCCCAAAACCAAGAGTTTAGGTGTTCTTACCTTCGATCCGGGTGGAATATGATGTTAATCCATGAATCAAACTTCCAAAACGTGTTGTTCTATGATTCTCTTACTCAAATCCATCCATTTATCTTTGAAGAAATCGCGAAGGAACGAAGAAAAAATGAGAAATGGCGGATAACTCACCTGTGCCATTAAATAGCCGATCAGACTGCGTGTGCCGCGGCACAGACAAGTGTGCCGCGCCCAGGGCCACCAAAACGCCCAGAAATCAGCTTAGTGCCGCGGCCTGACTGAGTGTGCCGCGGCACACGTGCACCCCTTCAACACCAAAAAGGCACACCGCGTGCCAGCTATTTCGACCATAACTCCTTAAATGCGGACTCCGATTGACTCACCGTTTGAACCATTGGAAAGCTAACTTGATTCTTTATAACGTTGCAAAGATTCAGAATTTTTGAAGTTTCCAAGAATTTATGGTGATTTTTACAAAGCCGAACTCATACTTAGAAAAGTCGTTTAGTAATCCTGAACTCAACAAAACGACACCGAAACCCGAACCTGAATACGAACCGAAGATACGGTTACGAAGTACTCACAAAGACGAATCTAAGAGATAGTGGAACACACGATTCCGACCACCCGAAGGCTCGAAATTCGACAACGGAAGGTAATTACCCCAAACTTTGGGAAATTACGAAAATGGCCCAAATGCCCGAAAATCACCATACGACAACGGATAATCAACCCGAAGCTCACAACACGTATAACAACGTTAAATGAACTTACGAAAAACCCCAAACGATAGTTTCGAACGAGATTCACAAGAACCGAACTCAAGCGCGGAAAAGTCGCTAAAAAGCACGGAACTCAACAAAGCAAAGACCAAACGAACTCGGATGACAAAAGTGCAGAATTAAATATTCTCGAATGACGAAACGGTCAAAAGCGAGTTTTCAAACGGACCTCTGCGAAAAATGAAAATTACCGGAACTAAAATCAAGTGCGGATATTACATTCTACCCTCCTTAAAAGAAGTTTCGTCCGAAACTTAAAATAAGTAGGAGAAGCAATATCCCAACAGGAAACCTCAACGAGATACACAAGAACGCATAACTTTCGCCCATTGGCGAAACGTTACAAGCAATGCGAAAGAATATACAGTGGAAACACGCCCCACGACGACCATAACAAAGCCACCGGCAATGATTCAAAACAATAACAATCAATTAACGACGCATCACATACCACATCATATGCACACATTTAATCAAAGAAACGTACGCGACAACAAGTCGCACCCGACTAAAACGGCTATGTGACAGAAACAAATAGAGTATTACGATAGAAATCATTCCGATTCTCATCAACAAGAAAATGTCTGACGTCAAAACACAAACAATTCAAGATAACGGAAAACGAGAATATCGGATATTACATTCTATCCTATTAAAATTAAGTTTCGTCCCGAAACTTAAAATAAAACATCATGATAGAATAGAAACAAAACCAGAAAGTTCACGCAACAAATATCAATCTCTACACGAATTACAGCACAAAGTACGTTACACAACTACATCACTGGACACCACCGGACTCTCCCCGAGTAGGAACGAAAACCCGATTCCCGAACATCCTGGCAACGGACTCACAATGCACCGCTTGGTGTCCCAGTTGGCCGCACTTAAAACAATTAACCGGTGGCGAACGACAGTTCTGTCTCGCATGGCCTACACGACTGCAGTTAAAGCAGGTCTTCACACTGATCGTCTTACTCGCCTCTGGGGTAAGGTTCTTAGACTGGTCAACCGAACGAGGAGTGCTCCCAGAAGGAAACGGCGAAGCAACAGGCTCACGAATCTCACTCCTCTGGCCTCTTGAAAATTTTCTCGAGGTCTTCTGTCTCTTACTCTCTGAACCAGATTCCATCACAGAAACGGCCATCTCAATGGCTAAAGCTCGGTCCTGATATTCCTTCAGGGTGGTACACATGAGCGGAGCCATACTCTCACGGATATGGGGTTTCATGCGCATATTGAAGTATCGGACCTTGTCCGCTTCACTTCTCACTTGATCACGAACATACGCCAACTGTCGATTATAATCGACTATCGCCTGGGATATTGACACATCACAGGGGCGTAGCCGAGAAAACTCAACGATTCTGCGTTCACGAGCGAGCAACGGCAATACTGCCTCCATGGCGGTCTTAAACTCGGCCCATGTAGGTGTACGATCTGCAGGCACTACGGCGTGCCACCATCTGCAGCTTCTTTGTCGAGTAGATCGAGCAATGGGTACCCTCCTATCATCCGGACAAGCTACGGATCAAATATTTTGTCCAGTGGAAGAGCCGCTTTTCCCAACCTAACAAGTCGACGAACCCACAAAACGGGGCGGTGCATCTTCATCACATCTCGCAACCACTTACTAGTTCCGTTATCCCTATTTGGGTTCTCATCCCGACGTACGGCTGATTCATCTGCACTAGCTGGTCAACCACCGACGAAGGATGGTGGCGGCGCCAACGTCAACATTAACGCTAGTCGAATGTCCCCGATCTGACCGAGTGATTGGTACTCGGCAAGGAGGGAGTCGCCCTCTCCTGCTCCCGATTACGACCCCGACCACGACCACGGCCACGGCCTCGACCTCGACCCCTTAGCATACTGAACGGACAACCAATCAGAATAACAAGATAGAACAAACCTCACATAATCGACATAAGCCCACCATCAGCAGCACAATGCAATATTCACACGTTCACATTGACAAATATGAACTACCTATACCTCAGCATACATGGTTAAAACATTAAGCATACCATTGTGGTCCAACACCGGTAATATTTTAAAAAAAAACAAGTTTATCGAGGTACTTGTTCGAATGATAATATAAAAAAATTCGCGAGTTCGAAATATTTTGCTGGGGTGAAATTTTGAAAGCACTTTGTTTAATACCTCGGTCATTTAATCAAAACCATGTATCTCAACATTTAGAAAACACCAAAACATTCTCCTGAGCACAACAACACTACAAACTTATTACAACCACTTAGCCCCAACACATGGACATAAGAAGTTCAAAATCCCAAAAACCCAAAAATCGTTCTGCAAAATAAAGATTTCCCGAAATCCTGTAGTTCATAAACAAAATGACGGTAATATTTTACAATGTCCGAAGTACTTCAAAACACATTTTTCAAATACCGTCTGATGGTGTCATTTGAAAATACACGGCCCATTTGTCAAAATTTACAAATTTTAAAAATCCATATAAACCGTGGTTTGAGCGAACCACCAAAATATTTTCCAAAAATCGATTTCTACAAAAATTCTCAAATCGTAAAGTCCTTGAGAAAATATTCTTAAAGTTACCCATAGCGGACAAAAATTACAACATTCCAAAACAAATGAATTTAAAACCACATACTCAAATGGCAACCAGGGTCGCCAATTCAATCAAATGCATCTCGTGGTATCAAGTTTAAACACACAGCAAAATCATTCATCGGAGTTTCTCACAAACTCTACCGTTGATATCTTCACAGAACCCATCAAGGTTTACATCTTTCACACCATACCACCCCACACGGTGGTTCAAAAGTAAAACAACAATACGCCCAGCTATACTCATACCATGTACCACAAGTATTAAACACAACTACATCACACAATACTGTGTAAACAAAATCATGCACCGCAATTAACTCACTATGATAAAATCGAGATACACAGGTATTACGCATAAAGGAGGAGACTTACATCCACAGTCGCACGGAGGTGACGATGCGCCACGATACTAAACTCGTCCGACAACATAACCGACACGTTGTGACCACGCACAACTCAACTTGTCACCTGACGACTCGAACGACAAGACAACACATTACTCGACAAACATGACTTGAAACGACCCGACGGCCTAGGTTTCCGCAAACCTAAGCTCTGATACCATAATTGTAACATCCCCAAAACCGTATGGGAATATTACACGCCGTAGACCCTTTCCACAAGGATCTACCAGGCTAAACATCCATAAACAACCAAATGCTTGCACTGTGGTCAAACAATAAAATGATACAGACCGATATGGTCACTTACACGTGAATACACAGACCGATGAGGTCACACAAACCAATCGATAAAACTGACTTAAATAACATTACCCACACAGGGGTCGAAATACAATACAGCGGAAGACTGAAATCAACTCTGACAACACAACAAAAATCAAAATAACTCTCAACTCATGATTAGTATCGTAGCTCGTCATCCTCTTGTGCCAATCCTGTGACTGCTCCCCTGAATCTGCAAGTACCTAGACGCAAAACAGACATCCACCCCCCGATTACTCGGGGGTTAGTAAAACTCCACTGTTTTACTAGTGCAAGTATCAAATCATACGAAATGTAACAAGCAATTAATAATCGTGATCAAATATAATAATCAAGTATCAAATATTCCCGGGAGGTTTTCACAAGGGAAGATAAGCTATGAAGCATTCGAAAATAAGATTATCATCTCGAATTTTAGAATTTCAAAACCTTAAGACCTCAAGTCCTGATTCACAAAACCTTTCGAAAAACTTAAGGGCCTTAACCCAAAACTCGTTTCATAATTCAACAGTTTACAATACCGGAAACATTTCCATAAATCTCGTGGGGCTCGGCCCAACATTATTTCTTAAAACTTTTCCCTTAAAGACTTTGATTTGAAAAGTATCATGCTCATGACACCGTGATCCACTGTCACGTGTCTCCGTAGGTTCAACAACCCGCACGGACTACATCACGCACAATTAAACAAACATAATCAATTCCGACACCGTGATCCACTGTCACGTGTCTCCGTAGGTTCAACAACCCACACGGACTATTAACCAAACATAACCAATTCCGACACTGTGATCCACTGTCACGTGTCTCCGTAGGCATAACAACCCGCACGGACTATATCAATCACAACAATCACACACACAGTCCTGACACCGTAGTCCACTGCCACGTGTCACCGTAAGCCCCGTCGAGCTCACCCGGTTGGACGCTGCGTGTCCGAAACTCATGGTCCACCGCCATGCTACCGTAGGCCTCGTCCATCAAAGACGATTGGACCTCGCACTCACTAAGTTACGATCCCGTAGTCCACTGCCACGAATCCTCGTAGGTCCCGTCGAACCAACACGAGTGAACTTAGCGGTCACACACATATTCACATTCACATTACATACAACAATGAGCGCAATTAATCAATCACCTTGATCACCACAAAATCGTACATTGCACGCACATAACACAACCTCGACACTCGCAACAACTATCATCAATCAACGACATTTAACCAACATAACACACATTCGGTACACAATACATTGCACAACCAAGTGTACAACCATCCCATATGTACGTCGCATTCCTGCACAAATGGCACAACGCCTAACACGTATACTGATATAACACTATTATCACAAAGCCTTCAAATTGCGGAAAACACAACCAACTCAAACGGAACATATTTACGAAGGCAAGCAAAGTCATCATACATCTCATACGTAATTACTAGTCGCAAGATGCAAGTCGTATAGTAAGATACTTGCCTTAATAACCGCTACCGAACACTCCGAAGAACACGGTTCGACCGGGAAGCTCGAACCCCAAAGAAGGCAACGAACGGAAGGGTTCCGACTCGAGTTCTTCACAAGAATTCGCTCCTAAGTCACAACGATGTCAATTCAATCACAATTCTACGAAAACGTATGGAACTTCCCAAGTTCTACTCATTGAAACATTTTATCGGACACCTTGAGGGCATAGTCCAATTCAATCGATTATTCAAGGTAATACTCAAATTCGTTTCACAAAACTTCAGGGGTAATGAATGATTTCGAGTATACAGCCATGTTCTAACAATAATCTAAACTAAAACGAATCAAATCGGCCAAAACATCAAGAAACCTCAAAAATTCCCAAATCCAAGAGTTTAGGTGTTCTTACCTTCGATCCGGGTGTAATATGATGTTAATCCATGAATCAAACTTCCAAAACGTGTTGTTCTATGATTCTCTTACTCAAATCCATCCATTTATGCTGAAGAAATCGCGAAGGAACGAAGGAAAAATGAGAAATGGCCGGATAACTCAGTCCAGGCCATTAAATAGCCGATTCAGACTGTGTGCCGCGCACAGACAAGTGTGCCGCGCCCAGGCCACCAAAAACGCCCAGAAATCAGCTTAGTGCCGCGGCACAGCCTGAGTGTGCCGCGGCACACGGTACAGCCCCTTCAACACCAAAAAGGCACACCGTGCAGCCTTGGCTATTTCGACCATAACTCCTTCGTCTGGACTCCGATTGACTCACCGTTTGAACCATTGGAAAGCTAACTTGATTCTCTATAATGTTGCAAAGATTCAGAATTTTTGAAGTTTCCAAAAATTTATGGTGATTTTTACAAAGCCGAACTCATACTTAGAAAAGTCGTTTAGTAATCCTGAACTCAACAAAACGACACCGAAACCCGAACCTGAATACGAACCGAAGATACGGTTACGAAGTACTCACAAAGACGAATCTAAGAGATAGTGGAACATACGATTCCGACCACCCGAAGGCTCGAAATTCGACAACGGAAGGTAATTACCCCAAACTTTGGGAAATTACGAAAATGGCCCAAATGCCCGAAAATCACCATACGACAACGGATAATCAATCCGAAGCTCACAACACGTATAACAACGTTAAATGAACTTACGAAAAACCCCAAACGATAGTTTCGAACGAGATTCACAAGAACCGAACTCAAGCGCGGAAAAGTCGCTAAAAAGCACGGAACTCAACAAAGCAGCACCGAAACGAACTCGGATGACAAAAAGTGCAGAATTAAATATTCTCCGAATGACGAAACGGTCAAAAGCGAGTTTTCGAAACGGACCTCCGCCGAAAAATGAAAATTACCGGAAATCCGAAATTGCGGATATTACAACGGCGAAGGCCAATCATCCGGCGAGAGATTCGTCTTAGGTCGGGGCGGCCGGACCAGGGGTTACCACGTGCACAACCAGAGCAGGAGACGGCGACGGCGAGAAAATCGAGGTACGCGAAGGTGCGCGACGACTGCAACGACGACGACGACGGGGAAGGGCGATGGGAAAATTCGGAGGTTTTTGTTGTGCAGTACAGAGTGCTGGGAAAGAGTAAAGATGTTAAACGGGCTCGGGCCCGGCGGGTTGGCCCGTTTAACCCGCCAAAAAATCGGGTTAGGGCCGATATTTCCTAGCCCGTTTAAATCCGGGCTTTTTGCTTGACTGCTTAGCCCGAAGCCCGTTAGGGCTAGCCCGAAACCCGCTAGGGCTAGCCCGAAGCCCGATATATGTATATATATATTATTAATTTCAACTTATAGTAATACTATATTTATATAGCATATATTAATATTATATATAATATATATTAATCTTATATATGTAATATATATAAATATTATATATGTTTTAACATTTAACAGCGGTTGTACCAAATAACCGCTGTTAATCGTCTAAACTTTAACAGCGGTTATCTCAAACAACCGCTGTTACATTTTTTTTTTGGAAATATTTTACAGCGGTTATATTAATAATCGCTGTTAATGTTTATTTTAACAGCGGTTATTGACAACCGCTGTTAAAGTGCTATTTTAACAGCAGTTTTTTTTTAGAAACCGCTGTTAATATATTACACAATATTTACAGGTATGCCACCGTGCCATTTTAACTGCGGTTTTCGAACAACCGCTGTTAAAATGGCCCTGTTAAAGGCCAGTTTTGTACTAGTGGATACAGTCGCGTTAGTAGTCGAGCGTGATACTAGTCATCGAGGTGGTCATAAAAGTCTTCATGCATGAAGTGTTTGTTGTATCTGCGTGATTGGCATTTCGAGTATTTGGTTGTGTAATCTATACTTCTATTAAAAGAGAGTCGTGACACATGTCACTTTGTAAGTTTTTTGATTTTTTATTTTAAAATAAAATTTATATATAGAGATGTATTCTTAAATTTTCAAAAGAAAATTATAGATATGTATTGTTGGAGTTTTATTCCACGACTTACACTTATCTACCAATAAAAAAATTCTCTTTATTTTTTTAGCTTAAAATTTTAAATGTTTATAATTTTTTAAATCAAGTTTATTTTTAAAAAAATATATCAAATTAATTTTTATTTCATAATTTTCAACTAAACATCCATATAAATATAATAAATTTGATAGATTTACAATAATGACCGATTACATAAAGAAATTATATTAAAAAAAATATGAATATTTATTTTCAGTAAAATTAATTGATGCAAAATAAAAATATATTAACTCATTTATTGCTTACATAAAAAATAAATTATGATAATTATTTAATTATAATAACTAAAAATAATAAAACATACACTGCACACACACATATATTAAGACTTAATCACATATTACTTTCGTCCCCAAAATTTGTTCCTACCTTTTTTTTTCAGTATGTCTAGGAAATTTGTTCATGTAATGGACACTAATTGACTTAACACTCCGTTAATGTAGTACTCTTTCTTGAATCATATTACACCCCAGAATACACTCAATAAGTCTTTTATTAATATTACGCTAATATGATACTCATGTCGAAAATCATCAAAAATAAATTTAGAGATCGAGAAATTATTTTCTAATAAGAGAATATCTTGTGCGGTGCATCGCACCGGAGAACATATAGTAATAATAATAATATTGATATAATTGTATTTCCATTTGTCGTTTGAATCATTTTTTTTTTGAGAATAAGTAATCATATATTGAAATAAAATGCTTCAAGTTATATCAGGATTTTCAAAGGGTAACACAGAAGTCCCCATAGCCTCAATATCACAATTTTTAGCAAGAAGATGTGCTACTTTATTCTTGGTCCTATGAACGAAATGAAAAGAACAAACTGAAAAGGAAGTAAAAACTTGATTTCCTCTACTATGCCTCCCTCTAAAGAAAATGAGTGATCATGCTGTTGAATCTGCGTAACCAAATTAAGGCAATCTCCTTCAAAGATAACATGTTGTAAAGTCATTTGATGGGCCAATCGATTGCGCGAGCTGCAAATGCTTCAGCGACCTCCGGATTTTGGATATACTCAACACATTTTATCCACCAAGCGACGACATCACCATTCCAGTTTCTGACGACAATTCCCAATCCTGCTTTACGTGGATGAATAGATGCATCGTAATTGATTTTAAACACACCTTCTGGTGGAGCAGACCAAGATTGAACATTTTTTGAGTGTATAGTATTTCCAAACGAGCTAAACTGTCACATGCGTTCTTGTACCTGGAAAGAAAGTCTTCAGCAACTCGTACCAGCTCCAAAGGCTCAGTTTCTGCATATTCGTGCACTTTTTTATTTCTATTATTCCACAACGACCAACATAAGCACACAAAAATCTCAAACTCCAGTACAGTAGCCTTACGACGAACCGTTTCCATCCAATCTGTTAAATTAACACAATTCACATCAACGAGATGGTTAGGCAAGGAGGAAACTGCCCAAAATAGCCTGCTATAAGTACGTTCTTTGAAAATATAGAGCAGCGTCTCGTCTGCAGCTTGACAAATTGGACAAGACACAAAAACAGGAATCCCACGTTTAGTAAGGTTAGTCATAATAGGTAAGGCACATTTGAACATTCTCCACACAAAAATTCTAACTTTATTAGGAACTTTGAGGTTCCAAATCAAGTTCCAGTTCCTATCGCTGACACTACTGCTGTGACCTGTTCTTGCATGATATTCTTGAAGCTTAATGTCCCTCATAAGAAAATAAGCGGAACGAACAGAGTAGACTCCATGTTTGGCATGCTGCCAGACCCGCAAATCTTGTGAATTAAAGGAATTCAAAGGAATTTGGAGTATATCTTGCATATCATCCTCCCAAAAAAGTTCACCAATGATTTCCGTATCCCACATCCCAGTATTCTGGTTAATCAAGTTTGCAACTCTACTATCATTACTAGACAGGCCCAGCAGATTTGGGGTATAAGGCTTAAGGCTACTTGCACGGGGAATCCAATTGTCTTTCCACATATCAACATTCGTTCCATCACCAATTCGCCATCTAATTCCTTTTCTAACTAGGGGCAATGCATGACACATACTCTTCCAAGTAAACGATGCATTACCCTTAGGTATGGCATCAAGCACGTCACAATTAGGAAAATACTTAGCCTTAAGAACTCTACTAAGCAAGAAAATAATTCTCCAAATTTGTTTCCCCAACATCGCCAAATTAAAGCAACGAAGATCCCTAAAACCCATACCTCCATCTCTCTTTGAGTCACAAAGATTCTGCCACTTAACCCAATGAATTTTTTTATCCTTACCATTACCCCACCAAAATCTTGCAACTAAGGACTCAATCTCGTCTAGGAGGTAGTCCGGTAATTTAAAGCAACTCATAACGTAAGTGGGGATAGCTTGAAGCACCGACTTAATAAGAATTTCTTTTCCCGCCCTAGAAAGGTACTTATTCCCATAACCATCAATTTTCTTCCACACCCTATCTCTAAGCCAACCAAAGATCTCTCTCTTAGATCTTCCCATCTCCGTCGGGAGACCCAAGTACTTATCATGATTATACACCACCCGAACTGGAAGGATTCCCCTCACCTCCTCCACCCTCTCACTCCCCACATTACGACTAAACACCACAGTCGATTTATCAAGGTTAATCTCCTGTCCAGAGGCCAAACTATAGCGATGTAAGATATTATTGATCTCCAAAGCTGCTTCAAATGTAGCTTGACAAAACAGGAGAGTATCATCTGCAAAAAGAAGGTGAGAGATCCTTGGTGCACTAGGAGCCACAGCCACTCCATGTAACACCTCCCTCTCCTCAGCATCACGACATAAGGCGCTAAAACCTCGATGCAACGAAACAAATAAGGTGAAAGGGGATCTCGACGGATCCCCTCTACTACCGGATAGGGTCTAAAGGATCTCCATTAAGAAGGATAGAATAGGAGACCGAACGCACACTAAGCATAATGAGATGGATAAAAGATCTCTCAAACCCTAATTTCTCAAGCACTCTCTCAAGAAAAGTCCACTCCACCCGATCATAAGCTTTACTCATATCAAGTTTTAAAGCCATAAAACCATCTTTAACCTTGATTTTTTGATTTTATTAATGATTTACTTCATAAGCAACAAGCACATTATCAGTGATAAGTCGGCTAGGGACAAAAGCCGATTGGTTCTCGGAAATAATGTGGTTCATATGGGGTTTGAGACGATTAGTAATAGCCTTAGATGCTATCTTGAAGATAACATTACTAAGACTAATGGGACGGAATTGAGTAATTTTATCGGGTGCTTTACATTTGGGAATAAGAACAATATGGGTAAAATTTAACAGAGGGTCTAATTTATGGTTATTCAAAAAATCAAGAACACAGTCAGAAACATTTTTACCAATAATATGCCAATAACGCTGATAAAAGAGGGCAGGTAAACCATCAGGGCCGGGGGATTTAAGGGGAAACATGTCAAGGAGAGCTTTTTTTACCTCATAAGGAGTGAACACACGCGATAGGTCCCGGTTGATAGAAAGATTCACTCTAGGTTGCATAACCCGGGTTATGCAACCTCAATCTCTGCAGTGCTGGGACAGCGGGAAGTGAAAATATTTCGAAAATAATTATTAGCAGTAGCAGCCATACCGTCATAATCTTCCCGTAAAACTCCAGAATCATCAATCAGTCCATGTATTTCATTAACCTGAGCCCGATGAGTAGCTTGAGTATGAAAAAACTTAGTGTTTCGGTCTCCCTCCGCAAGCCACTGAGATTTGGCTCTCTGTTTCCACAACAATTCCTCTCGATCCAAAATCTCTTCCAAAGATTTCTTAGTTTCAGTTCGCAATTTTCGAACCTCTGTTGTGTTTGGTTCCTTCTGCAAACCTTCCAGAGTCCGCTTATGTTCCTTAATCTGCTTCTTGATAGATCCAAATTTGGTTCGTTCCCAATTGATCAAACCCAATTTACAATTTTCAAAATTACCCAGCAAAGACGCATCTGAATCCCAATTTTCTGAAATAATTTGCTCACAGTCCTCCGCCTTGACCCACATAGCTTCGAACCTAAACCGACGTTTCGTGTGGCAATGTCGTCTACTTGAGCTTCGTCGGAAATGGAGGAGAATGGGCAAATGGTCGGAGTTAGAGGTGAAGAGATGTTCGACACACGAATGAGGAAAAAGTTCAATCCATTCATGACTAGCCGCCGCCTTATCCAATCTGACCTGCGTATTTGTGGAGATATCGTGGTTGTTTGACCAAGTGAACTTATAACCCTTATAATTAAGTTCACTAAGTCCACAGTAAAGCAAGGTGTCTCTCATATCCCTTAATCTCCACTCAGGCACCTGTGCTCCATTTAATTTATCATCTTGTGAAGACACCTCATTACAATCACCTGTCACAACCCATTCTCTATGAGATTGTTGGGCCAATCGTTTCAGTAGGGCCCAAGTTCGTTTTCTACGACTAGCAACCGGTTCCCCATAAAAACCGGTAAATCTCCAAACACAATCATTATCAAACAACTGGACTGTAGCATCAATGTGGTTCTTCGAAAAACTTTGAACCGTCACATTAGTTTCCTTTTCCCAAAGCAAAGCCAATCCACCTGATTGTCCTTCGGAGGGAACTGCCAAACCAAACAAATTGAATCTCTGTTTTAACTTATCAATTCCCACGGTCCCAAGTCTAGTATCCATGAGAAAGATAAGTTGGGGGTGATGAGTACAGAGCAACTCTCCAAGAGCACGAACTGTCCAAGAGCCCCCCAAGCCCTGACAGTTCCAACTTAGGCAACTCATTGGGATAGGCGGGGTTGCATAGCAACCTCCGCCTCTGGTTCATGAATCAACAAAGGGTTTTCACATCTTGCTTTCTTATTGCGCATCAATTTCTCCAAATTCTCCTTCCCAGTTCGAATATTCGAATGATGTTTAGGAGCAAACTTTTTGACTGTGTTCAAGCTCCCAGCGGGCCGGCCCCTCTTCTTGACTTGAACAGATGTGTTTTGGTTAGGATTGGGGTCAGTCTGATTTGAGTTGAGTTGAGTAAGGAAGATGGGTTGGGGTAAAGTATTATGGGTATTAGTCAGGGGCGGACCCATGAACAACTTATGGGGGACATGCCCCCAGTGAAAAAAAAAAAAAAAAGTATATATATATATATATATATATAAATTTTTTGTTTGTTAATTGTTAATATTAATCACTAGTTAGAGTATGTGTAAAATTAATTTATTTACTATTGATTTTAATTTTTAGGGTTTTTTGAAAGAATGGAAAAAATTTTAAAAAGAAAAATACGACACCCGGATCTTCAAGTACAGATAATATTTCCCAACATAGTTCTACTCTTTTGATGCCTACGAAAATTGATTTGAATGATCTTCCTTGGGATCGAAAGGAAAAGAATTTTAGAGTATCACCCTAATCAAAGAGATGAAATAAGACCGAATTTCTGAAGATTATTTGAACGGTTGTGTAATTTGTACCGTTGAAAAAGAAGGACTTGCCGATGTTACGAATGAATATGTAATGAATCGCTTTCCAAAGATGAAATTTCATAGAGAACAACTATAAAACATAATTTGTTTCACCTTTATAATGATATTGTACTTCATTATTGATTTTTTTATTACGGTAATAAAAATTGTGCCTCCGGTCTTGGGAAATCCTGGATCCGCCACTGGTATTAGTTATTAGACTAAGTGGGTCGCGGGTGGGGATTGGGTTTTGGGGTTGGTGGGTAGGGCTGTTAGCGGTCCAAGTATACTCGAGAACCGCCCGAGAACCGCCCGATAATACCCGGGACCGATCTCACCCGAAACGTTAGCGGTCAGGATACTAATCAAGTAAGAACCGAAACCGATAAGGACCGAAGCCGTGAACTTAAAAAAACCAGGTAATTTTTTAATTATTTTTAATTATTGTATATATATAATATATCTTTACTTAACTCATATTTTAATTATGATGATTGGTGAACTTGCTTATGATCTTTTTGAGCCTATGATGAACATGTTCGGAGGCTGTTATTTTGAATGTAACTGCAAAGTAGCTATTGAAATTATTTAAAATTTGTCTATCTATTTCGCGTCTATAAAGAATATGTTCTGAAGCTCTAATTTAGATGTACTTAATTTGTCTATGTATTTTGAAACTTAAGTTAGGCAGGTTATTGAATCTGTCACAAGTAATTTTTCGGTTCTGTTTCGGGTAATTAATGAGTACATGAACCGGGTCTTATCGGTTCTTAACCGGTTCGGGTCTTACCGGTCCCGGGTCTAAAGTACCCGTTAGGCTTACCGGACCGGTTTCGGTTCTGACATTAGAACCGATTGCTTACCGGTCCGGTTCCGGGTATACCCGGTAACCTTACCGGGTCTGGCCCGCTAAGCCAATACCCGGACCGAACCGGACCGGTAACACCCCTATTGGTGGGTTTTGGAAGCGTGGAATTGGAATGGAGGTATAATGGGCTTGCAGGGGGTTATGGTTATGGGTAAAGCAGAGATTGGGCTTGGGCTAGGGTTGTTGGTAATTTGAAATGGGCTTGAATCAGTAGGGATGGAAATTTGGGCTTGCGGGATGGATTGTTTAGGAGGCTGGGAAATCGAATCAACTTCCATAATGGTCGAGTCAAACAAAGGCAAGAAATCCGGGTTTGATTGGGACGTTTCAGAGGTAAAGATAACAATTTCTTGGGAATTATTTGATTTACTCACCTCATCTCGGGGTCTCAGATTATGGAAATCACGTTGAATATTCCTTCTAGCTTGTTGTAACTGATTATTATGAAGAAAATCATTCCGAATAAAACTCTCATTCAAATTATCACTACCCATCCCAACAGAACTTTCCTTAAAACGTGGCTTAGTAGGCTGATTCCCCAAAATGCCCTTTCCCCTGTCATTATCCCCATACTGACGAGTACGACCAACAAAGTCAACCGTTGCTTTCTGAGCTGGTATTGGTAGTTTACCAAATCGATTCGCACTGCTGTTGAAGAATTTAGTACTGGACTTGTAGACTGTAACCCGTAACCAATCACCATACATTAACTTGGAAGCATCAATATTATCAGAATCCTCAATCAGATCTAAGCAAGCCATACAATCCTTTACCAAGTGTCCGATAATACCACAGAAATAGCAAAAGTTGGGCAGTCGTTCATAAGCAATTTGGATTTGAACGGGCTGATTTCTGGGTCCCTCAATATGCATGAAACGCCTTAACGGTTTAGTAACATCAATCGAAACTCGTAATCTCATCGAAGTTGACAAACAACTCCTCGTAAAATCCTCATCTAGCTCCACAAATCCACCCATCGCATCACCAATTAGTTTAGCAAGACCATGAGAGTTTCCTGAAAAAGGCAGGCCCTTAACTTGAATGAAGAACTCAGAAACATTTAAATTCACCTCCATGGGATCTTCATCTTTACGGATTGGACTTAGGATAACAAGATTACGGTCAAAAGACCATGGTCCACGCCACAAGACACGTTTTCTATCCACCGGATGTTCAAACTGAAAAAGTAGACGCTCCTCGCCAAGTTTCTGAAGATGAACTGTTTTTGCAAGATTACACCCACCGATCATGGTTTTCTCAAAAGACTCCAAATGAATTTGTTTACGACTAAGCACTCTCCCAACTAGGCAGCGTTCCAGATCAAGGACATCAGTTTTCCAGATCTCAGCCGGAATCTTCACTGTTTCCTCCTCATGAACCGTGAGATTTCCCAGATCACACAAACTATTTTCCAAAGCTTCACTCATATTAATAAACAGGGGATCTGGGATGGTGGTTATGCAAAGAGTGAAACCAAACTTCAACCAGGGCCACCTGTGGGAAAAACAAGCAAGGCAAACGAACGAAAACACAAACACTAGGGAAAAGGAGGAGTAAATAATATAAGGGTTAGGCATATGGCTTATCACAATAATATATCGATACTTGTTGTAAATTTTATTTAAAATCTTGTTATTTTTGAGCTAAAGGGTAAATCAAGCTCATTCATGAATAAATCTGTAGGGAGAATGGCAAGTTTGGTCCAAAATTATGGCGGGAGTGAGGCGTTGAGTCGTGTTTGTTCAACATGATTTTAGTCCACAATTTTCAAAAATTGGCAAAGATGGTCGAAATTGTAATTTTGTGGACTAAATGCTTAGGTGTCGATTTTTGCTTAGGTGGCCAAAATTGATTTTGTTAAGTTATTTATTTTTATTTAAAAAATCGCAAAATTAAAAAAAAATCGAACTATATTAATATTAAAAAATATTAAAATTGGTAATTTTATTTTTATTACGGATATTAATATTGAAAAATAAAAAAGTTATTTTAAATTCGAAATTGAAAAATCTAAAAAATTGAACTATTTAAAAAATTCGAAATTGGTAAATTTATTAAAAATATTAAAAATTTCTGAATATTAATATTAATATTAATGTTTAAAAATATTAAAAAATCGGTAATTTTATTTTTAATTCTGATATATTAATATTGAAAAATAAAATAAAAATTATTTTAAATTCGGAAATTAGAAAATCTAAAAAATTCTGAACTATTTAAAAATTCGAAATTAGTAAATTTACTAAAAATATTAATATTAATATCAAAAATATTAAAAAATCGATAATTTTATTTTTAATTCTGAAATATTAATATTAAAAAAATAAAAAAATTATTTTAAACTCTAAAATTTTTAACGGTCACACGCTATCCGAATATTAATAATTTTTTAAATCATTAGAATTTTTAGATTTTCTAATTTCCGTATTTAAAATAATTTTTTGATTTTTAGATTAATATTCCAGAATTAAAAATAAAATTACCAATTTCTTAATATTTTCCAATATTAATATTAATATTAATATTAATATTAATATTAATATTCGGAATTTTAATATTTTTAATAAATTTACTAATTTCGAATTTTTAAATAGTTGAATTTGTTAGATTATCTAATTTCGAATTTAAAATAACTTTTATTTATTTTACAATATCAATATTCTAGGATTAAAAATAAAATTACTGATTTTTAATATTTTTTAATATTAATATAGTACATAATTTTTTATTTAATTTTGCAGATTATTTTAAATAAAAATCAATAAGTTCAGAAAATCTGAATTTTGGCCACCTAAGCAAAAATCTGCCAGCTAAGCATATTTAGTCCACGAAATTACAATTTCGGACCATCTTTGCCAATTTTTGAAAGTTGTGGACTAAAAATCACACGTAGAACAAACGCGTGACTCAACGTCTCACTCCTACCATAATTTTGGACCAAACTTGCCATTCTCAGTAAATCTGTATGAACGGATTTTGTGGACTTTTCAAAAGAAAACTTACCAAAAGAGATATGGCTATCATATCTCACCATTTCTGGAGTTGTTGAAAAAGAAAACAGGGAGGGTAAGGAATCTCTCATGAATAGAGGACCCAATCTCCAGCCGGAGGAGAAAACTCCCATACGGGAGAAAGCGTTTAGGGATCTTCCTCTCCACTCAAGAGATCTCTTTTTTGAAATCATACTTTCTCTACTCACTATTTATTAAAACTCGTCTACTCACTCTCATGTTTGAATCATTTTTCAAACATAGTCCGTTTAGTCATATCTTGTTTTGATTCGATATTTAATCTGGAGTTAACAAACCCTGTTAAGATTATGTTGTGTAGTAGCCTGGTAAATCATGGGGCAGGATTTATGATACTGTATACACCTAAGGGCGCCATTGCCAAATCACTGCTCTCTTCTTCTTCTGTAAATATGGTTGTCTTTCTTGTGACCGCTTAAAATAGGGGCTTGTCATTTAGTTTTGGCTTATAGTATGTGTAACATCCCACTTTTCTAAAGCTTGAAAATGTATAAAAAATTCTATTTTTTAATAATGAAAAATATAAGAATGTTGTCAAAGTTTTTTTATTGAAGTTTCAACATATATTCATTTAATGAAACTAAAATACTTTAATGTCGGTGTCAAAGATTATTACTTTGGCCAAGAATAACTTCAAACAGTATAATTATTCATAAGAAATAAGTTGAACAATATAAACTCTCATTTTAGAGGACATATAATAAAACCTCGAATCAACAAAAATAAGTTTTACCACTTAATCAATTTAAATAAAATAATACTAAACCATAAAATTTGAAAAGTAAATAAAAATCTCCAATAATTATTTTAGACTCCATAACTTGAATATAAGTTGTTGTTTTCCAATCCATCATCTCGTACACGACCAAACTCTTAATGTGTGGAATATAAAATTTGAAGTGAACTTCCAACTCGCTCCACGGTGAGAATTTATTTGTAAATGTTAAATGCATATCAGGTAAATTATTAATGGGCGGCTACAACAAACGGTAAGTAATTTTTAGCACGGAGTCTAAATTTAGACTGTTGCCTATTGCCTATGGAATGCTACATTGATACATCACAAATTTACATAATTGAATTAAGCATGGACATATACATGTCAATGCTAAAATATAAATCATGTAAATTATCAACGAATAACTATAACACACTGCAAATAGTTTTAACATGGAAGCTAGACTACAGACCGTTGCCTATGAGATGTAGTATTGAGACATCAATAAGTTACATAATAGCATTTAACATGGAACAAATGTCAATATTAAAATACATATCGTGTAAATTATTATTGAATAACTACAAAACACTGTAAATAACTTTAGCATTGAGGCGAATGTTTTATGTTGCCTATAAAATGTTGCATTGAAACATTAATAAATTACATAATAGCATTTTATTGGAATCTATTCCAACGAATATATTAAAGCATTTTCATGATGTACTGATGACCAAATAAAATAATAATTAGACAATAATAGTCGAAGACACAAGCGTCGGACAGAAACCTAAAAGAAAAGCAAAAGGAAAGAAAATAAAAAGAGGAAGAAAAAGAAAAAGGAAAATCATGAACATGGTGGAATGATTAAAGCAAATTAGGTAGAAAATCGGTAAAGCAAAATCTGATGGAATGATCATTCCAGCACACACTTTTGACCGTGAAAACAAACTCTATGAAGGACACGCAACGAACCAGAAGTGAAAACAAGCAGCTAACGATCACTACCTTAAGGGATTTACGGCCGCAATGATAAAACCAGAAGAGTTCGGTAAAAAGCATCACGCATGTTCATGTATGCAATGGAGATAGAGTAATGTACTCAGAGCATGGTGTTAACGTATGTAACATTACAAGAATAACGTACGTAATGCAGTTTGAAGTTTGAATTCAAAATCATCCCGTTGGGTTGATTCTAGAAGGTTAACTGATGTAACGAATATCATTAACATACGTAAAGAGGGATCGCAATGTATGCAATGCAAAGTATGTAGCTACTGTACTACACTAAAACGAAGCCAACATATGTAACATGTCAAGGTTAACGTACGTAAAATACCTAGCATACATTAAGGACGAGATATATCATACCTGTATGTAAAAGGCACCAATGGTCACTTAGTCTCCAAATCCTATAAATACCATTTCATTTGGTATTAACCATATAACAACCTCAAGCGTTTTATATAATCATCGAGTTATTTATACACATTATTTGTTGTTGTAATTGAGCTTAATTGATAAGAGTTTGAGTGTTATTTCACTCATTCATACACAAGAGAAAAGAATGGATTGTAGATTTGATTGGTGTTACTAAGATCGTGGATCCGCATTATTAGAACCATAATCTAAATCCAATGAGGTTTTTAGTATAGAAAGCTAGAAAAGTTATTAGAAAATAGTTTATCTTGAGCCGATAAAAGATAATGTTTAAGCGGTTTATCTTGGACCGATAGAAGATAAGAGTTATGCGGTTTACCTCGGACCAATTAAAGACAGCGTAAAGATTTATCTTAAACTTATTGAAAAAGATAACAAAGAAGAGAGGGCGTAAGTCGATTAGGGCCAAACCTCTATAAATTACTTGTGTCATTTACGTTCGCATTTATGTATCGCTTCCATATGAAAAGAGTTCATTGCTCTTCATGACTATTCAACCCCCTTCTAGTCGTGGTATCAACCCGATAATTGGTATCAAAGCAATCTCTAATAGTAGTAGGCTTAACATCGAGGAAAAAAATCAGCGAATGATTTTGCTCGGTAAAAGGTCTTGTCTTACCGACCATCATTTTTCGACGGATCAAATTTTATGACATAGAAGAAAAATATGTCCATCTTCATTTGAGCTTATGATATTAAATTTGGAAGATCATTTGTATTGGTCTTTGTCCAATGGCTCATTCAAGAGCTTTGAAGAATATAATGATGAGCATTGAAAAAATGATCATTATTTATAAAGCGACACAATTGTTATGTATATGCTCGAAACATGAAAGAACACGATAGAATTTCTTTTACGAAAGTGCAAAAAAATTTGAAAAATACTCGAGGTCACTCACGAAGGCACAACCCAAGTCAAGGAGATAAATGTAAATATTCTTCTCCTTGACTACGAGTTATTCATGATTAAAAATAACGAGTCCATAACAAGTATGCTCGACCAATTTTCGGTCACTACAAATGGACTGACGTGCTTTGGTAAACCAAAATCGAGTAGTAAAAAAAGTGAAGAAAATATTATGATTAATACCTCGTGAATGGGACGAGCAGTGATGGCAATAATGGAATCAAAGATCTAAATACTTTAGACTTTAGCGCTCGTGTGGGGTTCATTAATAAATCACAAGATCGTGTTATGCTAAACCGAAGCCCAAAAAAATCTAGAGTTTTCAAGCGATAAAAAGTCCGACCATGAAGAAGAAGTTAGATAAATGATGATGATGAAGAAAAGTCAGCATTTTAAACCAAAAAACCCAAAAAATATAAAACTTCCTAAAGCGGAGAAGAAAAGACATCAATTGACAACCCTGGGAAGAATCGGAAAAGTTCGACAAAATTGTCGAAATTGTGAAATACCTGGACAGTTTGCTAAAAACTGTCGTGGCTCAACTTCTAAAAAGGAAGGTCATAGCCATTTGGAGTGACGATGATGAAGAATATGAGAAAGTACATACAAATCTCACACTCATGGCACGAAGCTCCTATGACGATAGCGACAATAAAAGTGAGGTAAGTACTTCATCTCAAGACGAGTTTTTTAATGCTTTCGAGTCATTATATAGATTTTCAAGAATTGCACAAATCAATAAATGGCTCAAAATTAAAAATAAAATATTGGAATATGAAATTTCTAAAATACGAGAAAAGAAAGAATTTATTGAAATTAATTATTATTGTTTTAAAAAATAAAATAAAATAAATTAAAAGATAATTTGCAAAAAGTTCAATATGGACTTAAATATTTGAAAAATTATTTTTTATCTAGAAATTAAAATTTGAAAAACTTCTTTCAATACAAAGATTTTCTACAAAATACACAAGGAATTGAATTTGAATAAATTGATAAAAATAAATCCAATACAAATAAATATTTAAGTTGATAATACTCTATTGTGATAGATGTTCGAAAACCGGGCATCATTCTTCAAATTGTAAGAGCTTACGACGAACAATTAAAATAAAAAAAATTAGATTCCAAAAAGAACCATAAATCCACATGTCGTCTATTTATCTAAATAAAAACGAAAGGAAGTTGGTTGGATTTCTAGGATCCAAATTAATTTTAATTGCTTGTTGCTTATTTTCTAAATATATCCTGCCCGGTAATTGTAAAACTTAGGGAAGGTTATTGTTTTTAAGGGAAGAAAATTATTTAATTGCAAAATTCAGGAGGAGCATGCACATTTTACAAATGAGATTTTTACTATATTTGTTTTAACATACGTTTTGCTAATGATAAAAAGAGGGGCAAAAATATAGATTTATACATCAGAAGAAGAAGAAGAAAATTTTGGTCTAAGGAGAAACTAAATCTTCCGACAAAATAACTAACAACAATAGGCAAAGTCGAAAACTTTGATCTCTATATTTTATTTGCATTTCTTACGGGTATAAATCTCATCAAGAATTGTTGTTTGCCATCATCAAAAAGGACGATATTGTTGGAGTATTTTATTCCATACAAAGATATTAAAGTATTTTGATGATGTGTTGATAACAAAGTAAAACAATAATTAGACAACAATAGTCGAAGACATAAGAATCGGACAGAAATTCAAAAGAAAAGTAAAAGGAAATAAAATAAAAAGAGGAATAAAATGATAAAGGAAAACCATGAATGTGGTGGAATGATTAAAGCAAAAGATGAAGAAAGCTGGTAAACTAAAAATTGATGGAGCGATTACACCAACGGACACTTTTCACCTTGATAACAAACTCTACGAGAGGATATGGGACGAATCAAAAGTGAAACAAGCGATAACTTGATCGCTACCTTAAGGGATTTACGGCCACAATGATAGAACCAGAAGAGTTTGATAAAAAGCATCAGGCATATTCATGTATGCAATAAAGAGAGTAATGTACTCAAAGTATGGTGTTAACGTACGTAACATTACAAGAATAACATACATAATGTAGTTTGAAGTTTGAATTCAAAATATCATATTGGATTTATTCTAGAAAGTCAACTGATACAACAGATAAATGACGTTATTATAACATATGCAAAGAGAGATCGCAACATACGCAATGCAAAAGACAGCTACTGGACTATACTAGAACGAAGCTAACGTACATAACATGTCAAGTTTAACGTACGTAATAAAGCTAATGTACGCTAAGGATAACATATAGCGTATGCTATAATGCAAAGGCAGCAATGGTTAAGATCCAAAGCCTATACATACTACTTTACTTGGTATTAACCATACAACAACTTCAAGCATTTCATACAATCATCTGAGATATTTATACACATTATTTTTTGTTGTAATTGAGCTTAATTGATAAGAGTTTGAGTGTTATTTCACTCATTCATACATAAGAAAAAATGAAGCACTGTGAATTTCATTCGGTGTTATTAAGATCGTGATCCAGCATTATTAGAATCATAATCTACATCTAGTGAGGTTTTTTCTAGTACCGATAGAAAGTTAGGAAGATTATTTTCTTGTCTGATAGAAAAGAAAAAAAGTTTATCTTGGATCGATAGAAGACAAGAGTTGTACGGTTTAACTCGGACCAATCAAAGACAATGCGGAAGGTTTATCTTAAACTTATTGAAAAAGATAACAAATAAGAGAGGACGTAAGCCAATTAGGGCCGAACCTTTATAAATCACTTATATCATTTATATTTCGTGTTTATTTATCGTTTTCATACGAAAAGAGTTCACTACCCTTCACATCAGTATTCAACCCCACTTCTAATAGCCGTACATTTAACATAGACAATCTTAAATTTCATAAGTTATACGTAAAAAAATCCCCATCTTAAATGCAGTATATGCGCTTGTGGATATATATACGAGGCATTAGGCCGTGCGATGCACGGTTTTGTTTTTGATAAAAGTTTGAACTTTTGCTTATGTTTAAAACTCAATATTTTATTTGATATTATAATTCTGAGCGACTTCAAGTCAAAATTATGTATTTTTTCCTTTCTATTCATTACTCAAGGTGATATTTTTAATATGTTGTATTTTGTTATTATAGCAAACTCATTTAATTTATCTGTTCAAATCGGATGTACTAACACTCACCGCAAAAGGGTGTAAATATTGGTTTCTCACTAATGATTCTATATATAAAAAAAGAAAATATTTTGCGATGCGCGGACCTTATTTCTTTTCAATAATAATTCATTGCACATGATAAATTCAATCTAATATTTCTCAAAGAGCATTCGAAAGCAACTACTTAGCAGAAGCAATCATAAGATGCGCAAAATACATAGTAATAACCTATATGAATATTTTGAAACGTGTGATTTCATAGTAATAATAGCATGATCTTTGTAATTCCATAGTAATAACCTACATGAATATTTTGAAACGTGTGATTTCATAGTAATAATAACATGACCTTTGTAATTCCATAGTAATAACCTACATGAATATTCTAAAACGTGTGATTTCATAGTAATAATAACATGACCTTTGTAATTCCATAGTAATAACCTACATGAATATTATTATTACTTATAGATCGATGATTTGTAACCAAATTTAGAGTCATTTACTCACCTAATTAAAAACTCAATTAATATAGTGTCATTAGATAAAAATTAAAGTCATTAAGACTTAACATTTATAGCACATGACTGAATCTTTATATATATATATATTATATATATATATATAAAAAAGATATGGTAATATATTAATATTATTGGACATTTGATATTAATATTAAATTCAATATAAAGAGAGAGAATCGATAAAATAGTCAAGTGACGACTAACACAAAAAACTATACAATCCCTTATTGTTACGGAAATATTAACAAATGAAAGCATACAACAAATGATTAAACGAACATGTTGTGGACAAAAAGGAATAAGTTTCATCGTTTCATTTTTATATTTTTGATAATAATATCAATAAACATCGTTACCCATATTGAGAGTTGGGGCATAGTACGTGTTGGAGATTGCTATTGATTCTTGGCGGTGGTCACCCACCCCCACCACCACCCATCCCTCTTTTTCTCCAGTTCTTTTTTTTTTTATATATATCACTGTCGTTGAAATGGACCCCCTTTTCTTTCCCAACACACCACCACCACCACTACCCCCGTGGTTGTGCCTTTCCTTCTTCCGGAAACAAAAACAACCGAAACACATTACCTAATTTGCTTCGACTCTTTGTTAAAACTTTCCCACTTTTAGTAACTTTCCTCTCTCTCTCACTTTATGTTGCTTAATATTTAGTATAAATCACGGCCTCCTTTTTCTCTTTCGTTACATAATCGGTTACGTCTGGGCGACAAAGAGGTTGTTGTTGGTGACTGTTGATAACCGTGAAGTGGGATAGGATAGTGGATGGGATTTTGTTGTAGTCGGTAAAAAAACATACTACGAAAATTGATCAACTATGAGTCGAAATGCAAGCATATCGAGAACACCACAATATGGATGTTGATGTCGGTAAAATGAAGTTAAGCTTCAACACGATCTATTTTCTTTTACTCAAATCTGTGAGTACATAAAGAAAAGAGCTGAGGTCTTTGTTAGTTTAGTTTTGATAAAGGGAATGAGATTAGGATTAGTTTTTGGATTTGCTTGTTTGAAAGGGCTGTGGTTCGAAGAGTTTTTTTTTTTTTGGTTGTTTGAAACTGTGGTTGATGGAAATAGTATTTTTCTTGGTCGATGTTGTTGTTGTTAGATATGACAATGGGATTTAGCACACAGAATTGGTGTGGTTTTTTGCTATATTTTTCTTTTATCATCTGTGGATGGTTTTTATACCTGCTTCAAGCATTAATACTTCGGCAACACTTCATATTCATCAATTATGATAATGGTTTGCATACCTTCATTAACACAGGCCTAATAATGAGGAATAAGTGTATACTTCACCAACACTTCACATTCATCAATTATGAGGATGGTTTGTATACCTTCATTAACACAGGCCTAATAATGAGGAATAAGTGTACACTACAGACTAATCTTTTCGTTTTCTTAAGGCACTCATGATTCCATTCGAAGCACTAATTGTAGGCAATATGTACTTACCATTAAGCATGAACATTAAATCAATGTACTTACTCTTGAAGCCTCCATATTTATAAGGGGACTCAATCTTTTAATATAACGAGGCCTTACGAACCCGTGCGATGCACCGGCTTTGCTTTTGGTTGAATATCTACGTGTTTTGTACGTAATATTTGTGGAGATGTTTATATACTTTTTATCAAGGTTGTGTCAATATTTGTAATATAAGTTTTATATAATCAGTTATATGTAATGTATTAGGTTGTTTATTTTTTTTTGTTCAATAAGTCTGTGATTTGTGTTTGTTATCACGGGATGAGGCTTTAAGTACCCGTGCGATGCACCGGCTGAAATTGGTTACAACATTTACCTGTGATCAATATTCATAAATTGATTTCATAAAGGACTTCAATTCGAATTCCCAATATTTATTTGCAACAACAATTCGCATTCCCAATACCAACATTTATTTGCTTACAACTCTCTGTACGAAAATGGACCTGTTGATTTTCTAAGCCATTGTACAATGTTGTTAAGCTTAGATGCCAATTCACGATTGTGTTTCTTCAAGACTCTCACGATCGTCCCCAATGGAAGCGTCAGGAAACTCAACAATACCTCCGCAAAATCGCTGTTGGCTTCTGCATATAGTTACTTCGTTTTTTGTTTATTAGTGACGACTTTCAAGTTGAACTTGACATAATTATTAGACATCTTGTATGTATAATATATATATATATATATTATATATATAAATGTTGAAAAACAACACAACTGATGATATCTGAATCTGGCCTTGGTATTTATAGATAATAGACACAGCAATAAACCAAGGGTCGGTCTCTCCAAATCACGATGAGCCCTTCATCTTACAAGGTGATTGACTTCAAACTTCTTGCGTGTGTCATTAAAGCGACTTGAGAAATGTGCAGAAAGTGACATATGTGACCTTCATCTTCCTCATTAAGGTATTGCTTTGGCGTGGAATTTTATCGTAATAATTGGTATCATTCACATCATTGATGAATTTTTGGGTGAATCTTTCAATATATATGATATATATATATATATATATATATATATATATATATATGACTCAATATATCCAATTCCCCGAATTTTTCAATATCTACAATAAAAAAATTAATACTTTATTAGTTTAAAAACTTACATTTGAAAAATAGGATACGGATAAATTAAGTTGGAAAATAACTAAAATCTAAAATAAAATTATGAGGGTTGTGGTGCGGACTGGAATGTGGAATAAAATAAAATAAGAGTGACACACAGTGAATTGGGTTGGTTATGTAATATGCCTTGAAGGTTTGAGGTGTGTTACAGGAAGTTGTACTGAAACCGTTTTGAAGAGGTTTAGTATGCAAGAAGCAAAGCTATTGAGTACTTTGCGTAGCCACTCTGAACTATCTAACAAGGAGTCACCTAGTAGTGATAAGGATTAAGGAGTGTGCCTACATGGAAAGAACTCCTTATAATTCATTAATTGATGGCATTACGTAAGCAATAGTGTGTACTAGACTAGATATTGCACATGCAGTGGGAGTTGTTACTAGGTTTATGAGCAATTCAGGCAAGCACCATTGAGAAGTAGTAAAGTGGATCCTTAGGTACTTCGGAGGTGCCACAAAGAAAGCCTTATGTTTTGAAGGCAAAGTATTGCATTGGCAGGCTACATCGATGTTGATCTGGAAGGAGGTAACCTTGATAAAAGGAGGAGTACATTTGGGTATGTATTTACTTCAGGTGTGTTGGGTTTATTTGGGCCAAATGATTAAAATTGTGAGGGCCCAAAATAATTCTCCTGCAGCCCACCTCAAAGATTGACCCGGCCCGGAATCTTGGAAGCAGCCCATTATGACCGGATTAATCCTGGCCATTTATTTGGTTCCTTTTAATCCCGACCGTTAGTTTTATATTATACCCTAATATAAAACCCTACCCCCCAGCAAACCCTACCCTCATTTCTCTCTTTCTGTCTTCCGCCTCCACCCCTCCCTTATCTCTCCCGATTTTCTTTCCTCTTTCTCCTCGGTTGACCCTGTTCTTCCGATATGGAAACTAAATCAGGTCCGATTTTCTCTCTTCGTTTGTTGTTCCGATTCTCCTATAAATTTCATTTCCGTGTGAGATGAAAGAACAACACAACGAATTGAGAGCAAGTAATTTGTTTACTTCGATTTTTTTCTCTGTGAAATAAATCGAGTGTTTTGTGGGTGAGGCTTGTGAGATAATTCGGGATCACGAGTTTTACGGGGTTTTCGGTTAAATCTTCTTTGAGTGCTTGATTCCTCGGTGGTTGCTTAGGTCGGTGGTGGGTTAGTTTTTTAGTCTTTGGCCGCGGGTCATTTGAGTCTGGGCGTGGCTACGGAGGCGAGGTGGCCATTTTCATGATGACATCACTTCGATCGGTTTCGGCCAATTGGTTTGCGTTTTCTTTACTCCTTTGTTTTATTTCCGGTATTTTAGTTTAATTTATTTAAATAGAAGTTGTGTAATCCTAATCCTATCCCGAGTAGATTTGTGTAATAGTTATATTCGTTATAATTATTGTAATAATTCGTCACCCGATTCGGACCAATACTCAACATTGGTACCAGAGCTTTGGTTCGGATCTATCTGAATCGGGTCAACCCGGATCGCTCAGGTATATCGGCTTTACCCCTCTCCTTTACTGTATGTTTTTTCTTGCTCGTTGTTCTTTGTGATATTTTTTTCCGATCGTTGTTCTTATTTTTGGGGCTCACTGTTCTTTGTGATATTTGTTGGACTCGCTGTCCTTCGTGATATCTTGCGACCCACTGTTCTTCGTGATATTTGGGGGTTGACTGTCTCGGCCCTGTTGTTATTGCTTCTGCTGCGTATCTTTGTTCAACGCATTGTTGGTGATATTACGTGTGATTATTCTGCGATATTACTTCGTGTTTATTTTGAATGCGGAATTTTTCATAATCGGGCATTGAAACCCTCTGCTGGACCGCTTAAGTGTCCTCGGATCTTGTAGGGGCTGGTATTGAATTTTTCGGATTCGTTTAATTTTATTTATACGTGTGATTTCTTTGATTACTTTGTGTTTGAGATTTGATAAAATCAACCGTCTCCTTCTTGTTTGTGTTTTCACAAATTTTCAAAAACTTTGTTCATTTTGAAAATTAAAATGGGAACGATCTCTGCCTTCTCTGTGGCCCCATTTGATGGAAAAGGTGATTTTGCCATTTAGCATGAGAAAATGAAAAGCATACTCATTCAACAAAAATGTTTCAAAGCTATTGATAACTCTTTCGCTTCTAATGTGACTGCGGAGAAAAAGGCTGAACTTGATGAGTTTGCTTATTCTGCGATTATCTTGAACCTATCTGACTCTGTGATAAGAAAATTAGGTAAACATGGTTCGGCTAAAGAATTATGGGAAAAATTAGAAGAAATATATACTGAAACTTCGTTGCCCAATAAACTGTTTCTTCTCGAAAAATTTTTCCGCTACAAGCTCGATCTAAATAAAACATCGATGCTAATTTAGACGTGTTTACAAAACTGGTTCAAGATATAAAGTTAACGGGAGATAAAAACATCGATGATTACACTCCGATTGTTCTTTTGAATGCTATTCCTGATTCTTACAGTGATGTGAAATTTGCCATTAAATATGGTAGAGATCAAGTGACTTTGGATATTGTTGTTAACTGCTTGAAAAGCAAAGAATTAGATTTGAAAAACAATAAAGGTACCGCTCTGAGAAACCTTGGCGAGGTTAATTTTGTCAAAGGAAGACCACAAAACCGTTTTAAAAATAAAAAGTCTTCCAACAGTCAAAATAACCAAGCCAACAAGAAAAAGTGCAATGAAAAATTTCGGTTTAAACCTAGACCTACTAATCGTAAATGTTACAATTGTGGTGAATACGGTCACTACATTCAAGACTGCACTAAACCTAAGAAGAACCAGCAATCTGAACAGGCTAACTTAGCTGTTGGTGAAAATCTAGGTGATGTGTTTATGATTTCTGATGCTATGCATGCTTCTGTGAACTTTGTGTTAGCTGACCTTGGTGAAAATGATTGGCTGGTTGATTCTGGATGCACATTTCACATGACTTCATACAAACAACTTTTTTCTAGCTATCGCGATCTGAAAAATCGATATGTGTCTATGCCTGATCATGTAAAACGAGGCGTTCTTTGGAATAGGAACCGTGTGCCTTAAATTTGAATCTGGAAATTCAATAACGTTGGAAAATGTTAGGCACGTTCCTCACTTAGCCCATAATTTAATGTCTTGTGCATGTCTTGAAGATGATGGTTTTGAAGGTACTTGGGGTAAGGGTGCAATGAAAGTTATGAAAGGTCCCAAAACCTTTTTGTTGCCATTAAATGGCCCGAACCTATATATTTGCTCCTTTGTTAGTAACTCTTAGTAAATGCGATCCATGGAGATAAAGCGAAATCGGCATAAATAGTTAGGTCACATCGGTGGTAAAGGTCTTGAAATCTTGCACAAAAATGGTTGTTTTGGGAATGATAAAATATCGACTTGCCATTTTGTGATAGCGTGCGTATGGTAAGCAACATCGTGCGAACTTTCCTCATTCACCTTCCCAAACCCCCTAAGAGTTCAAATGTGTTTGAGTATCTACATCTTGATGTGTGGGGACTGCCGGTGTTAGACACATGGCGAAACCGATATTTTTATGCGTGATTGATGATTATTCCGGGAAAGTCTTTGTGTTTCTTCTTAAGAATAAATCGATGTGTTTGACACGTTCAAAGCGTGGAAAATTTTAATTGAAAATCAAGCCGGTAAGAAAATTAAAATTTTGAAGCGACAACGGCACGGAATTTTGTAATAATTTGTTTGATACTTTGTGTGCGGAAAGTGGTATTCAAAGGCATAGGACGGCACCTACACCCCCAACAAAGCGGAATCGGCGGCGCATGGCCCGAACCCTCCTTGATAGGGTAAGGTCTATGATCGTCGACTCGGATTGTCAAAATGTTTTTGGGGTGAGGCTTTATCTCTGTTGCCTATATTATAAGCAGATCTCCATCTGTCCCTTTGAATGGAAACTATCCAGAATCTGTGTGGTGGTAGTAATATTGATTTCTCAAATCTTCGTGTATTTGGGTGTCTTTGCATATGTTCATCATAAACATAATAAACTAGAACCTAGATCGATAAGATGTGTGTTCTTAGGCTACCCGGAGGGAGTTAAAGGATTTATGTTATGGCTTAAGGGCGAACCAGGGTTTAAGGTGCTAATTAGTCGGGATGTTATATTTAATGAAGATGAATTTCCTTGTCTTGAACATCCTGCACCCGCACCCGTGCACATGCCTAATCCAGAATTTGTTTCTAACTACCCTACCTTGAGAGTGAGGTGGAGCCTGAAAATGATGAAACTTTGCATCTTTGAAAATGAAAATCATTAGAAAATTCTAGTGATGAAATAATTGAGAATGTTGATGAAAATTGATCATCGACTATCAATTAACTAGAGATAGGCACAGAAGAGAGAATGTTAGGAGGCCTCATCACTTTGATGATTTTCATATGATGTCTCATGCTTGCAATGTGTTTGAATCATTAGATAATAACGAACCTAAAAGCTACAAAGATGCTTTAAAATTTGAAAATGCTTCTGATTGGTTAAATGCTATGAATGATGAAATAAATTCCTGCATGTTAACCAAACACGGACTCTTGTTCTAAAACTTGATCGTTGTTCTCTTGTGGACTATAAGTGGTTATTCAAGGTTAAAAATGAAGTAGAGAATATCGATTTAAAGCTAGGTTGGTTGCTAAAGGTTTCACTCAAAAGGAAGGAATTGATTATACTGAGATATTTGCTCCTGTTGTGAAATTCACCACCGTGCGTGTCATGCTTGCTTTAGTTGCTCACTTCAATTGGGAATTAAAACAAATGGATGTTAAAATAGCCTTTCTTCATGGAGAATTAAATGAGAAAATTTATATGAGGCGACGAAGGTTTTGTTGACCCTAATAAACACGATCACGTTTGCCTTCTTAAAAGGCTCTTTATGGCACAGAAAGCAGTCTCAAGGCAATGGAACAAGAAATTTGACTCTTATATACTTTCTTTAAAATTCAAACGTAGTTCATATGACCCTTGCCTCTATTTTAAAGAAAACTCCAATGTTTCTATCTTCTTGCTTATCTATGTGGATGACATGTTACTTGTAAGCTCATGCATGAAATTGATTGATACATTAGGAGTATGCCCTCGAATGCCACTCGGAGGTTGTTGAGAGAGGGCATTGTACTTGTAATTATGTAAACCATTTATATAAGGCAAATGAATGTTTCTTTATTCTTGGTAGTTCTTGGCATTCCTAACTCGTAAATAAACATATAGAAACTAGTCCGTGTATTTGAGAGCAAAGCGTTCCACTCCTTATTGGATAAGGGGGTCGGCCTGGAAAGGTTATAGCTCAAATACTTAATAGTTCGCAAGTCGATGAAACTTGGTAGGCGTTAAGTTTATGTGAAGACTTGTATGGCGTGTTCTTTGACATGGAGAGTGCTGTCGAACACTAATGGTTAGTGGGAGCACACATTATAGGTATGCTAATTGGATTAGTGTACTCGAACCGACTCACCCTCGATTCGTCACATGGATTTCACTCAGGACGATCAATAGCGGAATCGAAAGGTTGTGATAGGTATTCGTGAACCTTCGACTTGAGGATTTAGTAGGGATGTGCTTGTGGCGTCAAGATTTTCATTAGAGTAGTTCGACCACCTTAGCGGAAGGCGGGGTCAACCTCGGCGTGCATCTTAACGGGCAAGTAGCGAGGTCTGCGAATACCAAGATAGAATTCTTTCTCCGTTAGTGGCGGGTTATATGTCTATGCGGTTATTGGCGAGATGAGATCATAAGTCTTTGGCGAAGCATTGGAGCTAGTTGTATTAGATACCACGACTCGATGATCTCGATTTGCATTAACGCATGCATAGCGTCAAATCTGAGATAGGGTTTGGTAGTGACCCTATAACTTGATCGGGACATTTGAAAGAAGGGTTTATACGTATCTTGGTATTCACGACAGAATGGTTCTTGAATGATCCCAATCATTCGTTCTTAGTCGAAGTGCAGTGTAGGCCACCAGTGGCTAGGTGGTGCTACTACTCTTTAGTTCCTCCCATTCTTTGTTGAGACGGACCTCTGGAGTCGCGCATTAGGATTGACGACGGAATGAATTGAGCTAATTCTCTCATTATGAATATTGGATATTGGATATCTAAATTTGGGACATTAGATGTTTAAATCGATTTATCGGATAAATTGATTTACGGCTTAATGGATTAAATATATCCTTGGGTGATTAATTTAATTCATGAATATAATTATTTCTTGGAGAAATTAATTATGTTATTTTGTGTTTGATATGTTTAATTAATTGGATTAATTAATCGACACAAATACATCGGAGCAGAATCGGAGTTTATCTGTTTGGACTCACGAGTCGAAATGAACCGAACTCATTCGTTTTCATGATAGCCGCCCATTATGCTTCCACCCACTTTCCCATTGTCTTTTCTTCCATTTATTAAGTGATGATAATGACTTGGTGGGACAAGACTTCATGTTACATGAGTTGTAAACATGAGGTGGAAATAATATAAGATGATGTCTTTGACAAACTCTCCCACTTACTTGATTCCATTTCCAACGTGAGGTTGAAGAGAGAGAGAGATAGAAGTCTTCTTCATCATCTTCATTATTCATCTTCTTCATTCATCTTCTTCACAACTTCTTAGAGATATTTTGTGAGGAAATATTGAGAGAGATAGATATTCATACACTTAGAGTGATATTAATATCTATAACAAGCTTCATCACCTAGCTCTAGCCGTATCCTCGGAGGATAGCAAGGTGTTGTCATTAGTTCGTTTTTAGGCGCGTGGCAAGTAGAGACGCGGTGCTTTCGGCGTTGGATCGTTCAAGGGCTTGGAGCGGATTGAACTCGTAGAGATCAAACTAAAGCTTGGGAATAGCTCAAGAGAAGGTTACCATTTAATCAACGGACTTGAGGGTTAGTTTCTTACGACTCTTGCTTTTCGTTTTTGATATTCGTATATCGTAGCTCGATCGATCCTCGTAGGGATTCGGATCGAATTAATTTTCGTTTTACCGCTTCGGCTGGGCCCGTTTTAGGCACCAAATCCCAACGGTGGTATCGGAGCGTAGGTCTTGCGATCGTATATACGATATTGGCATTTGGAATGCTCGATTCGATGGTGAATGATTTGGAATCATTTTAGTCATAATCGTGGTATATGTTTTTCGTTCGTAATAATTGTATTTTTCGTCAGTTTATGTCTAAATATAAATCTTAAATTTACGGGAAATATGATTTATATTGAAGATATGAAAGTCGTAAAATATTGATATTGGATATCAGGTCGAAAATCTAGCCCGAATCGTCGTCGGACGACTTTTTGGACAAAAAGGGTATTTTGGCGAGAATGACTCGGCCGTGTCTGGGTGACACGGTCGTGTCCGCTTGATGTGGCGAGGCTGCACAGAACCCGGCCGTGTCGGGAGACACGGGCGTGTCTGGCCGAAAGTGACTCGGCCGTGTCTGGATGACACGGTCGTGTCAACGATCTACCAAGTCAACGCCGGGCGACCCGGCCGTGTCCTAGGACTCGGTCGTGTCTGGCAGTTCTTCGGCGTGACTCGGCCAAGCGGCGTGGCTTGCCGGTAAGTCCGAGGTGACTCGGTCATCTTGGCCGTTTTCACCCGGCTCGATTTTTCGTGTATTCTTGAAAATTAATCTCCGCATGTTAAATTGGATTTAATATGATTAAAATGATTTATGGTATTTCATTTTATAAGGAAATTTGATTAATTGGAATATTTATGGTCGGCCAGAATTATTTTGAGCGTTATCGAATTCTGGTGTGTGAATCGATTGGATCGGTTCATATTGTTGATTGGATCAATGTATCTCTACGCTTTCCATTTATATAGTATTTATTGGATGAATGCTTTTGAATGGGGATGTGGTTCGTGGACTTAGATTTGAATCGTTCGTTTTATTCGATTGGGTTGTAAAGGCCGTTTTGAGCTATTTATTTTACTAGAAATGTTTGTATCTAGGATGCAATTTTCGATGTAAAATTTATATGTAATAGCGAAGACCGGAGGAAGATCCATTTCGAGAAGGCGAAGATTCAAGGCGAAGACTTGTAATTAGATTACGAAGTTTTTGTTTTCTAGGAGCAGTCCATGAACCACATGTTGGTAGCAACTATGTTGTGAATGGTTTTTCATATTGTATGAATGCCTCAAACGCGCTAATATGATTAATGTGCAAAGTGTAACGTTAATCGCGAAAATTCTCCCACTATAAATAATTAAGTTTATAAGGTTTCAAGGTTTTCCTTCCCTCCATCGAGTTTTAGGAAATTGAAATCAAACCGGATGTGCTATGCTTAGAGTTATCGGGGTAGTCGTTCGAGGAGGACGGATAAATTACCGAGCGCATTGGATGCCTTCGGTTGGAGCAAATTTTATCCTAGAAACACGATAGGTTGCGGATAAGATTGATTGTGAAGCGATTTGCGTCGATGGTATAAACTTAACTTGTTCACGAACCATAGAAATCGTATAGGTTGAGGGAGTGAACAAGGGGAAAAAAGAAGATCGAATCATCCATTAGATGGGTTGGTGTTGGACACCACTTTATGAAAATTAATAGACTAGAAACACATTCGGTTGCCCTCTATTAAGATTTATAAAGAACTTCGATCACCACTATGAAGTAGAGCGACGATACTTAGGATATCACATGGGAGTGTGTTATTAGATAAAAATAGTGGGATTTGGGTAACAAGAATAGAAAAGACCTTAAATTCTATACTCGAACATAATTGAATGAGTCACTAATTAATCTGTTATACTTAATGCGGACAAATCTCAATATGACAATGAATCCACTCGCAATTCTACTCGAAAAGAACACCTTAATGGGACCTAACTTTGTGGATTGGCTCCATAATCGATGATTGTCCTCGGTATAGAGCCTTTGGGATATGTCTTGGAGACGGACATTAGGCGCCTCTATGCGGACTCGAGCCAATCGGGAAGAGATTGAAAACCACGAAAAGTGGGTTAAGGATGACGTGAAAGTCCGTGCTTATATGATGGCTTCCATGTCTAATGAGCTTGAGAGAGCTCATGAGAAAATGACTTACGCTGGCGATTCTATCTCACTTAGCCGAGCTTTATGGTGAGCACGGCGAAGCGCTAGATATGAGATATCGAAGCAGCTGTTCGGTGCAAGGATGAAGGAAGGTGAGAAAGTTGGGAACACGTCCTCAAAATGATATCCATGATCGAGAGATTGGAGGCTCTTGATTTTAAAATGGATACTTCTCTCCAAACCGACCTTATCCTACAGTCTCTCACGATTCCTTCTCACGGTTTGTTATGAACTTCAAGCGCAATGAGATTGCATGTAATTTATTTGGGCTAATGAACAAGCTGGTGACCGCTCGGTCTCGGATAGAGACCGCGGATGAAGGAGTGCACTTGTGATTTCTTACGGACTTCGTAAGTCTAAGAATAAGAAGAAAAAGACCAAGAAGCGGATTTGGACCACAAGCTAAGGACCTTAAGGGAAAGGGCAAGGCCCGATGGTTCCAAAGAACAAGAAGAAGAAGGATGCTTGTCTCAAGTGCGGTGGTGGGCCTTTGGGCTAGAGGCTGTCCAGATTCTTCATGGCACTTGTCTGAAACTTTTAGTTTTGGAAACAAATTGTTACGCTCTTGTATTTTCTACTTCTGGATCTTGGATTACGTGCTAGTTCTCATATTTGTACCGTGAATCGGGATGCGGAACAAAGTAGGAAGCTTGGAGTGGAGAAGTTATGATCACGGTCGGAAGCGGGCATAGTGTCGAGGCGGCCAGGCATAGGATCACTTCTTTTGGGTTTAGAATCCGGCTTTGTTTTGACTTTAGAAGATGTACTTGTTTTGCCCAAAGGGCACAAAAACATTGTATCCATTCGGTCATGGACCGAAAAGGCTTTTCATTTTCATTGGTTATGGTTCTGCAAAATTTATTTTAGAAATAAACTAGTAGATCTTGCTACATTGTTGAATGGATTGTATCATCTAAATCTCGGCAACAAAGTAGTTGTGAATACTATGACTAGAAAGCGTGGTAGGGATGAAACCAATCAAGTTTTGAAATGGCATCTTAGACTTGGTCATATTGGTCGGACCAAGGTTTACAAGATGGAAAAGATGGACTTATGGGTCCATTGGGATCGGATCCCTTTCCTACTTGTGAATCTTGCCTTAAAGGCAAAATGACTAAGTCCCCCTTGAAGGGACTTTTGAAAGAGCCGCTAATAAAGCGGGATTAATCCATGCAGCGTATGTGGTGCTTTAGAAGCGACACGTGACGGATATAAATATTTCATTACGTTCTGAGATGATCATACTAGGTATGGTTATGTATACTTAATGAAACATAAATCGAGGCCTTTGAGAAATTCCAGAATTCAAGGCCACAGTCGAAACAAGCGGTAATCATATCAAAGCACTTGGTCGGACCGAGGTGGCGAGTATATGAGTACGGAGTTTGTGAGTTCCTTAAGGAACATGGAATAGTTTCACAACTAACACCTCCGGGTACTCCTCGGTTAAATGGTGTGTCGAAAGAAGGAACCGGACCTGTTGAACATGGTCCGTTCCATCTTGAGCTATATTGACTTGCCGATTTACTGTGGGGTATGCACTCTGACCGCGTATATCTTGAGCAGATGTCCTTCCAAATCCATTCCTAAAACTCCACATGAGATATGGGAAGGAAGGAAACCAAGTCTTAATCACATTAGGATTTGGGGATGTCCCGCCTATGTCAAGAAGACTAAGGTGGAAAAGTTGGAAGCTAGGTCTGCGAAGGGACGTTTCATAGGATTCCGTGCAGGACGATGGGATATCTATTCTACATGACCGAAGATCGAAGGATCGTTGTTGCTTTACAAGCACACTTCTGGAAGATGAGTTCATTCGGGAAGGCGGAGCGAGGTAGAAGTATTTCTTTAGAAGAATACAATGAAACTCCTCGAGAGACACTGTGCAAGAAGCTGGAACCGAACTTTACGAAACACAAGTACAACCACCTCGTAGGTCTAGTAGGGTGTCTCATTTACGAGAGGTATGGGCTTGTGCACTTGGAGGCCGGGTCTCCATGAGGTTCCAAGTGATAGCCAAGAGACCGACCCAACAACCTATGACCAAGCGATGGTGGATGTAGACTCAGCGAAATGGCATGAAGCTATGGAAGGCGAGATAGACTCGATGCATGTCAATCAGTCTGGACTCTAGTAGACCGCCCCAAGGGCATAGTGCTATTGGGAACAAGTGGATCTACAAGAAAGGCGATGGTGATGGCAAGGTTAGCGCCTTTATAAGGCCGGGCTTGTGGCAAAGGGTTATACCGGAAGGAAGGGATCGATTACCACGATACCTTCTCGCCGTAACCATGATCAAGTCTATTCGCATGATGCTTGCTATAGGCCTACCACGATTATGAGATATGGCAAATGGACGTAAAGGCGGCTTTCCTTAATGGATTCCTCGAGGAGAAATCTATATGGAAGCGGCTAAAGGCTTTGTGTCTGAAGTCGATATTCAGAAAGTGTGCAAGCTTCAGCGTTCCATTTATGGACTGAAGCAAGCGTCGCGTAGTTGGAACCTTCGTTTTGACAAGGCGGTCAAAAAGTTTGACTTCGTGCAAAATGAAGAGGAACCTTGTGTATACAAGAAGGTTAGTGGGAGCAAGATCGCATTCTGAGTACTATATGTAGATGACATTCTACTAATAGGAAATGATGTGGGAATGCTCGATTACGTGAAAGCTTGGCTTTGAGTAATTTCTCCATGAAAGACTTGGGAGAAGCAACCTATATTCTTGGTATTCGGCTCTTAGGGATAGAGCGAAGAGAACAATAGGCCTTTCCCAAGCCCTCTATATAGATAAGATCTTAAAGCGATTTAAGATGGATGATTCTAAAAGAGGGTTCCTACCGATGCAACATGGAATAAAACTCATCTTGAAGATGTGTCCTCAAAGTGAGGAACAACGCAAGGAAATGAGTTATATACCATATGCTTGGCCGTGGGTAACCTTATGTATGCTATGTTGTGTACAAGACGACATCGCGCATCTTTGTAAGCGTGGTGAGTAGGTTTCGAGCAAACCCGGTAGGGAACATTGGGCTTTGTAAAGAACATTCTCAAGTACTTGAGAAGAGCGAGAGATATGGTTCTTATGTATGGCGGTGGAGATTTGGATGTGGTGGGATTCAGCGATTCGGACTTCCAAGGGTGAAGGGCGACTTGATGTCCACGGCTACATATTTACTCTTAATGGAGGAGCGGTATCTTGGCGTAGTGCCAAGCAAAGCGCATGACTTGATTCCACTGTCGGTGAGTATCAAGCGGCCTCGGAGGCTTCGAGGAAGGGTTACGGATTAAGAAGTTTAAGGAGAACTTCAAATGATACCATGTCTTTGCCTGCCATTTATCTTTGCGACAACGACGGAGTATGTAGCGAGCCAAGGAGCCGAGGTTTCACAACAGCACCAAACATATTGAGAGGAAGTATCATCTCGTAAGAGAATTTGTTCGCAAGGGATACATTGTACTGCACAGAGTAGACTCGGCCGATAACGTCGCCGATCCACTGACCAAGTCACTTTCTCAGACTAGCTTGGAGCGTCATCTAGAGAACATGGGTATTAGATACTATAGTGTGTGGCATTGAGTGCAAGTGGGAGATTGTTAGGAGTATGCCCTCGAATGCCACTCAGAGGTTGTTGAGAGAGGGCATTGTACTTGTAATTATGTAAACCATTTATATAAGGCAAATGAATGTTTCTTTATTTACTGGTAGTTCTTGGCATTCCTAACTCGTAAATAAACATATAGAAACTAGTCCGTGTATTTGAGAGCAAAGCGTTCCACTCCTTATTGGATAAGGGGGTCGGCCTTTGGAAAGGTTATAGCTCAAATACTTAATCGTTCGCAAGTCGATGAAACTTGGTAGGCGTTAAGTTTATGTGAAGACTTGTATAACGTGTTCTTTGACATGGAGAGTGCACATCGAACACTAATGGTTAGTGGGAGCACACGTTATAGGTATCTTAATTGGATTAGTGTACTCGAACCGACTCACCCTCGATTCGTCACATGGATTTCACTCAGGGACAGTCAATGACGGAATCGAAAGGTTGTGATAGGTATTCGTGAACCTTCGACTTGAGGATTTAGTAGGGATGTGCTTGTGGCGTCAAGATTTTCATTAGAGTAGTTCGACCACATGCCGGAAGGCGGGGGTCAACCTCGGCGTGCATCTTAACGGGCAAGTAGCGAGGTCTCTTGAATACCAAGATAGAATTCTTTCTCCGTTAGTGAGCGGGTTATATGTCTATGCGGTTATTGGCGAGATGAGATCATAAGTCTTTGGCCAAAGCATTGGAGCTAGTTGTATTAGATACGGCTGACTCGATGATCTCGATTTGCATTAACGCATGCATAGCGTCAAATCTGAGATAGGGTTTGGTGGCCAGTGACCTATAACTTGATCGGGACATTTGAAAGAAGGGTTTATCATTATCTTGGTATTCACGGCAGAATGGTTCTTGAATGATCCCAATCATTCGTTCTTAGTCGAGTGCAGTGTAGGCCACCCGGTGGCTAGGTGGTGCTACTACTCTTTAGTTCCTCCCATTCTTTGGTAGAGACGGACCTACCGAGTCGCGCATTAGGATTGGACGGAATGAATTGAGCTAATTCTCTCATTATGAATATTGGATATTGGATATCTAAATTTGGGACATTGGATGTTTAAATCGATTTATCGGATAAATTGATTTACGGCTTAATGGATTAAATATATCCTTTGGGTGATTAATTTAATTCATGAATATAATTATTTCTTGGAGAAATTAATTATGTTATTTTGTGTTTGATATGTTTAATTAATTGGATTAATTAATCGACACAAATACATCGGAGCAGAATCGGAGTTTATCTGTTTGGACTCACGGAGTCAAAGCGAACCGAACTCATTCGTTTTCATGATAGCCCCCATTATGCTTCCACCCACTTTCCCATTGTCTTTTCTTCCATTTATTAAGTGATGATAATGACTTGGTGGGACAAGACTTCATGTTACATGAGTTGTAAACATGAGGGTGGAAATAATATAAGATGATGTCTTTGACAAACTCTCCCACTTACTTGATTCCATTTCCAACGTGAGGTTGAAGAGGAGAGAGAGATAGAAGTCTTCTTCATCATCTTCATTATTCATCTTCTTCATTCATCTTCTTCACAACTTCTTAGAGATATTTTGTGAGGAAATATTGAGAGAGATAGATATTCTTACACTTAGAGTGATATTAATATCTATAACAAGCTTCATCACCTAGCTCTAGCCGTATCCTCGGATGATAGCAAGGTGTTGTCATTCCGTTCGTTTTTCCGGCGCGTGGCAAGTAGAGACGCGGTGCTTTCGGCGTTGGATCGTTCAAGGGCTTGGAGCGGATTGAACTCGTAGAGATCAAACTAAAGCTTGGGGAATAGCTCAAGAGAAGGTTACCATTTAATCAACGGACTTCGAGGGTTAGTTTCTTACGACTCTTGCTTTTCGTTTTTGATATTCGTATATACGTAGCTCGATCGATCCTCGTAGGGATTCGGATCGAATTAATTTTCGTTTTACCGCTTCCGCTGGGCCTTCGTTTTAGGCACCGAATCCCAACATGATCATGTTAGATCGTGTCTTAGTGAGCAATTTTACATGAAATACCTTGCAGATGCCCAGAAAATTTTAGGCATGAACATTGTTAAAGATAGGAAAAACTGTTATTTGTTTCTAAATCAGTCTTCCTACATTGAGAAAATACTTGAAAAATTTTCTATGGCTGCTGCAAAACCAGCTGCTGTGCCTCTTGCTGCTCATTTTCTATTATGCAAAGATCAATCTCCTAAAACTAGTGAAGAAGAAAAATCAATGAAAAAGGTTAATGCTATAGGACCAGTCATGTATCTCATGGTTAGTACCAGACCCGATATAGCCTAATCTGTTAGTTGTTTGAGTAGATACATGTCTAATCCTGGTATGCCACATTGGGAAGCCTTGAAGTGGCTTCTCCGTTATCTGAAATCCTCTGTGGATGTTGGTATTAAGTTTTCTAAATCTAGTGATGGTGTTAAACTTGTTGGATATGTAGATTCTAACTTTGCTAATGATCGTGACAATCGAAAATCCACGACCTCTTATGTGTTTACCCTTTGTGGCTCTTGCATTAGTTGGAAATCTCGATTCTGAGTGTTGTTGCTTTATCTACGTGAATACGAATATGTTGCTACAACTGAGGCATTTAAAGAAGCCATATGGCTAAAGGGTCTTTTATCAGAAATCGGTTTTCTGAAAGAAAAAGTCGTGGTATTTTCGGATAGTCAATCTGGAATTCAGTTATGCAAAAATTCTGTCTTTCATGACCGCACTAAATATATTGATGTTAAATTTTATTTTATTCGTGATATTGTTGAAAAAGGTGAACTTGAGCTTGGAAAAATTCCTTCAAAATTCAATCCTGAGATATGGGCACCAAATGCTTGCCTTTGGAGAAGTTTGTGTCTGCCGACCTCTTTGAACTTGGGAACTCAAGACTAACTCTTAGTCTTTGCCTTCTTTGTGATGGCTTTGCATTCTTAGTGAATTATCTTGCTATCTTTGTGATAGCCCTGCTGTCTTAGTGATTGCTACCTTTCTTTGTGATTACTTGTACTTACTTTGTGTTTTGTGTGCAGGTGGTGTCCTACGGCGATGATGACCTCTGTCTCCTTTATGTACCCCGATGACTCATTTGGCCCAGGTGGAGAATTGTTGGGTTTATTTGGGCCAAATGATTAAAATTGTAAGGGCCCAAAATAATTCTCCTGCAGCCCACCTCAAAGATTGACCCGGCCCGGAATCTTGGAAGCAGCCCATTATGAGCGGATTAATCCTGGCCATTTATTTGGCTCCTTTTAATCCCGGCCGTTAGTTTCATATTATACCCTAATATAAAACCCTACCCCCCAGCAAACCCTACCCTCATTTCTCTCTTTCTGTCTTCCGCCTCCACCCCTCCCTTATCTCTCCCGATTTTCTTTCCTCTTTCTCCTCGGTTGACCCTGTTCTTTCGATATGGAAACTAAATCAGGTCCGATTTTATCTCTTCGTTTGTTGTTCCGATTCTCCTATAAATTTTATTTCCGTGTGAGATGAAAGAACAACACAACAAATTGAGAACAAGTAATTTGTTTACTTCGATTCTTTTTCTCTGTGAAATAAATCGAGTGTTTTGTGGGTGAGGCTTGTGAGATAATTCGGGATCTGAGTTTTCTGGGGGTTTTCGGTTGAATCTTCTTTGAGTGCTTGATTCCTCCGGTGGTTGCTTCGGTCCGGTGGTGGGTTCCGTTTTTAAGTCTTGGCCGCGGGTCATTTGAGTTACGGGCGTGGCTACGGAGACGGAGGTGGCCAGGCTGTTTTCATGATGACATCACTTCGATCGGTTTCGGCCGTTTGGTTTGCATTTTCTTTACTCCTGTTTTATTTCCGGTATTTTAGTTTAATTTATTTAAATAGAAGTTGTGTAATCCTAATCCTATCCAGAGTAGATTTGTGTAATAGTTATATTCGTTATAATTATTGTAATAATTCGTCACCCGATTCGGACCAATACTCAACAAGGTGATACAACGATTTCTTGGGCTTCGATGTTGTAGAAGATCGTGGCCTTGTCTACTAGAGAGGCCGATTATGTAGGAGGGTGAATGCTAATAACAAAATGGTATAGTTGCGAAATTTCTGGCGTGAAATGGGGAAGGAGCGGGAGATTAATATTCTATACGGTGGTAGTACGAGTGTTGTTCACTTAGAAAGGAATCCAACATTTCATTCGTGAGCGAAGCACATCAGTGAGGCATCACTACATACAACATTTCTTGGAGAAGGATCTTGCAATTAATGAAGATTTTATAAATTAAGAATCATCTTTGATATGTTGACTAAGAGGTTGTTCGGTATGAGGGATTTTGGTTTATAAAAATGATGGAGAGGGGAGGAAATTTTTTAACTCATTTCTCTTGACTTTCTTTATTGTACTTCCCTTCCAATATAGAAGGGATTTCCACGGGAGGAAACTTTTACTTAAATAATCACTTAAATACTCTTACTAAAAATTTAAGATATAAAAATAAATATATCAAGGGTATAATAGTTTAGTTTAGTTTATTTTCCCTTCTCTCTCTTCTCTTTATAAATCAAGGCGATGCTATTTATTAGACCTGGCAAATGGGCGGGCCCGGTCCAAACGGGCCGGGCATAAAACGGGCGGGCTTTTTTTGGGCCGGGCCAAAAAGGCCCGGTTTTTCCTGGGCCAAAATTATTAGGCCCGTGGCCCGCCCCGGGCGGGCTCGGCCCGGCCCGCGGGCCTCAATTTTTTTTTTTTGAAATATTAATTCTGAAATTAATATATAAATATTTTTCGATCCTTAATTATTATATTATTCACTATACTATCACAATCAGATAAATAAATATACAATTATTTTTATTTGATAATTACATTATTTACTACACTACCATAATCAAAAGACAAATATACAAATATTTTTATTTGATCATCATATCATTTATCACTACTAATTTCTTATAAAATCATAAAATAATATTATTATTGATATGAGATACTACAAATAATCACAAAGTCCCAAAAAAAATAAAATTACATCAATAATTAACATATAGATGTATTATAATCTAACAAACAAGGAAAAAAATTAAATATTATAATTACACATAACATAAATTAAAAAAAAAATGGTCCGGGCGGGCCGCCTGCGGGCCGGGCCTCTACGGGCGGGCCAAATCTGGGCCGGGCCAAAAAGGCCGAGGTTTTGGGCTAATAATATGCATTGATGCCCGCCCAAAAGCGAGTGGTGGCCCATGGGCACAGGCCTATTTTGCCGGATCTACTATTTATCCCTTTTCCCTTCTACACAATCCTTCCAAATAAGGTAAATGCATTTTACATTTCATCCCCTCCCTTTCTCTTTTTTCTTATTAAAATTCTTTCATTCTCCTCCCTTAATTGAACCAAACAGCCCCTATGGGTTTATTTTAGAGATGCTTAAGCCATGCGTGGCTCTAACTGGCTTTAAAACTTGAGATGAGAGTTAGGAGCACCGGCGCACACTTCACGGGTTGCTGATTTAGAGATGATTATGTAACACCAAATTTGATTCGGGTTGTCGCACGCCGTAGAACCCGTCACAAAGTCTACCAGGCTAACACCAAACATACTTATTAACCAAAATACCATTAATAGCATACATACATGAAAGTTGGGTCGTGGCCTCGGCCAATATACATGAATTTAACAAACTCTAAACAGAATTAGAAATACTCCATTTGCCCCACGCAGGGAACTTTCATGACAATAATGCAAAATATTTAAAATGTTTAAGTTCAAGAAATTTTAAAATCATGATGGCCCGCCAACTCCGTGTGCACCACGTGCAGGCTCCTTGATTGAATGATCACCTGAAATGCATAAAAGGTATTTCCCCTATTTAGGGCGTTCGCAACTGGAATTTGCTAGTACAAGTACAATGTTACAATACATTAAGCTACAAGCATCTCAAAAGTTCTCTTTCCACAGTTTATACATTTTTTTGCATGATATTCCGGAATATCCATGGTTAACATCAGTAAAACCTCTCGAATATAATTCTCCGTGGGTCACATCGAACCATCCCTGGATGAGAATACCACGTCCCGACCTGTCCCAAAAGTATCGGTCCTCTGAGGTCCCGTCGAACCTTCTCCGAGTGGACAATCTCACACACACAATCACATTTTCATCATAGAAATGCAAGTAATGAAATCATTACAATAGTGTACTTGCCTTGATCGGTATACTACAACAAAAACAACGGCTAGGATAGGTTTCGGTCTGAGCTCTTCACAAATTACTCGACCCTATGCATATATCAATATTTAACCAATAAATATATGGTAGAATCAACAAGAAACACCCGAAACCCCTGCCTAGACTTTTATTGAACACATGAAGACATAGTTTGACCTAAAATCAAACACATAAGGAATAACAACCATAGAATCACAAAGAATATGATAGAGGGTAATTACACTATCAATATTAAACTAACAATCTGGGTCAAATCGGACTAAGAGGGCAAAACTACACAAAAATCACAATTTTTCAAAAGTAGGGTTCTAAGAAATTACCTTGATAAGTGATGATTTGATGTTGCTTATGTACACCAAACCCTTGATGATGATAATGATGATGATGATGATAGATGATAACTAGGTATTTCAAAGTCTGAGTATCGCCCTAAGGATCGCTGCCTGTCGCCTCTCGTCGGTTTGGATACGAAATAAGAACAACCTAGAAATAAATTTGCTGTCCGCACTTATAGATTATGCTCAGTTAACATGCGTTAATCATTACACTTAGCGTGCGCTAGTGGGACTGAAAAATAGAGTGTTATGCCCGCATCCATACATTGACACAGTTAGCATGCGCTAACATAATATTTAGCGTGCACTGATAGACCTGAAAAAACATACTGATCTGGTCACTGCCCGATAGCATACGCTAACCAATACATTAGCATGCACTAATGTTGCAATTTAACGCACGCTAACATGTGGTCTAGCGTGCACTAAACCTTGTGTACAGCAGTACAACAGTGTCGCCTCAGACATCCCGATTACGATTTTAACTCGAAGGTTAACAACAACAACGAAGCGTTTACGAGGAGTTCGCAACGAGTCCAAATGCCGACCAAACATGTGATTCCAACCACTCAAAGGTACAGAAACGAATACGAAATCAAATGCCCAAAACTCTAGAAAATTGCAAAACGGCCCAAATATTCAAAAATCACGATTTAGAATCGAACGACAATACACCAGTGCACAACATGTCCAAATATGTAAAAATGACTAGTAGGAACGATGAAGTCATAAGTTGGACAAGGTTTACAAGAATCGAATCCAAACACGGAAAAATCACGCCAATATATGAATTTCAGTAAAACAGCCCCCAAAACTCGTCCGGATGGCAAAAAGTGCAGAAGAAGATGGTTTCAAAATATTGAAATAGTTACAAGCGAGTCATCAAAAATAGTTATTCCAGATTACAGTTAACTTCATTCCCCAAGTACGGGATTGTTGGGTTACAGCTCGTCGATGTCATTGTATTTATACTCTTTTATAAAAAAACCCTATAATGAATATCTTGGCTTAAAAGCGCCCCCCGATGTAGTCAGATTTTTATGTTGAAGTGGATAAATAATTATGTATTTTTTATTGTTTTTCTTTCAATTTACTTCTCCTCACAACCTCTAATCACAACCTCTAATAATTTATTAGCAGTTTTAATAAACTTACCATACAATGAGTGAAATTTTACATATAAAGTTTCTTTCTTCTACCTAGCCTGCACGGAAATTCTAATGTCCCGCTCCTCGTACCCACTGGTGAAACCCAAGAGAAAACAGGACGGCAAAAGTTCCATGTTACCCGCTCCTCTACCTAGCTTTTATGTAGCTTCTAATATCCCGCTCCTCTTGGGAACTTTCTATGAATTTCAAAAGAGTTTATGAGTTTTATGTATTTGTAAAGACTCTTTGATAGAGTTGTAAGAATCTTCAAAACGATTTTTATTATTTTTCACTTATTTGTATGCATTTTTTTTAAAAATTAACATTTCATATGGATTTGACTAATAATTAACAAATAAACTTGATCCGAATCATCATAACTAAACATACGAAAAGTGATTCACGTTTTTTCTGAAAATTTTCATAGTGTGTGTAATTCATTGAAATGTATCAAATAATAATAATAGAATAAAAAAATATATGATTCGTGAAAGAATGAGAATATGTCGAGAGAGACAAAATAAAATAAAATAATAAACAATAAAAGTTATAAATCCATGCAAATATTGAGTTTAGAAGTTAGATTTTTCAAATCTATTTCCTTTCCAAATAAGGGTTGACAATCCTTAGAAATCCATCATTTTATGAATCATTTACAATTCATAAACTTTCTGAATACCCGTGAACTCTGGTGAACTTATTAAAAATAATAAAAAATCTTTATTGAATACAATCATACTTTCATGAATTTGAAATTGTTGGCCATGGAGTATAAAATAAACATATTAGAAGGAGGGGTTTAAGCTGTATCTTTTTCGGAGTTATTTGTATATCGAAAGTTTGATATTAAGTTCTTTGTAAATCTGACAACTAAATGTCCTTTGTATGCTTAGTGCGTACAAGATTTTTGCAATATGTATACCTAAATCACAGAGGCAGATATGAAAACAGTGAATGACAGAATGTAAATAAACACAGATTTAAGTGGTTCGAGGTATACTCCTCTACGTCCACTGGTCCTCCACACAGGAGTAAGATATTTATTAACATCACGGCGTACACAACTATGTGACTTTGACTAAACACGTCACAGATCGTTCACCTGATTGATCTGACCGACAATAGCTTGGACCGTTCACACAGGTTAACTTGGCTTCTTCGGCTTGATTCTTCTCACACAGATCGAAGCTTCGTCTGCAATGCTATTCGTCCCACACAGGGCTAAGTCAAACTCAACAAAAGGTTTGGTAGAACAAGATTAAACAGCAGTTGTATGCTTGATGAGAGTTATTTGTAAGGTGTCTTTGTTTGCATTGAGGACTCTTTATATTTCTCCTCTTGATGAAGCTATATGCTCAAGAAAATATGATGCTCTTTGTAAGCTTTTATATTCAGATTGTCAGAGCTAATGCGTCAGATTATTAAATTAGCAATGTCCTCTTGCTTGGGGCTATTTATAAACATGGAGATAGATCCTTTATAAATGTAGTCGTTGGCTGGTTGGTGAGATTGAGACTGCTCTGATTGGCGACTTCAGAATGTTTGAATTAAAGGCGATTCGCATTTAATGCTTGAGACATTATTTTTACTAGCATTAAATGCTCTTCATCTTGTTCGATTTGTAGTCTTTTTTGCCGCATTAAATGTTATCTATCGGCATTAAATGCTACTTTAACAGTGAATACTTTATGAATAAACAATATTTATTTCACAATGGTTTAAAGTTTTCTTGATCTGTTGGATATGTCCATTAATTTTCCTAAGTAAAACACCTATAGTATGTTTGATGTATCCAACTTCTTTTATATCTGCTATATAATGATGAATACTATGTAGGGAAGGACTTCTCACTATCTTTGGAAGATATTTCGCTCTATGGACATCTTTGTATGAAGCTTCTATGACTTCCATACTTAGGTGAAATGCTGACTTCGAAGAACTTGCTGTATGAGGCAATAATCAAAATACGGGGCTGATTTTTCCCACCAATTTCCCCTCTTTTGATGATGCCAAAACTTCCTTGATATGGAAAGTCTATCATCAAGTCTTCTGTCGAAAATTCTGATCTTCAGGACTTAGTCTAAAAATTTGAACTATTCACAGGCAAGTTCTAAAATGACAAATCCTACAGGACTAAGTGTATTACAACTTAACTTATGATTGGCGCACAGACACAATCTTACAAGAAGTAATCTTAATTGAATACAACTTAATCTATGGGTACATTCGAGACAAGTTCTTACAGCTTTAAAATTTTTACTGATGTTTTGTACTTGGTAAATATTTCAACATAAACCATAGCAAAGTAAAAACATTAGATCATGACTATAATATTTGGGATAAAAGATGATATTTTATTGATGATCGATTACAGTGATGATAAAATAGAAAATTACATTGGAAGCAGATAGGAAACATAAATGTGCAGACAAAAAGAAGTATTATCTCCTGTATGAGTGATGTATCCAAGTTCTTCGGGAGGGGCACTCTCAGTTCCCTTCCACCAGTTGAAAAAAGCATCTCTTCCTGGATCCTTATAGAGATTTCTACCTTCATGGGTCGCATCAAAGAAAAAAATCCAGTCTTTCGGATCGGTTACCCATTTGCCCTTCATGACTTGGGATTTCAATTTTATATGTAGTAGGAGTTTTCCTTCTACAAGAAGTCGCGAAAACTCTTTAGTTGCGTCCTCCAGCGTCTTAAATTTGTTAAACATGGGAGATTCCCTGATGAGTTCATCAGTTTATCATTCTTCCATGCCTTCAACTCACCTATTGTAGGCTGTCTGTCTGTGGAGAGTTTTATTTTTGCAGGCCTGCATATTGTTTTTCCACAGGAAGTTGGGATCCTGGAACTCTGGACGAGAACTATATACCCTGTATCCCTTGTTTCCTTGTCCTAGCCTGGTCCGACTAGCCTTTCGATGGTGGCAGAAACACTATCATTGAGTATGGCCTCCATCTCCTTTTCTCTATCCATGCACCATTTTCTTGAAGCCTCTCACAACCCTTTCCCCTTTTTGGCAGTATCAATATCCAAGACTTTGCCGTGAATGTCCCGAAGAAGTTCCATTGATTCGGCCTGTTTGTCCTTAAGATCAGTGACACATTATACCAAGCTCTCAATCACTGTAGTCAGGCCATCGATCTTTTGATCATGTGCAGTGAGATTCGATCCTATGAATTCAAGGGCGGCAACAGTCTTTGCCTCCGCGACATGCAACTTCTCTTGATCCTGTCTTAGGATTTGATCTTGATGCTGCTTTATTTGATTGAGGGCTTGCCATAATGCTTTGGGCATGAGGCGGAAAGCCTCTTCCACGTCCGTAATGACCCTCTGCAGCTTTGGGAGCTCATCCTGAGCAGTTTCCTTCATCTAGTTGAGTTCCTTACCGATGTCGTATAGGGTCTTGATGTCATCATGTAAGAAAATGGTTTGGCGAATGATGGATTCCAATTGCTCTATGCGTGCCTCTGTGTGTGGAGAGTTGGGGTGGGCGAGTTTGGCATCAGAAGGTTCCCCGAGCTGTTTGAGTACTACATTATGACGGGGCCTTTAAGGCACGTCATCATCAAATAGGAGATCTTCGTTCGATCCATATGGTGATCATGGTTGGAGAGGAGTGGGTGTAGGTTGTGGAGCAGGAACCTTCGATGGTTCTGCTTGAGTTGATGGAGAGACAGGGGTGACTGATTCCACCTGTCTCTATTTGGATTCGGTAGCTTGTGGTACGAAGGTGAGGTCCTCTGTTGGCTCTCAGCAGCCGCCTATTCCTTAAGAGGGACTCATTCCTATTGTCGGACAACGCGTGTCACATCAGCTTCTGGTGAAGGGGCTGAATTCTCCTAGCTGGGTGCTGACGGGGGTTGCTCGGCAGATGTTCCTTGGCCATTTGCTGCCTTGGACTTAGAAAATTCATTCTCACGAGCCTCCTTATGGCTCAGTCTTAGACCTGTCTGAAGGTCATCATCGTCTTTGTTGTATTTGGAGTGGTGACTCGGGCTCTTGGGCATGTCAGTGGATGGAGATTTCCATTTCAGTCTTGCCTTCTCCTTTGCCACAAAGTGTGAAGAAATAAGTTCTTGGCAAAGGTGATCATCCCACTTGATCAGGACTTCGACGTTTTTGGAGTCCATCACTTCCAAAGCGAACAACTCTTCTTCCTTCCAGTCCTCCCAGTGGTACAGGGTGTCGTAGGGGGTGACCCTATATGATTTCCACACTTTAAAGTGCTCGAAGGCTTCATCTATCTGGACCTGAAGGAGAGTGTTATTAATGGTATCAGTCGGGGAGGGACTCTGAACAGTAGTGGGTTCTGCTGTCCGCTTGGGATTCTCGACAGGTAAGAGCACCTGTGGAGAAGCGGGATCCCTAACAGGGCGGGATGCCCTATTGGAAGAGGGACTCCTTACAGGGGTGGGTCCCCTATTTGGAGTCTTGGTTGTCGGCTCCAAAGGGGCGCCGATTCACCAGTTCCTTCTATCTTCATGAACGTCTGGTCATCTGTCATAGCCTCAATGAGCTCAGGATCTGTTGTGGGAGCAGTCAGAGTTCCTTCCATAGGGGTTGCGCCCTGTGGGATATCTGCCGGCAGATCTGACATGCGGGGCGGCTCGATGGCGGCTGTAACCACTTGGGGTTCTTTGTAGGAGCGACTTCCGACTTCACAAGTTTGGGTTTTCCACTTCTTCTTCTTCTTCTTCTTCTTCTTCTTCTTCTTCTTCTTCTTCTTCTTCTTCTTCTCTACGGTTGTAGGAGAGTTCTTGTCGGGAATACTTCTTTTCTTGATGATGGCTTTCTTCTTTACGTCAACCGATTTAGATTTGGAAGGAAGGTCGGTAACATCACGGGGATCTCTGGATGTAGGGAGGGAGAAGGGATTAGGCTTTGTTGGCGAGAAGCGACTCATTGTTGAATGCGTGGCTTCGAGCCACCAAGGAACTTTCCGCCAAGAATCTTCTTGGCATTTGTTGGCTTGTTGTATGCCACGGCTAGTCGGGATGTAGTTGATATGAGGCCAAAAGATTTTATGGCGAGTTAGGCTTTGATGCTTCCTCTGAAGTCTTTTTAAGATGATCTGGCACCAGTTCACCTTTTCTCCAGACATGATTGCCACCATAATCCTGAAACAAGGACTTGTGCCCATCTCGAATGCTCCTGTTCTGTTCTCAACCACCCTGCAACAGAAATCATGCAAATAAAGATAGGCAGGGTGAAGTTCTTATTGTGACATCACAAATGAATTTGAGAAGGTTAGGAGTTCCCAGTGAACAAATCCCAATAAGCCTTCAAAAGCTCCTAAGATCCAAATGACTCCAACTCCTCCAATGCCAGACCATCAGACGGAAGTCTATACAAACTTTGAAGGAGTACCCAGTTCATGATTATCTCCTTATCTTGGATGGCGCTGACGATGGCAGTGATGTCAGACCCCTTCTTTCTAGACACATATTGAAACTCAGCGTCAACAAAGAATTCTTCAACTATGTGTTCATCATAGATCTCCGGATGCAAGCTACCCACACGGTAGATATCGATTTGCTTCACACGAGATACCACAAGGTTCATCCCATAAACATGTTCATACTCATAAATTATAGGCTCCTGCAAATCTGAGCGTGCAAAGATTCTTCCATCGATGATTAAGTCCTTCTTGGTTGAGAAAGATGAAGTTTGGGAAGACATTTTGTAGAGAAAGATTGAAAAAGTAGAAACAAGAAAGTTAGAAAGTGTGTAGGATATATGCCGTAGGCTCGATAATATGCAGAAAAGCGTAAAGAGTCTGTAGATCAGCATACTTGCCCTTTTATAGGGTGCATCGAAGACTACGTATACAGTGAATGGTCAGATTTAAGGGATGGGAACAGTCTTTTAAATGAACGTTTAGGATAGATTCAGATGTAACTTGTATGTCTAATATGTCAATTTTGAAATTAATGAGCGGTCCCACTTCTGACACAGTTTGTCTTCCACTATTGCACGAAACGACGGTTTAACTTTTGAAATCGCGGTTTTAAAGGCATTAAAGTCTAGTTGTATCTTCAGTATTGAAAGATAAATCATTTTAAATTCAGACAGTGCGCGTGGACTTAACACAATTTGCTGTGTATAAGAATATGAAATTGGATACGATTGAAATATTAACTGGTATCTTACAATGTATGTGTTGTATCCGTGAAAATATAGTGTTCCCCCTTAAAAGGTACATAGAGGATTCAATTCTAGCAGCAATTTTGGATTAATATTGTATTCTTAGGTCATACTGTATTCCCCCTTAAATAATGCACATGTCAACTGTAGGAAGGTTATAAACCCTTCTTCTTCCTACTGATAAAAATACAACTTGAAGTTTTGAGTGTATAATTTAATTAAAGTGGATCTTTGTATTCATGGGTCTTACAGCATTCCCCCTCAACCGATGAGTAAAATGTAAAACTTACACAGAGTCTGGTTGTAGCATTCTCAATTCTTGGCGAAGCATGCAGAATCTGGTGGTGCTAAGAGGTTTTGTGAAGATATTGGCTAACTGTATGTCTGTATGAATATTCTCGATCCGAACATCTTTATTCTCGACATGATTCCTGGTGAAATGATGCTTCATATCAATATGCTTAGTTCGCGAGTGCAATGCAGAGTTGTGCATGATTGCATTTGCACTCGTGCTATCGCACATGATTGGTGTCTCTCGGCATGGATCCCATAATCTTTTAGCTTCTGTTGCATCCAGAGAATCTGCATACATCAACTTAGGTAGCATAATATTGATTCATCGTAGAGAGCGAGTTGGCCAATTAGGTCCAAGGAAGTGACAAGTACCGCTTGTACTCTTCTATCCGACTTCTGACCTCAGAGATCGACTATTGTAGCCTACCAAATCAAATCCTCCTTCCTTAGGATACCACAATCCTACATTGATCGTTCCTTTTACGTACTTAAGGATTCGTTTGGTTGTGGTGACGTGAGACTCTTTAGGTGCTACCTAGTACCAAGCACACACTCCTACAGCAAACTAGTTATCAGTCCTGCTGGCTGTTAGGTACAGGAGTGAGCCTATTAGCTTCTGGTAGAGTGATTGATCAACCGGATTTCCACCTTCGCCAGCACTTATCTGCATGGAAGTGCTCATGGGGGTGGACGATGATTTGGAGTTTTTCATCCCAAATTTGATGAGCGGCTCCTTGCTGTACTTCTCCTGGTTGATAAATATACCTGTAGGTGTAGGGAGTTGTTGTTGGGATTCGGTGAATAAAATCGGAGTTACGCAGAGGAAAATAAAACAGTCTAACCGGATAAAAACCGAACCCCTAAAAAGACCGTTTATGCATTACATATGCGAATATTAATACAAAGTATGAATTAGAAATCATACCCTTGAAGTCCTTTGATTTAATGTTTGATCAAAGCTTTCGCAAAATCCTGAGCACCGAAAATCATGTGCCTCTATGTATCACGCATCGGAAAGATGATCGAAAAATACAATCGTCACTTCAAGACTTTCAAGGTCGACAGCTATTTGAAATGATGATAGGATAAATTTTTATTTTTATTTTAACTCTCAAAGAATTAAATTTGAAGAAGAAATTATATCTCAAAGAAAATTAAACGGAAGAAACTCTTTCTTTCTTTCTTTTTCTTTTCTTTATCTTCTCTCTTTTCTTTCTTTCCTTCTCTCCACTATTCTGCCATGAACTTCTCATGCCAAAACTCTTCAGCACACTTTTCATTCAAGTAGAGATATATAAAGACTTCCAAAGTCTTAACCTTACATGTGATGATAAAATATACAATCAACACGTGAAGAATCCACTTTAGAAATTGTTCACAAGTGGGAGTCAAACCCACCACAAAATATAAACTAGTGTGGTGGTTCGGCCAAGTGGAGAAAAGAAGAGTTGGTTCATTTCAGTTCGTGTATCTAATCCAATAGATAAATCTTGATACGTTTCAATATTAATACAATTAATTAATTATATTAAATACTAATTCTCTAAGAAATAATATGAATTAAATTAATTACCTAGTAACTTATTTAATCCACTAGACCGGTTTTAGTTTATCGATAAATTAAAATATCATTTATCTAATAAATTAAATTAGATATTTAATGTCTAATATTCATAACAAATAGATTATCCTTAATTTAATCCGTCATCTATCATGTACCGCGTCTCTATAGGTTCGTCTCAGTCGGCAATGGGAGGAACCAAAGAGTGTGAGTAACACTTAGCGATCCGTGGCTCACCTGCGTAACCCAATGAGAACGAATGATAGGGATCATTCCAAAACCTTTACGTTATGAATACGGTATACGTATAAACCCTTCAATCATATGTCCCAATATAGTATTAGGGTCACGATAATGTCAAACCCTATTATAACTTGACTCTATGCATTCGTTAATGCATGCGGGGATCGCCGAGCTCCCACCAACCAGTGATTTGATCGAACTACTCGAATGAATAACTTAATGTCACAAGCACATCTCCTACTGAATCCTCAAGTCAAAGGCTCACATATACCTATCACAACTATTTGATTCAGTCATTGACTATCCCGGAGTGAAATTAACGTGACCAAGTCTAGGTGAGTCGTGTTCAAGTATACTAATCCCATACACGTTATATATATATATATATATAACGTGTGCTCCCACTAACCCTTAGTGAAGACAGACACTCTACATGTCAAAACACATGTTATACATGTATTGTCTAAACTTACTGCCCAGTTAAGTTTTATCGACTTGTGAACCAGTTCAGCATTCGAGCCCTAAACACTTCCAGTGCCTATCTTCTTATCTCCATAAAGAGTGGAGTTTTGCTCTCAAATGCAAGGTCTATTATCCTATATACCAAATAACAATGCGGTGATATATAATAATATAGAAATAATAAATGTCTTATTTAATATTCATAATTACAATACAATGCTCTCACTCTCTCATCCTCTGAGTGGCATTCGAGGGCATATTCCTAACAATCTCCCACTTGAACTCAATGCCTCAAACTATGGTATCTAATATCCATACTCTACAGATCTCACTCTTAGACCATCTGAGATAGTGGCTTGGTCAGTGGATCAGCAACGTTATTTGTTGTGTCTACTCTCTGCAGTATAATATTTCCTTTCTGAACTATTTCTCTAACAACATGATATTTTCTCTCAATATGCTTGGTGTTGTGCTGAGTCCTAGGCTCCTTAGCCTGTGCAATAGCTCCGTCGTTGTCTCAAAACAGTTTCACGGGCTTCTCTGCATCAGGAACCATTTGAAGTTCCTCAGTAAACTTTTTAATCCAAAAAGCTTCTTTAGCAGCCTCTGTGGCTGCCTGATATTTGGCTTGACATCTAGAGATTGCAGTCGCGCTTTGCTTAGCACATCACCAAGATACTGCTCCACCATTCAGAGTAAAGATATACTCTGAAGTGGACATATTATCATTCATGTCCCTCGAAAAATCCGAATTTGTATAACCCCCCGCTTTTATTTCTCCACCGTCGTACGTAAGAACCAAGTCTTTAGTCCTCTTAGGTATTTAAGAATGTTCTTCACAAGTCCAATATTCCTACCACAGATAAAGTGAAACCGACTTACTAGGCTCACAAAATAGGCTATGTTCGGTCTAGTGTAAATTATAGCATACATGAGGCTACCCACTGTCGAAGCATAGGGCACCTTACTCATTTCCTTCTGTCTTCCTCACTTTGAGAAACATCTCTATGGAAAGTTTAATGCCATATCGCATAGGTAGGAACCCTCTTTTAGAATCTTACATCCTAAATCGCTTTAGGATCTTTTCTATATAGAGGGCTTGGAAAAGACCTAACCTTCTTTTCACTCTATCCCGGTAGAGTCGAATCTGAGAATATAGGTAGCTTCTCCTAAGTCTTTCATTTAGAACTCTTTAGAAAGACAAGCTTTCACAGAACTGAGCATTCTTACATTGTTTTCTATAAGTAGAATGTCATCCACATATAGTATTAAGAATGCAATTTTGCTCCCACTAACCTTCTTCTAAATATAGGGCTCCTCTTTGTTTCGGAAAAATCAAAATCTTTGACTCTCTCATTATAATGAATATTCCAACTTCGCAAAGCTTGCTTCAGTCCAAAAATGGCACGCTGAAGTTTGCACACTTTATGAATATTGGTTTCAGATATGAATCCCTTAGGCTGTTCCATTTAAATTTTCTCCTCGAGGAATCTATTTAGGAATGCTGTTTTCACATCCATTTGCCATATTTCATAATCTACATGGGTTGCTATCATGCGAATAGACTTAATCATGGATACAGGTGAGAAGGTCTCGAAGTAATCGACTCCTTCTCTTTGGTAATAACCTTTTGCCACAAGCCTGGACTTATAGGTATCAACCTTGCCATCTCCATCAGTCTTTCTTTTATAGATCCATTTATTTGCAATGGTCACCATGCCCTTAGGACGATTTACTAAAATCCAGACCTGATTAGCATGCATTAAGTCTACTCAGCTTCTATAGCCTCTTGCCACTTGGAGTCGACATCTACCATCATTTGGGTCGTATGTAGAAGGATCATCTCTTGACTACTTTATGTCATCTCATGGACACCAGTTGATTTTATTGTGATGTTCTACTAGAATTGCGTGGTTGTTTTTTTATTTCATAATGTTCGATTCTAATATCTTGCACATGCATCTCAATTAGTATTTTTTTTATTTCTTTCAAAGAAATATTTCTACCTGCGCCTCCTTCCTGAATGAACTCATCTTCCAGGAAGTGTGCTTGTAAAGAAACAATGATCCTATGATCTTCGTGCATGTAGAATAGATATCCCATGGAATATTCCGGGGTATCCAATGAAACGACCTTTCACAAACATAACTTCCAATTTTTCTACTTTAGTCTTCTTAACATAAGCAGGACATCCCCAAATCCTAAAATGATTAAGACTTGTTTTCCTACCTCTCCACATCTCATGTGGCATCGCAGAGATGGATTTAGAAGGAATCTGTTCAAGATATGTGCAGCAATAAGGAGCACATGTCCCCACAGACAAATTGGTAGATCAGTATAGTTAAGCATGGAACGAACTATGTCCAACAAGGTTCGGTTCCTTCTTTCCGATACACCATTTAATTATGGAGTAGCTGGAGGAGTGAATTGTAACGCTATTTCTAGTTCGTTTAAGAACTCATCAAACTCGGTACTCATGTACTCACCACCTCGATCTGACCGAAGAGTCTTAACATGGTTGCTTGTTTGGTTTTTCAACTAGGGCTTTAAAATCCTTGAATTTATCAAAAGCTTCAGATTTATGTTTCATTAAGTACACGAACCTAGATACCTAGTATGGTCATTAATGAATGTAATGAAATACTGAAAGCCATATCGTGCCACTTCAAAATGGCCACACACATCCGTTGGAGCAAGATTGGTCGGTATCACCGTTTGGAGATATAGTTGTGAAACTCTTTCACGCTGCGAAAGCGATTTAAATAAAGGTGCGAAAATAAAACGATACAACGATTTATAGAGGTTCGGCCAAACGTATATACGTCCTCTCTCGGTATATTTTTCTATAGGCTTAAGATAAACCTCTACACCTATCTTCTATCGGTCGAGGGATAACCGTTACAAAACTCATCTTCTATCAGTCTGAGTAAACCATTCAATCACTTGTCTTTATGTCGGTCCAAGTTAAACCATTTTCCTTTTCTACCGGACAAGGAATCAACCGATCTAGATTTCTATTGGTACTAGATAAACCTCACTTAGATATCGATTGCGATTCTAACAATGTCGGATCCTTGATCCTAATAACACCGAATCCAATCGTATCTTTTTTTTTCCTCTCGTGTATGATTTTGTGCATAACACTCAATCACTAAACAATATAAGCTCAAGTACAACAATTAGGATGTTTACAATGATATAACAAGTATATATGTTTTGCTTAAGGTTGTTGTGTGTTTTGATACCAAGTGGTTTGGTATTTATAGCCTTTTCAATCCAACTAGCCGTTAGCTTCTTTTGACTTGCTAGCATGCGCTAGCCTTTCTTCATAGCGTGCGTTAAGCCTCGTTAAATGCGTTATAGCTTTCATGTAGCGTATTTTATCGACTTCCAATTTCAGTCCAATAGCCGTTTCTTCCTTTACGACGTTATGCCTTCGTATTACGTCACGTTAGATTCATTACGCAGCGTCGTTAACCATGCTTCGTAGCGTGCATTAACTCATATATCCATTGCCTTCATTTTGTCAAACTATCCGTTTGATATGCGACTTTGACGATTCTTTCCAACGTTCATCGATTTGAAATCTTATTACGCGTTAACTTTGTATGTGTTACGTCGTTAAATTGCTTCGACAGTAATCGTTAATGATCGGTATGGCGTGCACTATCTTCATCGGGTAAGTAAATCGATCTGCGGTAGGTCCTTGTTATGTATGTTATGCTACGTATGTTATGTACTTTATCTTCATTCGATTGCGTGTCTATACAATTTATAGAGCATGCATTATCCATGCGATTTGGGCTACTTTTGTGTCTTCGACTCCTTCGTAGCTTTGCTTTCCTTCTTTGTTGTTTTGCTTTATTTAGCAACTTAATCATCAACACTCTATGAATGTATGGAATAAAATATTTCAACAATCTCTCTCCTTTTTGATGATTACAAAACAACACCCTTTGAATGGATAAAATGCAAAAATAAAATATATGTATATTTGCACGAATCAAAGTTTTCGGCTTTGATCGTTTCGTTAGTTCTTCCAACTTTTCTTTTACTGTCCTTTTTGACTTCTTCATTGTCATTTTTGATTTTTCGACTTTTCTCTCCCATTTTTGTTTTTCACGGGATCTATATTTTTCGACTTCTTCGTCTTTTTCTTTTCCCCCCTTTTTGCATTTTATTTTTCTCGTCATTATTCCATGACGATTTTTATCTCAATTCATCGCTTTTCTCTCCCCCTTTTTGTTATCAGTAAGAAGTATAAATATAAACGAATAAAAATACCAATTGATGTATAAAAGATGCATGAAATGAGTATAACTCCCCCTGACAAAAATATCCGTCTAAAAAATTACTCCCCCTTAGTAAAATACAATTTGATGAAAATCAATTTTTGGGGACCCAACCGAGAGTTGGCTTTTGTTTTGAATATGGACGATGTTAGGAATAAAGGTTCCTTTTGGAATCCAAATCTTTTTGATTTTAACCGTCCGTCTTGGGCTTTTGCAATTAGAAACATGATGCCCAATTTTCAAACATTTTTCACATTGGGGTATTTTCAAATTTATGGATTCGTTTTTCAAATGTGGTTTGAATCCTAACCCCTGTTTGTTTAAGGTAAATTTTTGAACCGAGAGCATTTGTTCAAGTTTTCGTTTTCACGAAAATTTCTTCGTTAAATTTTTAAGCTCGGTTTGAACTTTCAAAAGATCATCCTTTAAAATATTTTAATTTCAACACAATGAAAATAATCGGTCTCGACAACTTTTCCCTTTTCAAGAATTTGGGAATTTTCAATTTCCAATGATTTATTTTTAAGTTTAAGGGTTATTATTCTCGATAAAGCATTTTGATAATCGGTATGCAATAATTCAAATGCTTCAAATCATTCATCGTAAGAATTACTTACTTAATTATCGACGTTGCTATCGTCGAATGAACTTTTGGTCATAAGAGCGAGATTATTTTGATTGATAAAATCATCATCTTCGTCTTCATCGCTCCATGTTGCAATTAGAACCTCCTTCTTGGGTTTTGCTCGGCAATTCTTCGCAAAGTGGCCTGGGTTACCACATAATCGACAATTGTTGTCGAATTTCTTAGATTCGCCCTTTTAGATGTCCTGCTTTCTCTGGTTTAATAAGTGTTGGAACTTATTAATATTCTTGGCATAATATGCCAATTCTTCGTCGCTTTCATCAACTGGGATTTCTTACTTTCTTGACATCTTAGCCTTCATGGCTATTGTTCTTTCCTTCGGCTTGACGGCATTCCGAGATTTTAGGACAATCTCGTAGTTTATAAGTGAACCAACGAGAGCACTAAAATCAAGATTGTTTAAATCTTTAGATTCCATTATAGCTGTCACCGTACTATCTCATTCTCGAGGTAGTGATCGTAGGATCTTTTTAACTTTTTCAATACTCGAAAGTGGTTTTCCAAAACATGCCAATCCATTTGTGATGACCGAAAATCAGTCGACATGATCGTGATGGATTCATCTTCTTTCATTTGGAATAGCTCATAATCGTGAAGAAGCATGTTGATCTTCGTCTCTTTGACTCGAGACATTCCCTCATGTGTGACTTCAAGCATTTTACAAATCTCTTTGGCACTGTCACACGAAAATATCCGGTTGTGTTCTTCCAAATTTAAGGCAAAGTATAGGAGTTGTGTTGCCTTACAATTGTAATGATCATTTTTCCAATACGCGTCATGATATTCTTCAAAAGATTTAAGCGTACCGTCGGATTTAAGAGGAATTTTCGGACCAAGACATATCACTTTCCAAAGCTCGATGTCATACGCTCGGATGAATATTGACATCTTTTTCTTCCACATCATGAATTTGATCCGTCAAAGAATGGCGGTCGGTTAAGAGCAAGTCCTTCGACTGGACCAATTTGAAATGTCATTTGGATTGACTCCTCGTATGTTAAGCCGTTTATTGGAGGTACCGCTCCGATACCAATTATTGGAGCAAGATTGGTCGGTATCGCCATTTGGAGATAGAGTTGTGAAACTCTTTCGCATTGCGAAAGCGATTTAAATAAAGGTGCGAAAATAAAATGACACAAGGATTTATAGAGGTTCGGCCAAACGTGCCTACGTCCTCTCTCGGTATCTTTTTCTATAGGCTTAAGATAAACCTCTGCATCTCTCTTCTATCGATCGAGGGATAACCGTTACAAAACTCGTCTTCTATCGGTCCGAGTAAACCATTCAATCACTTGTCATTATGTCGGTCCAAGTAAATCGTTTTCCTTTTCTATCAGACAAGGAATAAACCGATCTAGCTTTCTATGGGTACTAGATAAACCTCACTCAGATATCGATTGTGATTCTAACAATACCAGATCCTTGATCCTAATAACACCGAATCCAATCATATCTTTTCTTTTACCTCTCGTGTATGATTTTGTGTATAAAACTCAATCACTAGACAATATAAGCTCAAGTACAACAACTAGGATGTTTACAATGATATAACAAGTATATATGTTTTGCTCAAGGTTGTTGTGTGTTTTGATACCAAGTGGTTTGGTATTTATAGCCTTTTCAATCCAACTAGCCATTATCTCCTTTTGACTTGCTAGCGTGCGCTAGCCTTTCTTCATAGCGTGGGTTAAGCCTCGTTACGTACGTTATAGCTTTCATGTAGCGTACGTTATCGACTTCCAGTTTCAGTCCAGTAGCTTCTTTCTTCCTTTACGTACGTTATGCCTTCGTATTACGTACGTTAGCTTCATTGCATAGCGTACGTTAACCATGCTTCATAGCGTGCGTTAACTCATATATTCGTTGCCTTCATTTTGTCAAACTATCCGTTTGATATGCTGACTTTGACCAGATTCTTTCCAACGTTTATCTGATTTGAAATCTTATTACGTACGTTAACCTGTATGTGTTACGTACGTTAAATTGCTTCGACAGCGTACGTTAATGATCAGCTGTAGCGTGCGCTATCTTCATCAGGTAAGTCGTCTGATTTGCAGGTAGATCCTTGTTATGTACGTTATGCTGCGTATGTTACGTACGTTATCTTCATTCGATTGTGTGCGCTATACAATGTATACAAAAAGCTTCTTTAGCAGCCTCTGTGTTTGCTGATATTTGGCTTGACATCTAGAGATTGCAGTCGCGCTTTGCTTAGCACATCACCAAGATACTGCTCCACCATTCAGAGTAAAGATATATTCTGAAGTGGACATATTATCATTCATGTCCCTCGAAAAATCCGAATCTGTATAACCCCCCGCTTTTATTTCTCCACCGTCGTACGTAAGAACCAAGTCTTTAGTCCTCTTCCGGTATTTAAGAATGTTCTTCACAATGAGTCAATATTCCTACCACAGATAAGTGAAACCGACTTACTAGGCTCACAACATAGGCTATGTTCGGTCTAGTGTAAATTATAGCATACATGAGGCTACCCACTGTCGAAGCATAGGGCACCTTACTCATTTCCTTTCTGTCTTCCTCACTTTGAGAAACATCTCTATGGAAAGTTTAATGCCATATCGCATAGGTAGGAACCCTCTTTTAGAATCTTACATACCACATCATATGCACACATTTAATCAAAGAAACGTACGCGACAACAAGTCGCACCCGACTAAAACGGCTATGTGACAGAAACAAATAGAGTATTACGATAGAAATCATTCCGATTCTCATCAACAAGAAAATGTCTGACGTCAAAACACAAACAATTCAAGATAACGGAAAACGAGAATATCGGATATTACATTCTATCCTATTAAAATTAAGTTTCGTCCCGAAACTTAAAATAAAACATCATGATAGAATAGAAACAAAACCAGAAAGTTCACGCAACAAATATCAATCTCTACACGAATTACAGCACAAAGTACGTTACACAAGTACATCACTGGACACCAGGACTCTCCCGAGTAGGAGCGAAAACCCGATTCCCGAACATCCCGGCAACGGACTCACAATGCACCGCTTGGTGTCCCGATTAGCCGCACTTAAAACAATTAACCGGTGGCGAGCAGCGATTCTGTCTCGCATGGCCTACAGCTGCGATTAAAGCGAGTCTTCACACCGATCGTCTTACTCGCCTCTGGGGTAAGGTTCTTAGGTAGTCAACCGAACGAGGAGTGCTCCCGGAAGGAAGCGGCGAAGCAACGGGCTCACGAATCTCACTCCTCGGCCTCTTGAAAATTTTCTCGAGGTCTTGTCTCTTACTCTCGAACCGATTCCATCACGAAACGGCCATCTCAATGGCTAAAGCTCGATCTGATATTCCTTCGGTGGTACACATGAGCGGAGCCATACTCTCACGGATATGGGGTTTCATGCGCATATTGAAGTATCGGACCTTGTCCGCTTCACTTCTCACTTGATCACGAACATACGCCAATCGCCGATTATAATCGACTATCGCTGAGATATTGACACATCTGGGCGTAGCGAGAAAAACTCAACGATTCTGCGTTCACGAGCGAGCAGGGCAATACTGCTGCCTCCATGGCGGTCTTAAACTCGGCCCATGTAGGTGTACGATCTGCAGGCACTACGGCGTGCCACCGGTCTGCGGCTTCTTTGTCGAGTAGGTCTTGAGCAATGGGTACCCTCCTATCATCGGACAAGCTACGGCATCAAATATTTTGTCAGTGGAAGAGCCGATTTTCCCAACCTAACAAGTCGACGAACCCACAAAACGGCGGTGCATCTTCATCACATCTCGCAACCACTTACTAGTTCCGTTATCCCTATTTGGGTTCTCATCCCGACGTACGGCTGATTCATCTGCACTAACTGGTCAACCACGGACGAAGGATGGTGGCGGCGCCAACGTCAACATTAACGCTAGTCGAATGTCCCCGATCATCTTGGTGATTGGTACTCGGCAAGGAGGGAGTCGCCCACTCCTGCTCCCAATTACGACCACGACCACGACCACCGCCACGGCCTCGACCTCGACCCCTTAGCATAATGAACGGACAACCAATCAGAATAACAAGATAGAACAAACCTCACATAATCGACATAAGCCCACCATCGGAAGACAATGCAATATTCACACGTTCACATTGACAAATATGAACTACCTATACCTCAGCATACATGGTTAAAACATTAAGCATACTATTGTGGTCCAACACCGGTAATATTTTAAAAAAAAACAAGTTTATCTAGGTACTTGTTCGAATGATAATATAATAATATTCGCGATTTCTATATATTTTTCTGGGGTGAAATTTTGAAAGCACCTTGTTAAATACCTCGGTCATTTAATCAAAACCATGTATCTCAACATTTAGAAAACACCAAAACATTCTCGTGAGCACAACAACACTACAAACTTATTACAACCACTTAGCCCCAACACATGGACATAAGAAGTTCAAAATCCCAAAAACCCAAAAATCGTTCTGCAAAATAAAGATTTCCCGAAATCCTGTAGTTCATAAACAAAACGACGGTAATATTTTACAATGTCCGAAGTACTTCAAAACACATTTTTCAAATACCGTCTGATGGTGTCATTTGAAAATACACGGCCCATTTGTCAAAATTTACAAATTTTAAAAATCCATATAAACCGTGGTTTGAGCGAACCACCAAAATATTTTCCAAAAATCGATTTCTACAAAAATTCTCAAACTGTAAAGTCCTTCAGAAAATATTCTTAAAGTTACCCATAGCGGACAAAAATTACAACATTCCAAAAACAGTCGAATTTAAAACCACATACTCAAATGGCAACCAGGGTCGCCAATTCAATCAAATGCATCTCGTGGTATCAAGTTTAAACACACAGCAAAATCATTCATCGGAGTTTCTCACAAACTCTACCGTTGATATCTTCACAGAACCCATCAAGGTTTACATCTTTCACACCATACCACCCCACACGGTGGTTCAAAAGTAAAACAACAATACGCCCAGCTATACTCATACCATGTACCACAAGTATTAAACACAACTACATCACACAATACTGTGTAAACAAAATCATGCACCGCAATTAACTCACTATGATAAAATCGAGATACACAGGTATTACGCATAAAGGAGGAGACTTACATCCACAGGTCGCACGGAGGTGACGATCGCCACGATACTAATCTCGTCGACAACATAACCGACACGTTGTGACCACGCACAACTCAACTTGTCACTGACGACTCGAGCGACAAGACAACACATTACTCGACAAACATGACTTGAAACGACCCGGCCTAGGTTTCCGCAAACCTAAGCTCGATACCATAATTGTAACATCCCCAAACCGTATGGGAATATTACACGCCGTAGACCCTTTCCACAAGGATCTACCGGGCTAAACATCCATAAACAACCAAATGCTTGCCACCGAGTCAAACAATAAAATGATACAGACCGATATGGTCACTTACACGTGAATACACGAGGCCATGAGGTCACACAAACCAATCGATAAAGCGGCTTAAATAACATTACCCACACAGGGGTCGAAATACAATCTGATGGAAGACGAAATCAACTCGACAACACAACAAAATCAAAATAACTCTCAACTCATGATTAGTATCGTAGCTCGTCATCCTCTTGTGCCAATCCTGTTGCTCCACAGATACGCAAGTACCTAGACGCAAAGCAGACATCCACCCCGATTACTCGGGGGTTAGTAAACTCCTTTGTTTTACTAGTGCAAGTATCAAATCATACGAAATGTAACAAGCAATTAATAATCGTGATCAAATATAATAATCAAGTATCAAATATTCCGGGAGGTTTTCACAAGGGAAGATAAGCTATGAAGCATTCGAAAATAAGATTATCATCTCGGGAATTTTTAGAATTTCAAAACCTTAAGACCTCAAGTCCCGATTCACAAAACCTTTGAAAAACTTAAGGGCCTTAACCCAAACTTCGTTTCATAATTCAACGATTTACAATAGGAAACATTTCCATAAATCTCGTGGGGCTCGGCCCAACATTATTTCTTAAAACTTTTCCCTTAAAGACTTTGATTTGAAAAGTATCATGCTCATGACACCGTGATCCACATCACGTGTCTCCGTAGGTTCAACAACCCGCACGGACTACATCACGCACAATTAAACAAACATAATCAATTCCGACACCGTGATCCATCACGTGTCTCCGTAGGTTCAACAACCCACACGGACTATTAACCAAACATAACCAATTCCGACCTTGTGATCCACATCACGTGTCTCCGTAGGCATAACAACCCGCACGGACTATATCAATCACAACAATCACACACGGTCGACACCGTAGTCCACGCCACGTGTCACCGTAAGCCCGTCGAGCTCACCGGTTGGGCGCTGTGTCGAAACTCATGGTCCACTGCCATGCGTTACCGTAGGCCTCGTCGGACCGGCACGATTGGACCTCAGTACCTCACTAAGTTCTGATCCCGTAGTCCACTGCCACGAATCCTCGTAGGTCCCGTCGAACCAACACGAGTGAACTTAGCGGTCACACACATATTCACATTCACATTACATACAACAATGAGCGCAATTAATCAATCACCTTGATCACCACAAAATCGTACATTGCACGCACATAACACAACCTCGACACTCGCAACAACTATCATCAATCAACGACATTTAACCAACATAACACACATTCGGTACACAATACATTGCACAACCAAGTGTACAACCATCCCATATACGTCGCATTCTCGCACAAATGGCACAACGCCTAACACGTATGCCGATATAACACTATTATCACAAAGCCTTCAAATTGCGGAAAACACAACCAACTCAAACGGAACATATTTACGAAGGCAAGCAAAGTCATCATACATCTCATACGTAATTACTAGTCGCAAGATGCAAGTCGTATAGTAAGATACTTGCCTTAATAACCGCTACCGAACACTCAGAAGAACACGGTTCGTAGGAAGCTCGAACCCCAAAGAAGGCAACGAACGGAAGGGTTCCGACTCGAGTTCTTCACAAGAATTCGCTCCTAAGTCACAACGATGTCAATTCAATCACAATTCTCGAAAACGTATGGAACTTCCCAAGTTCTACTCATTGAAACATTTTATCGGACACCTTGAGGGCATAGTCCAATTCAATCGATTATTCAAGGTAATACTCAAATTCGTTTCACAAAACTTGAGGTAATGAATGATTTGAGTATACTGACCATGTTCTAACAATAATCTAAACTAAAGCGAATCAAATCGGCCAAAACATCAAGAAACCTCAAAATTCCCAAATCCAAGAGTTTAGGTGTTCTTACCTTCGATCCGGGTGGAATATGATGTTAATCCATGAATCAAACTTCCAAAACGTGTTGTTCTATGATTCTCTTACTCAAATCCATCCATTTATCTTTGAAGAAATCGCGAAGGAACGAAGGAAAAATGAGAAATGGCGGATAACTCGGTCAGGCCATTAAATAGCCGATCTGCTTTGTGTGCGGCCGCGGGACAAGTGTGCCGCGGCCCAGGGCCACCAAAAACGCCCAGAAATCAGCTTAGTGGCGCGGCACGGCTGAGTGTGCCGCGGCTGCAGTGCGACCCCTTCAACACCAAAAAGGCACACCGTGCGGCCTTGGCTATTTCGACCATAACTCCTTAAATGCGGACTCCGATTGACTCACCGTTTGAACCATTGGAAAGCTAACTTGATTCTCTATAATGTTGCAAAGATTCAGAATTTTTGAAGTTTCCAAAAATTTATGGTGATTTTTACAAAGCCGAACTCATACTTAGAAAAGTCGTTTAGTAATCCTGAACTCAACAAAACGACACCGAAACCCGAACCTGAATACGAACCGAAGATACGGTTACGAAGTACTCACAAAGACGAATCTAAGAGATAGTGGAACATACGATTCCGACCACCCGAAGGCTCGAAATTCGACAACGGAAGGTAATTACCCCAAACTTTGGGAAATTACGAAAATGGCCCAAATGCCCGAAAATCACCATACGACAACGGATAATCAATCCGAAGCTCACAACACGTATAACAACGTTAAATGAACTTACGAAAAACCCCAAACGATAGTTTGAGCGAGATTCACAAGAACCGAACTCAAGCGCGGAAAAGTCGCTAAAAGCACGGAACTCAACAAAGCGGCAAAGCGAACTCGGATGACAAAAGTGCGAAATTAAATATTCTCCGAATGACGAAAGCGGTCAAAAGCGAGTTTTGAAACGGACCTCCGCCGAAAAATGAAAATTAGGAAATCCGAAGTGCGGATATTACAACGGCGAAGGCCAATCATCCGTGAGAGATTCGTCTTAGGTCGGCGGCCGGACCAGGGGTTACCACGTGCACAACCAGAGCAGGAGACGGCGGCGGCGGCGAGAAAATCGAGGTACGCGAAGGTGCGCGGCAGCCAGCGGCAGCGGCGGCGGGGAAGGGCGATGGGAAAATTCGGAGGTTTTTGTTGTGCAGTACAGAGTGCTGGGAAAGAGTAAAGATGTTAAACGGGCTCGGGCCCGGCGGGTTGGCCCGTTTAACCCGCCAAAAAATCGGGTTAGGGCCGATATTTCCTAGCCCGTTTAAATCCGGGCTTTTTTGGCCCGGACCGTTTAGCCCGAAGCTTAGTGGCTAAAACCCGCTAGTGGCTAGCCCGATATATGTATATATATGTTATTAATTTCAACTTATAGTAATACTATATTTATATAGCATATATTAATATTATATATAATATATATTAATCTTATATATGTAATATATATAAATATTATATATGTTTTAACATTTAACAGCGGTTGTACCAAATAACCGCTGTTAATCGTCTAAACTTTAACAGCGGTTATCTCAAACAACCGCTGTTACATTTTTTTTTTGGAAATATTTTACAGCGGTTATATTAATAATCGCTGTTAATGTTTATTTTAACAGCGGTTATTGACAACCGCTGTTAAAGTGCTATTTTAACAGCAGTTTTTTTTTAGAAACCGCTGTTAATATATTACACAATATTTACAGGTATGCCACCGTGCCATTTTAACTGCGGTTTTCGAACAACCGCTGTTAAAATGGCCCTGTTAAAGGCCAGTTTTGTACTAGTGGATACAGTCGCGTTAGTAGTCGAGCGTGATACTAGTCATCGAGGTGGTCATAAAAGTCTTCATGCATGAAGTGTTTGTTGTATCTGCGTGATTGGCATTTCGAGTATTTGGTTGTGTAATCTATACTTCTATTAAAAGAGAGTCGTGACACATGTCACTTTGTAAGTTTTTTGATTTTTTATTTTAAAATAAAATTTATATATAGAGATGTATTCTTAAATTTTCAAAAGAAAATTATAGATATGTATTGTTGGAGTTTTATTCCACGACTTACACTTATCTACCAATAAAAAATTCTCTTTATTTTTTTAGCTTAAAATTTTAAATGTTTATAATTTTTTAAATCAAGTTTATTTTTAAAAAAATATATCAAATTAATTTTTATTTCATAATTTTCAACTAAACATCCATATAAATATAATAAATTTGATAGATTTACAATAATGACCGATTACATAAAGAAATTATATTAAAAAAAATATGAATATTTATTTTCAGTAAAATTAATTGATGCAAAATAAAAATATATTAACTCATTTATTGCTTACATAAAAAATAAATTATGATAATTATTTAATTATAATAACTAAAAATAATAAAACATACACTGCACACACACATATATTAAGACTTAATCACATATTACTTTCGTCCCCAAAATTTGTTCCTACCTTTTTTTTTCAGTATGTCTAGGAAATTTGTTCATGTAATGGACACTAATTGACTTAACACTCCGTTAATGTAGTACTCTTTCTTGAATCATATTACACCCCAGAATACACTCAATAAGTCTTTTATTAATATTACGCTAATATGATACTCATGTCGAAAATCATCAAAAATAAATTTAGAGATCGAGAAATTATTTTCTAATAAGAGAATATCTTATGCGGTGCATCGCACCGGAGAACATATAGTAATAATAATAATATTGATATAATTGTATTTCCATTTGTCGTTTGAATCATTTTTTTTTGAGAATAAGTAATCATATATTGAAATAAAATGCTTCAAGTTATATCAGGATTTTCAAAGGGTAACACAGAAGTCCCCATAGCCTCAATATCACAATTTTTAGCAAGAAGATGTGCTACTTTATTCTTGGTCCTATGAACGAAATGAAAAGAACAAAACTGAAAAGCAGAAGTAAAAAACTTGATTTCCTCTACTATGCCTCCCTCTAAAGAAAATGAGTGATCATGCTGTTGAATCTGCGTAACCAAATTAAGGCAATCTCCTTCAAAGATAACATGTTGTAAATTCATTTGATGGGCCAATTGGACTGCTGCGCGAGCTGCAAATGCTTCAGCGACCTCCGGATTTTGGATATACTCAACACATTTTATCCACCAAGCGACGACATCACCATTCCAGTTTCTGACGACAATTCCCAATCCTGCTTTACGTGGATGAATAGATGCATCGTAATTGATTTTAAACACACCTTCTGGTGGAGCAGACCAAGATTGAACATTTTTTGAGTGTATAGTATTTCCAAACTGACCAAAGCTAACATGCGTTCTTGTACTGGAAAGAAAGTCTTGACAACTCGTACCCGACTCAAAGGCTCGGTTCGCATATTCGTGCACTTTTTATTTCTATTATTCCACAACGACCAACATAAGCACACAAAAATCTCAAACTCCGGTCGGTAGCCTTACGACGAACCGTTTCCATCCATCATTAAATTAACACAATTCACATCAACGAGATGGTTAGGCAAGGAGGAAACTGCCCAAAATAGCCTGCTATAAGTACGTTCTTTGAAAATATAGAGCGTCTCGTCTGCAGCTTGACAAATTGGACAAGACACAAAACAGAATCCCACGTTTAGTAAGGTTAGTCATAATAGGTAAGGCACATTTGAACATTCTCCACACAAAAATTCTAACTTTATTAGGAACTTTGAGGTTCCAAATCAAGTTCAGTTCTATCGCCGACACTACTGCTGTGACTGTTCTTGCATGATATTCTTGAAGCTTAATGTCCCTCATAAGAAAATAAGCGGAGCAGCAGTAGACTCCATGTTTGGCATCTTTGCCGGACCCGCAAATCTTGTGAATTAAAGGAATTCAAAGGAATTTGGAGTATATCTTGCATATCATCCTCCCAAAAAAGTTCACCAATGATTTCCGTATCCCACATCCCAGTATTCTGGTTAATCAAGTTTGCAACTCTACTATCATTACTAGACAGGCCCAGTGATTTGGGGTATAAGGCTTAAGGCTACTTGCAGGGAATCCATTGTCTTTCCACATATCAACATTCGTTCCATCACCAATTCGCCATCTAATTCCTTTTCTAACTAGGGGCAATGCATGACACATACTCTTCCAAGTAAACGATGCATTACCCTTAGGTATGGCATCAAGCACGTCACAATTAGGAAAATACTTAGCCTTAAGAACTCTACTAAGCAAGAAAATAATTCTCCAAATTTGTTTCCCCAACATCGCCAAATTAAAGCAACGAAGATCCCTAAAACCCATACCTCCATCTCTCTGTGAGTCACAAAGATTACGCCACTTAACTTGATGAATTTTTTTATCCTTACCATTACCCCACCAAAATCTTGCAACTAAGGACTCAATCTCGTCTAGGAGGTAGTCCGGTAATTTAAAGCAACTCATAACGTAAGTGGGGATAGCTTGAAGCACCGACTTAATAAGAATTTCTTTTCCCGCCCTAGAAAGGTACTTATTCCCATAACCATCAATTTTCTTCCACACCCTATCTCTAAGCCAACCAAAGATCTCTCTCTTAGATCTTCCCATCTCCGTCGGGAGACCCAAGTACTTATCATGATTATACACCACCCGAACTGGAAGGATTCCCCTCACCTCCTCCACCCTCTCACTCCCCACATTACGACTAAACACCACAGTCGATTTATCAAGGTTAATCTCCTGTCCAGAGGCCAAACTATAGCGATGTAAGATATTATTGATCTCCAAAGCTGCTTCAAATGTAGCTTGACAAAACAGGAGAGTATCATCTGCAAAAAGAAGGTGAGAGATCCTTGGTGCACTAGGAGCCACAGCCACTCCATGTAACACCTCCCTCTCCTCAGCATCACGACATAAGGCGCTAAAAACCTCAGTACAGAACAGAAACAAATAAGGTGAAAGGGGATCTCCCTGACGGATCCCCCTCTACGGCTGGATAGGGTCTAAAGGATCTCCATTAAGAAGGATAGAATAGGAGACCGAACGCACACTAAGCATAATGAGATGGATAAAAGATCTCTCAAACCCTAATTTCTCAAGCACTCTCTCAAGAAAAGTCCACTCCACCCGATCATAAGCTTTACTCATATCAAGTTTTAAAGCCATAAAACCTTCTTTACCCTTGATTTTTTGTTTTAAAAAATGATTTACTTCATAAGCAACAAGCACATTATCAGTGATAAGTCGGCTAGGGACAAAAGCCGATTGGTTCTCGGAAATAATGTGGTTCATATGGGGTTTGAGACGATTAGTAATAGCCTTAGATGCTATCTTGAAGATAACATTACTAAGACTAATGGGACGGAATTGAGTAATTTTATCGGGTGCTTTACATTTGGGAATAAGAACAATATGGGTAAAATTTAACAGAGGGTCTAATTTATGGTTATTCAAAAAATCAAGAACACAGTCAGAAACATTTTTACCAATAATATGCCAATAACGCTGATAAAAGAGGGCAGGTAAACCATCAGGGCCGGGGGATTTAAGGGGAAACATGTCAAGGAGAGCTTTTTTTACCTCATAAGGAGTGAACACACGCGATAGGTCCCGGTTGATAGAAAGATTCACTCTAGGTTGCATAACCCGGGTTATGCAACCTCAATCTCTGCAGTGCTGGGACAGCGGGAAGTGAAAATATTTCGAAAATAATTATTAGCAGTAGCAGCCATACCGTCATAATCTTCCGTAAAACTCCAGAATCATCAATCACCCATGTATTTCATTAACTCCGAGCCGATGAGTAGCTTGAGTATGAAAAAACTTAGTGTTTCGGTCTCCCTCCGCAAGCCACCGAGATTTGGCTCTCTGTTTCCACAACAATTCCTCTCGATCCAAAATCTCTTCCAAAGATTTCTTAGTTTGATTCGCAATTTTCGAACCTCTGTTGTGTTTGGTTCCTTCTGCAAACCTTCCAGAGTCCGCTTATGTTCCTTAATCTGCTTCTTGATAGATCCAAATTTGGTTCGTTCCCAATTGATCAAACCCAATTTACAATTTTCAAAATTACCCAGCAAAGACGCATCGAATCCCAATTTTCTGAAATAATTTGCTCACAGTCCTCCGCCTTGACCCACATAGCTTCGAACCTAAACCGACGTTTCGTGTGGCAATGTCGTCTACTTGAGCTTCGTCGGAAATGGAGGAGAATGGGCAAATGGTCGGAGTTAGAGGTGAAGAGATGTTCGACACACGAATGAGGAAAAAGTTCAATCCACTCATGACTAGCCGCCGCCTTATCCAATCTGACCTGCGTATTTGTGGAGATATCGTGGTTGTTTGACCAAGTGAACTTATAACCCTTATAATTAAGTTCACTAAGTCCACAGTAAAGCAAGGTGTCTCTCATATCCCTTAATCTCCACTCAGGCACCTGTGCTCCATTTAATTTATCATCTTGTGAAGACACCTCATTACAATCACCTGTCACAACCCATTCTCTATGAGATTGTTGGGCCAATCGTTTCAGTAGGGCCCAAGTTCGTTTTCTACGACTAGCAACCGGTTCCCCATAAAAACCGGTAAATCTCCAAACACAATCATTATCAAACAACTGGACTGTAGCATCAATGTGGTTCTTCGAAAAACTTTGAACCGTCACATTAGTTTCCTTTTCCCAAAGCAAAGCCAATCCACCTGATTGTCCTTCGGAGGAACTGCCAAACCAAACAAATTGAATCTCTGTTTTAACTTATCAATTCCCACGGTCCCAAGTCTAGTATCCATGAGAAAGATAAGTTGGGGGTGATGAGTACAGAGCAACTCTCCAAGAGCACGAACTGTCCAAGAGCCCCCCAAGCCCTGACAGTTCCAACTTAGGCAACTCATTGGGATAGGCGGGGTTGCATAGCAACCTCCGCCTCTGGTTCATGAATCAACAAAGGGTTTTCACATCTTGCTTTCTTATTGCGCATCAATTTCTCCAAATTCTCCTTCCCAGTTCGAATATTCGAATGATGTTTAGGAGCAAACTTTTTGACTGTGTTCAAGCTCCCAGCGGGCCGGCCCCTCTTCTTGACTTGAACAGATGTGTTTTGGTTAGGATTGGGGTCAGTCTGATTTGAGTTGAGTTGAGTAAGGAAGATGGGTTGGGGTAAAGTATTATGGGTATTAGTCAGGGGCGGACCCATGAACAACTTATGGGGGACATGCCCCCAGTGAAAAAAAAAAAAGTATATATATATATATATATAAAAATTTTTGTTTGTTAATTGTTAATATTAATCACTAGTTAGAGTATGTGTAAAATTAATTTATTTACTATTGATTTTAATTTTTAGGGTTTTTGAAAGAATGGAAAAATTTTAAAAAGAAAAATACGACAGGATCTTCAAGACGGATAATATTTAACATAGTTCTCTTTCTTTTGATGCCTACGAAAATTGATTTGAATGATCTTCCTTGGGATCGAAAGGAAAAGAATTTTAGAGTATCACCTAATCAAAGAGATGAAATAAGACCGAATTTCTGAAGATTATTTGAACGGTTGTGTAATTTGTACCGTTGAAAAAGAAGGACTTGCCGATGTTACGAATGAATATGTAATGAATCGCTTTCCAAAGATGAAATTTCATAGAGAACAACTATAAAACATAATTTGTTTCACCTTTATAATGATATTGTACTTCATTATTGATTTTTTTATTACGGTAATAAAAATTGTGCCTCCGGTCTTGGGAAATCCTGGATCCGCCACTGGTATTAGTTATTAGACTAAGTGGGTCGCGGGTGGGGATTGGGTTTTGGGGTTGGTGGGTAGGGCTGTTAGCGGTCCAAGTATACTCGAGAACCGCCCGAGAACCGCCCGATAATACCCGGGACCGATACTCACCCGAAACGTTAGCGGTCCGGATACTAGTACTGAAGTAAGAACCGAAACCGATAAGGACCGAAACCGGTAACCCGGTAAAAAACCAGGTAATTTTTTAATTATTTTTAATTATTGTATATATATAATATATCTTTACTTAACTCATATTTTAATTATGATGATTGGTGAACTTGCTTATGATCTTTTTGAGCCTATGATGAACATGTTCGGAGGCTGTTATTTTGAATGTAACTACAAAGTAGCTATTGAAATTATTTAAAATTTGTCTATCTATTTCGCGTCTATAAAGAATATGTTGTGAAGCTCTAATTTAGCTGTACTTAATTTGTATATGTATTTTGAAACTTAAGTTAGGCATGTTATTGAATCTGTCACAAGTAATTTTTCGGTTCTGTTTCGGGTAATTAATGAGTACATGAACCGGGTCTTATCGGTTCTTAACCGGTTCGGGTCTTACCGGTCCCGGGTCTAAAGTACCCGTTAGGCTTACCGGACCGGTTTCGGTTCTGACATTAGAACCGATTGCTTACCGGTCCGGTTCCGGGTATACCCGATAACCTTACCGGGTCTGGCCCGCTAAGCCAATACCCGGACCGAACCGGACCGGTAACACCCCTATTGGTGGGTTTTGGAAGCGTGGAATTGGAATGGAGGTATAATGGGCTTGCAGGGGGTTATGGTTATGGGTAAAGCAGAGATTGGGCTTGGGCTAGGGTTGTTGGTAATTTGAAATGGGCTTGAATCAGTAGGGATGGAAATTTGGGCTTGCGGGATGGATTGTTTAGGAGGCTGGGAAATCGAATCAACTTCCATAATGGTCGAGTCAAACAAAGGCAAGAAATCCGGGTTTGATTGGGACGTTTCAGAGGTAAAGATAACAATTTCTTGGGAATTATTTGATTTACTCACCTCATCTCGGGGTCTCAGATTATGGAAATCACGTTGAATATTCCTTCTAGCTTGTTGTAACTGATTATTATGAAGAAAATCATTCCGAATAAAACTCTCATTCAAATTATCACTACCCATCCCAATGTAACTTTCCTTAAAACGTGGGCAGTAAATTTGATTCCCAAAATGCCCTTTCCCCTGTCATTATCCCCATACTGACGAGTACGACCAACAAAGTCAACCGTTGCTTTCTGAGCTGGTATTGGTAGTTTACCAAATCGATTCGCACTGCTGTTGAAGAATTTAGTACTGGACTTGTAGACTGTAACCCGTAACCAATCACCATACATTAACTTGGAAGCATCAATATTATCAGAATCCTCAATCAGATCTAAGCAAGCCATACAATCCTTTACCAAGTGTCCGATAATACCACAGAAATAGCAAAAGTTGGGCAGTCGTTCATAAGCAATTTGGATTTGAACGGGCTGATTTCTGGGTCCCTCAATATGCATGAAACGCCTTAACGGTTTAGTAACATCAATCGAAACTCGTAATCTCATCGAAGTTGACAAACAACTCCTCGTAAAATCCTCATCTAGCTCCACAAATCCACCCATCGCATCACCAATTAGTTTAGCAAGACCATGAGAGTTTCCTGAAAAAGGCAGGCCCTTAACTTGAATGAAGAACTCAGAAACATTTAAATTCACCTCCATGGGATCTTCATCTTTACGGATTGGACTTAGGATAACAAGATTACGGTCAAAAGACCATGGTCCACGCCACAAGACACGTTTTCTATCCACCGGATGTTCAAACTGAAAAAGTAGACGCTCCTCGCCAAGTTTCTGAAGATGAACTGTTTTTGCAAGATTACACCCACCGATCATGGTTTTCTCAAAAGACTCCAAATGAATTTGTTTACGACTAAGCACTCTCCCAACTAGGCAGCGTTCCAGATCAAGGACATCAGTTTTCCAGATCTCAGCCGGAATCTTCACTGTTTCCTCCTCATGAACCGTGAGATTTCCCAGATCACACAAACTATTTTCCAAAGCTTCACTCATATTAATAAACAGGGGATCTGGGATGGTGGTTATGCAAAGAGTGAAACCAAACTTCAACCAGGGCCACCTGTGGGAAAAACAAGCAAGGCAAACGAACGAAAACACAAACAGTAGGGAAAAGGAGGAGTAAATAATATAAGGGTTAGGCATATGGCTTATCACAATAATATATCGATACTTGTTGTAAATTTTATTTAAAATCTTGTTATTTTTTGAGCTAAAGGGTAAATCAAGCTCATTCATGAATAAATCTGTAGGGAGAATGGCAAGTTTGGTCCAAAATTATGGCAGGAGTGAGACGTTGAGTCCCGTGTTTGTTCAACATGTGATTTTTAGTCCACAATTTTCAAAAATTGGCAAAGATGGTCCGAAATTGTAATTTTGTGGACTAAATCTGCTTAGGTGTCAGATTTTTGCTTAGCTGGCCAAAATTCAGATTTTGTTAAGTTATTTATTTTTATTTAAAAAAATCTGCAAAATTAAAAAAAAAAATCCGAACTATATTAATATTAAAAAAATATTAAAATTGGTAATTTTATTTTTATTCTGGATATTAATATTGAAAAATAAAAAAAAAGTTATTTTAAATTCGGAAATTGAAAAATCTAAAAAATTCTGAACTATTTAAAAAATTCAGAAATTGGTAAATTTATTAAAAAATATTAAAAATTTCTGAATATTAATATTAATATTAATGTTTAAAAATATTAAAAAATCGGTAATTTTATTTTTAATTCTGATATATTAATATTGAAAAATAAAATAAAAATTATTTTAAATTCGGAAATTAGAAAATCTAAAAAATTCTGAACTATTTAAAAAATTCAGAAATTAGTAAATTTACTAAAAATATTAATATTAATATCAAAAAATATTAAAAAATCGATAATTTTATTTTTAATTCTGAAATATTAATATTAAAAAAATAAAAAAAATTATTTTAAACTCTAAAATTTTTTAACGGTCACACGCTATCCGAATATTAATAATTTTTTAAATCATTCAGAATTTTTTAGATTTTCTAATTTCCGTATTTAAAATAATTTTTTTGATTTTTTAGATTAATATTCCAGAATTAAAAATAAAATTACCAATTTCTTAATATTTTCCAATATTAATATTAATATTAATATTAATATTAATATTAATATTCGGAATTTTTTAATATTTTTTAATAAATTTACTAATTTCCGAATTTTTTAAATAGTTCAGAATTTGTTAGATTATCTAATTTCCGAATTTAAAATAACTTTTTTTTATTTTTCAATATCAATATTCTAGGATTAAAAATAAAATTACTGATTTTTAATATTTTTTAATATTAATATAGTACATAATTTTTTATTTAATTTTGCAGATTATTTTAAATAAAAATCAATAAGTTCAGAAAATCTGAATTTTGGCCACCTAAGCAAAAATCTGCCAGCTAAGCATATTTAGTCCACGAAATTACAATTTCGGACCATCTTTGCCAATTTTTGAAAGTTGTGGACTAAAAATCACACGTAGAACAAACGCGTGACTCAACGTCTCACTCCTACCATAATTTTGGACCAAACTTGCCATTCTCAGTAAATCTGTATGAACGGATTTTGTGGACTTTTCAAAAGAAAACTTACCAAAAGAGATATGGCTATCATATCTCACCATTTCTGGAGTTGTTGAAAAAGAAAACAGGGAGGGTAAGGAATCTCTCATGAATAGAGGACCCAATCTCCAGCCGGAGGAGAAAACTCCCATACGGGAGAAAACGTTTAGGGATACTTCCTCTCCACTCAACACATCACTTTTTTCAAATCATACTATCTCTACACACTATTTATTAAAACTCGTGCTACTCACTCTCATGTTTGAATCATTTTTCAAACATAGTCCGTTTGGTCATATCTTGTTTTGATTCGATATTTAATCTGGAGTTAACAAACCCTGTTAAGATTATGTTGTGTAGTAGCCTGGTAAATCATGGGGCAGGATTTATGATACTGTATACACCTAAGGGCGCCATTGCCAAATCACTGCTCTCTTCTTCTTCTGTAAATATGGTTGTCTTTCTTGTGACCGCTTAAAATAGGGGCTTGTCATTTAGTTTTGGCTTATAGTATGTGTAACATCCCACTTTTCTAAAGCTTGAAAATGTATAAAAAATTCTATTTTTTAATAATGAAAAATATAAGAATGTTGTCAAAGTTTTTTTATTGAAGTTTCAACATATATTCATTTAATGAAACTAAAATACTTTAATGTCGGTGTCAAAGATTATTACTTTGGCCAAGAATAACTTCAAACAGTATAATTATTCATAAGAAATAAGTTGAACAATATAAACTCTCATTTTAGAGGACATATAATAAAACCTCGAATCAACAAAAATAAGTTTTACCACTTAATCAATTTAAATAAAATAATACTAAACCATAAAATTTGAAAAGTAAATAAAAATCTCCAATAATTATTTTAGACTCCATAACTTGAATATAAGTTGTTGTTTTCCAATCCATCATCTCGTACACGACCAAACTCTTAATGTGTGGAATATAAAATTTGAAGTGAACTTCCAACTCGCTCCGCGGTGAGAATTTATTTGTAAATGTTAAATGCATATCAGGTAAATTATTAATGGACGGCTACAACAAACGGTAAGTAATTTTTAGCACGGAGTCTAAATTTAGACTGTTGCCTATTGCCTATGGAATGCTACATTGATACATCACAAATTTACATAATTGAATTAAGCATGGACATATACATGTCAATGCTAAAATATAAATCATGTAAATTATCAACGAATAACTATAACACACTGCAAATAGTTTTAACATGGAAGCTAGACTACAGACCGTTGCCTATGAGATGTAGTATTGAGACATCAATAAGTTACATAATAGCATTTAACATGGAACAAATGTCAATATTAAAATACATATCGTGTAAATTATTATTGAATAACTACAAAACACTGTAAATAACTTTAGCATTGAGGCGAATGTTTTATGTTGCCTATAAAATGTTGCATTGAAACATTAATAAATTACATAATAGCATTTTATTGGAATCTATTCCAACGAATATATTAAAGCATTTTCATGATGTACTGATGACCAAATAAAATAATAATTAGACAATAATAGTCGAAGACACAAGCGTCGGACAGAAACCTAAAAGAAAAGCAAAAGGAAAGAAAATAAAAAGAGGAAGAAAAAGAAAAAGGAAAATCATGAACATGGTGGAATGATTAAAGCAAATTAGGTAGAAAATCGGTAAAGCAAAATCTGATGGAATGATCATTCCAGCACACACTTTTGACCGTGAAAACAAACTCTATGAAGGACACGCAACGAACCAGAAGTGAAAACAAGCAGCTAACGATCACTACCTTAAGGGATTTACGGCCGCAATGATAAAACCAGAAGAGTTCGGTAAAAAGCATCACGCATGTTCATGTATGCAATGGAGATAGAGTAATGTACTCAGAGCATGGTGTTAACGTATGTAACATTACAAGAATAACGTACGTAATGCAGTTTGAAGTTTGAATTCAAAATCATCCCGTTGGGTTGATTCTAGAAGGTTAACTGATGTAACGAATATCATTAACATACGTAAAGAGGGATCGCAATGTATGCAATGCAAAGTATGTAGCTACTGTACTACACTAAAACGAAGCCAACATATGTAACATGTCAAGGTTAACGTACGTAAAATACCTAGCATACATTAAGGACGAGATATATCATACACTGTATGTAAAAGGCACCAATGGTCACTTAGTCTCCAAATCCTATAAATACCATTTCATTTGGTATTAACCATATAACAACCTCAAGCGTTTTATATAATCATCTGAGTTATTTATACACATTATTTGTTGTTGTAATTGAGCTTAATTGATAAGAGTTTGAGTGTTATTTCACTCATTCATACACAAGAGAAAAGAATGGATTGTAGATTTGATTGGTGTTACTAAGATCGTGGATCCCGCATTATTAGAACCATAATCTAAATCCAATGAGGTTTTTTAGTATAGAAAGCTAGAAAAGTTATTAGAAAATAGTTTATCTTGAGCCGATAAAAGATAATGTTTAAACGGTTTATCTTGGACCGATAGAAGATAAGAGTTGTACGGTTTACCTCAGACCAATTAAAGACAGGCGTAAAGATTTATCTTAAACTTATTGAAAAAGATAACAAAGAAGAGAGGACGTAAGTCAGTTAGGGCCAAACCTCTATAAATTACTTGTGTCATTTACGTTCCGCATTTATGTATCGCTTCCATATGAAAAGAGTTCATTGCTCTTCACAGCACTATTCAACCCCCTTCTAGTCGTGGTATCAACCCAATAATTGGTATCAAAGCAATCTCTAATAGTAGTAGGCTTAACATCCAAGGAAAAAAATCCAAGCGAATGATTTTGCTCCGGTAAAAGGTCTTGTCTTACCGACCATCATTTTTCGACGGATCAAATTTTATGACATAGAAGAAAAATATGTCCATCTTCATTTGAGCTTATGATATTAAATTTGGAAGATCATTTGTATTGGTCTTTGTCCAATGGCTCATTCAAGAGCTTTGAAGAATATAATGATGAGCATTGAAAAAATGATCATTATTTATAAAGCGACACAATTGTTATGTATATGCTCGAAACATGAAAGAACACGATAGAATTTCTTTTTCTGAAAGTGCAAAAAAAATTTGAAAAATACTCGAGGTCACTCACGAAGGCACAACCCAAGTCAAGGAGATAAATGTAAATATTCTTCTCCTTGACTACGAGTTATTCATGATTAAAAATAACGAGTCCATAACAAGTATGCTCGACCAATTTTCGGTCACTACAAATGGACTGACGTGCTTTGGTAAACCAAAATCGAGTAGTAAAAAAAGTGAAGAAAATATTATGATTAATACCTCGTGAATGGGACAGAACAGTGATGGCAATAATGGAATCAAAAGATCTAAATACTTTAGACTTTAGCGCTCGTGTGGGGTTCATTAATAAATCACAAGATCGTGTTATGCTAAACCGAAGCCCAAAAAAAATCTAGAGTTTTCAAGCCAATAAAAAGTCCGACCATGAAGAAGAAGTTCCGATAAATGATGATGATGAAGAAAAGTCAGCATTTTAAACCAAAAAACCCAAAAAATATAAAACTTCCTAAAGCGGAGAAGAAAAGACATCAATTGACAACCCTGGGAAGAATCGGAAAAGTTCGACAAAATTGTCGAAATTGTGAAATACCTGGACAGTTTGCTAAAAACTGTCGTGGCTCAACTTCTAAAAAGGAAGGTCATAGCCATTTGGAGTGACGATGATGAAGAATATGAGAAAGTACATACAAATCTCACACTCATGGCACGAAGCTCCTATGACGATAGCGACAATAAAAGTGAGGTAAGTACTTCATCTCAAGACGAGTTTTTTAATGCTTTCGAGTCATTATATAGATTTTCAAGAATTGCACAAATCAATAAATGGCTCAAAATTAAAAATAAAATATTGGAATATGAAATTTCTAAAATACGAGAAAAGAAAGAATTTATTGAAATTAATTATTATTGTTTTAAAAAATAAAATAAAATAAATTAAAAGATAATTTGCAAAAAGTTCAATATGGACTTAAATATTTGAAAAATTATTTTTTATCTAGAAATTAAAATTTCGAAAAACTTCTTTCAATACAAAGATTTTCTACAAAATACACAAGGAATTGAATTTGAATAAATTGATAAAAATAAATCCAATACAAATAAATATTTAAGTTGATAATACTCTATTGTGATAGATGTTCGAAAACCGGGCATCATTCTTCAAATTGTAAGAGCTTACGACGAACAATTAAAATAAAAAAAATTAGATTCCAAAAAGAACCATAAATCCACATGTCGTCTATTTATCTAAATAAAAACGAAAGGAAGTTGGTTGGATTTCTAGGATCCAAATTAATTTTAATTGCTTGTTGCTTATTTTCTAAATATATCCTGCCCGGTAATTGTAAAACTTAGGGAAGGTTATTGTTTTTAAGGGAAGAAAATTATTTAATTGCAAAATTCAGGAGGAGCATGCACATTTTACAAATGAGATTTTTACTATATTTGTTTTAACATACGTTTTTGCTAATGATAAAAAAGAGGGGCAAAAATATAGATTTATACATCAGAAGAAGAAGAAGAAAATTTTGGTCTAAGGAGAAACTAAATCTTCCGACAAAATAACTAACAACAATAGGCAAAGTCGAAAACTTTGATCTCTATATTTTATTTGCATTTCTTACGGGTATAAATCTCATCAAGAATTGTTGTTTGCCATCATCAAAAAGGACGATATTGTTGGAGTATTTTATTCCATACAAAGATATTAAAGTATTTTGATGATGTGTTGATAACCAAGTAAAACAATAATTAGACAACAATAGTCGAAGACATAAGAATCGGACAGAAATTCAAAAGAAAAGTAAAAGGAAATAAAATAAAAAGAGGAATAAAATGATAAAGGAAAACCATGAATGTGGTGGAATGATTAAAGCAAAAGATGAAGAAAACTGGTAAACTAAAAATTGATGGAACGATTACACCAACGGACACTTTTCACCTTGATAACAAACTCTACAGAGGATATGGGACGAATCAAAAGTGAAACAAACTGATAACGATCGCTACCTTAAGGGATTTACGGCCACAATGATAGAACCAGAAGAGTTTGATAAAAAGCATCAGGCATATTCATGTATGCAATAAAGAGAGTAATGTACTCAAAGTATGGTGTTAACGTACGTAACATTACAAGAATAACATACATAATGTAGTTTGAAGTTTGAATTCAAAATATCATATTGGATTTATTCTAGAAAGTCAACTGATACAACAGATAAATGACGTTATTATAACATATGCAAAGAGAGATCGCAACATACGCAATGCAAAAGACAGCTACTGGACTATACTAGAACGAAGCTAACGTACATAACATGTCAAGTTTAACGTACGTAATAAAGCTAATGTACGCTAAGGATAACATATAGCGTATGCTATAATGCAAAAGGCAGCAATGGTTAAGATCCAAAGCCTATAAATACTACTTTACTTGGTATTAACCATACAACAACTTCAAGCATTTCATACAATCATCTGAGATATTTATACACATTATTTTTTGTTGTAATTGAGCTTAATTGATAAGAGTTTGAGTGTTATTTCACTCATTCATACATAAGAAAAAATGAAGCACTGTGAATTTCATTCGGTGTTATTAAGATCGTGATCCAGCATTATTAGAATCATAATCTACATCTAGTGAGGTTTTTTCTAGTACCGATAGAAAGTTAGGAAGATTATTTTCTTGTCTGATAGAAAAGAAAAAAAGTTTATCTTGGATCGATAGAAGACAAGAGTTGTACGGTTTAACTCGGACCAATCAAAGACAATGCGGAAGGTTTATCTTAAACTTATTGAAAAAGATAACAAATAAGAGAGGACGTAAGCCAATTAGGGCCGAACCTTTATAAATCACTTATATCATTTATATTTCGTGTTTATTTATCGTTTTCATACGAAAAGAGTTCACTACCCTTCACATCAGTATTCAACCCCACTTCTAATAGCCGTACATTTAACATAGACAATCTTAAATTTCATAAGTTATACGTAAAAAAATCCCCATCTTAAATGCAGTATATGCGCTTGTGGATATATATACGAGGCATTCCGACCCGTGCGATGCACCGGTTTTGTTTTTTGATAAAAGTTTGAACTTTTGCTTATGTTTAAAACTCAATATTTTATTTGATATTATAATTTACGAACGACTTCAAGTCAAAATTATGTATTTTTTCCTTTCTATTCATTACTCAAGGTGATATTTTTAATATGTTGTATTTTGTTATTATAGCAAACTCATTTAATTTATCTGTTCAAATCGGATGTACTAACACTCACCGCAAAAGGGTGTAAATATTGGTTTCTCACTAATGATTCTATATATAAAAAAAGAAAATATTTTGCGATGCGCGGACCTTATTTCTTTTCAATAATAATTCATTGCACATGATAAATTCAATCTAATATTTCTCAAAGAGCATTCGAAAGCAACTACTTAGCGTATAATCATAAGATGCGCAAAATACATAGTAATAACCTATATGAATATTTTGAAACGTGTGATTTCATAGTAATAATAGCATGATCTTTGTAATTCCATAGTAATAACCTACATGAATATTTTGAAACGTGTGATTTCATAGTAATAATAACATGACCTTTGTAATTCCATAGTAATAACCTACATGAATATTCTAAAACGTGTGATTTCATAGTAATAATAACATGACCTTTGTAATTCCATAGTAATAACCTACATGAATATTATTATTACTTATAGATCGATGATTTGTAACCAAATTTAGAGTCATTTACTCACCTAATTAAAAACTCAATTAATATAGTGTCATTAGATAAAAATTAAAGTCATTAAGACTTAACATTTATAGCACATGACTGAATCTTTATATATATATATATTATATATATATATATATATATAAAAAAGATATGGTAATATATTAATATTATTGGACATTTGATATTAATATTAAATTCAATATAAAGAGAGAGAATCGATAAAATAGTCAAGTGACGACTAACACAAAAAACTATACAATCCCTTATTGTTACGGAAATATTAACAAATGAAAGCATACAACAAATGATTAAACGAACATGTTGACGGACAAAAAGGAATAAGTTTCATCGTTTCATTTTTATATTTTTTGATAATAATATCAATAAACATACGTTACCCATATTGAGAGTTGGGGCATAGTACGTGTTGGAGATTGCTATTGATTTACTGGCCAGTGGTCACCCACCCCCACCACCACCCATCCCTCTTTTTCTCCAGTTCTTTTTTTTTTTATATATATCACTGTCGTTGAAATGGACCCCCTTTTCTTTCCCAACACACCACCACCACCACTACCCCCGTGGTTGTGCCTTTCTTTCTTCCGGAAACAAAAACAACCGAAACACATTACCTAATTTGCTTCGACTCTTTGTTAAAACTTTCCCACTTTTAGTAACTTTCCTCTCTCTCTCACTTTATGTTGCTTAATATTTAGTATAAATCACGGCCTCCTTTTTCTCTTTCGTTACATAATCGGTTACGTCTGGGCGACAAAGAGGTTGTTGTTGGTGACTGTTGATAACCGTGAAGTGGGATAGGATAGTGGATGGGATTTTGTTGTAGTCGGTAAAAAAACATACTACGAAAATTGATCAACTATGAGTCGAAATGCAAGCATATCGAGAACACCACAATATGGATGTTGATGTCGGTAAAATGAAGTTAAGCTTCAACACGATCTATTTTCTTTTACTCAAATCTGTGAGTACATAAAGAAAAGAGCTGAGGTCTTTGTTAGTTTAGTTTTGATAAAGGGAATGAGATTAGGATTAGTTTTTGGATTTGCTTGTTTGAAAGGGCTGTGGTTCGAAGAGTTTTTTTTTTTTGGTTGTTTGAAACTGTAGTTGATGGAAATAGTATTTTTCTTGGTCGATGTTGTTGTTGTTAGATATGACAATGGGATTTAGCACACAGAATTGGTGTGGTTTTTTGCTATATTTTTCTTTTATCATCTGTGGATGGTTTTTATACCTGCTTCAAGCATTAATACTTCGGCAACACTTCATATTCATCAATTATGATAATGGTTTGCATACCTTCATTAACACAGGCCTAATAATGAGGAATAAGTGTATACTTCACCAACACTTCACATTCATCAATTATGAGGATGGTTTGTATACCTTCATTAACACAGGCCTAATAATGAGGAATAAGTGTACACTACAGACTAATCTTTTCGTTTTCTTAAGGCACTCATGATTCCATTCGAAGCACTAATTGTAGGCAATATGTACTTACCATTAAGCATGAACATTAAATCAATGTACTTACTCTTGAAGCCTCCATATTTATAAGGGGACTCAATCTTTTAATATAACGAGGCCTTACGAACCCGTGCGATGCACCGGCTTTGCTTTTGGTTGAATATCTACGTGTTTTGTACGTAATATTTGTGGAGATGTTTATATACTTTTTATCAAGGTTGTGTCAATATTTGTAATATAAGTTTTATATAATCAGTTATATGTAATGTATTAGGTTGTTTATTTTTTTTTGTTCAATAAGTCTGTGATTTGTGTTTGTTATCACGGGATGAGGCTTTAAGTACCCGTGCGATGCACCGGCTGAAATTGGTTACAACATTTACCTGTGATCAATATTCATAAATTGATTTCATAAAGGACTTCAATTCGAATTCCCAATATTTATTTGCAACAACAATTCGCATTCCCAATACCAACATTTATTTGCTTACAACTCTCTGTACGAAAATGGACACTGTTCAGATTTTCTAAGCCATTGTACAATGTTGTTAAGCTTCCGATGCCAATTCCCTGATTGTGTTTCTTCAAGACTCTCACGATCGTCCCCAATGGAAGCGTCAGGAAACTCAACAATACCTCCGCAAAATCGCTGTTGGCTTCTGCATATAGTTACTTCGTTTTTTGTTTATTAGTGACGACTTTCAAGTTGAACTTGACATAATTATTAGACATCTTGTATGTATAATATATATATATATATTATATATATAAATGTTGAAAAACAACACAACTGATGATATCTGAATCTGGCCTTGGTATTTATAGATAATAGACACAGCAATAAACCAAGGGTCGGTCTCTCCAAATCACAGTAGACCCTTCATCTTCCCCAAGACTGATTGACTTCAAACTTCTTCATGCGTGTCTATTAAACTGACTTGAGAAATGTACCGAAAGTGACATATGTGACCCTTCATCTTCCCCTCATTAAGGTATTGCCCTTTGGCATGGAATTTTTATCATAATAATTGGTATCATTACCCCTCATCAATGAATTTTTTGGGTGAATCTTTCAATATATATGATATATATATATATATATATGACTCAATATATCCAATTCCCCGAATTTTTCAATATCTACAATAAAAAAATTAATACTTTATTAGTTTAAAAACTTACATTTGAAAAATAGGATACGGATAAATTAAGTTGGAAAATAACTAAAATCTAAAATAAAATTATGAGGGTTGTGGTGCGGACTGGAATGTGGAATAAAATAAAATAAGAGTGACACACAGTGAATTGGGTTGGTTATGTAATATGCCTTGAAGGTTTGAGGTGTGTTACAGGAAGTTGTACTGAAACCGTTTTGAAGAGGTTTAGTATGCAAGAAGCAAAGCTATTGAGTACTTTGCGTAGCCACTCTGAACTATCTAACAAGGAGTCACCTAGTAGTGATAAGGATTAAGGAGTGTGCCTACATGGAAAGAACTCCTTATAATTCATTAATTGATGGCATTACGTAAGCAATGGTGTGTACTAGACTAGATATTGCACATGCAGTGGGAGTTGTTACTAGGTTTATGAGCAATTCAGGCAAGCACCATTGAGAAGTAGTAAAGTGGATCCTTAGGTACTTCGGAGGTGCCACAAAGAAAGCCTTATGTTTTGAAGGCAAAGTATTGCATTGGCAGGCTACATCGATGTTGATCTGGAAGGAGGTAACCTTGATAAAAGGAGGAGTACATTTGGGTATGTATTTACTTCAGGTGTGTTGGGTTTATTTGGGCCAAATGATTAAAATTGTGAGGGCCCAAAATAATTCTCCTGCAGCCCACCTCAAAGATTGACCTGCCCTAATCTTGAAGAAATTTCATTATGACCGGATTAATCCTGGCCATTTATTTGGTTCCTTTTAATCCCGACCGTTAGTTTTATATTATACCCTAATATAAAACCCTACCCCCCAGCAAACCCTACCCTCATTTCTCTCTTTCTGTCTTCCGCCTCCACCCCTCCCTTATCTCTCCCGATTTTCTTTCCTCTTTCTCCTCGGTTGACCCTGTTCTTCCGATATGGAAACTAAATCAGGTCCGATTTTCTCTCTTCGTTTGTTGTTCCGATTCTCCTATAAATTTCATTTCCGTGTGAGATGAAAGAACAACACAACGAATTGAGAGCAAGTAATTTGTTTACTTCGATTTTTTTTCTCTGTGAAATAAATCGAGTGTTTTGTGGGTGAGGCTTGTGAGATAATTCGGGATCTGAGTTTTCTGGGGGTTTTCGGTTAAATCTTGCTGAGTGCTTCGATTCCTCCGGTGGTTGCTTCCGGTCCGGTGGTGGGTTCCGTTTTTTCTGGTGCTGGCCGCGGGTCATTTGAGTCCTGGACGTGGCTACGGAGACTGAGGACTGAGCCGGGCTGTTTTCAACAGTGACATCACTTCCGATCGGTTTCGGCCAATTGGTTTGCGTTTTCTTTACTCACTGTTTTATTTCCAGTATTTTAGTTTAATTTATTTAAATAGAAGTTGTGTAATCCCTAATCCCTATCCCGAGTAGATTTGTGTAATAGTTATATTCGTTATAATTATTGTAATAATTCGTCACCCGATTCGGACCAATACTCAACATTGGTACCAGAGCTTTGGTTCGGATCTATCTGAATCGGGTCAACCCGGATCGCTCAGGTATATCGGCTTTACCCCTCTCCTTTACTGTATGTTTTTTCTTGCTCGTTGTTCTTTGTGATATTTTTTTCCGATCGTTGTTCTTATTTTTGGGGCTCACTGTTCTTTGTGATATTTGTTGGACTCGCTGTCCTTCGTGATATCTTGCGACCCACTGTTCTTCGTGATATTTGGGGGTTGACTGTCTCGGCCCTGTTGTTATTGCTTCTGCTGCGTATGCTGTTCAACGCATTGTTGGTGATATTCTGTGTGATTATTACTGCGATATTACTTCGTGTTTATTTTGAATCTGGAATTTTTCATAATCGGGCATTGAAACCCTCCTGCCTGGACCGCTTAAGTGTCCTCGGATCTTGTAGGGGCCTGGTATTGAATTTTTTCGGATTCGTTTAATTTTATTTATCTGTGTGATTTTGCTGATTACTTTGTGTTTCTGAGATTTGATAAAATCAACCGTCTCCTTCTTGTTTGTGTTTTTCACAAATTTTCAAAAACTTTGTTCATTTTGAAAATTAAAATGGGAACGATCTCTGCCTTCTCTGTGGCCCCATTTGATGGAAAAGGTGATTTTGCCATTTGGCAACAGAAAATGAAAAGCATACTCATTCAACAAAAATGTTTCAAAGCTATTGATAACTCTTTCGCTTCTAATGTGACTGCGGAGAAAAAGGCTGAACTTGATGAGTTTGCTTATTCTGCGATTATCTTGAACCTATCTGACTCTGTGATAAGAAAATTAGGTAAACATGGTTCGGCTAAAGAATTATGGGAAAAATTAGAAGAAATATATACTGAAACTTCGTTGCCCAATAAACTGTTTCTTCTCGAAAAATTTTTCCGCTACAAGCTCGATCTAAATAAAACATCGATGCTAATTTAGACGTGTTTACAAAACTGGTTCAAGATATAAAGTTAACGGGAGATAAAAACATCGATGATTACACTCCGATTGTTCTTTTGAATGCTATTCCTGATTCTTACAGTGATGTGAAATTTGCCATTAAATATGGTAGAGATCAAGTGACTTTGGATATTGTTGTTAACTGCTTGAAAAGCAAAGAATTAGATTTGAAAAACAATAAAGGTACCGCTCTGAGAAACCTTGGCGAGGTTAATTTTGTCAAAGGAAGACCACAAAACCGTTTTAAAAATAAAAAGTCTTCCAACAGTCAAAATAACCAAGCCAACAAGAAAAAGTGCAATGAAAAATTTCGGTTTAAACCTAGACCTACTAATCGTAAATGTTACAATTGTGGTGAATACGGTCACTACATTCAAGACTGCACTAAACCTAAGAAGAACTAAAGAATCAACAAAGCTAACTTAGCTGTTGGTGAAAATCTAGGTGATGTGTTTATGATTTCTGATGCTATGCATGCTTCTGTGAACTTTGTGTTAGCTGACCTTGGTGAAAATGATTGGCTGGTTGATTCTGGATGCACATTTCACATGACTTCATACAAACAACTTTTTTCTAGCTATCGCGATCTGAAAAATCGATATGTGTCTATGCCTGATCATGTAAAACGAGACGTTGCTGGAATAGGAACCGTGTGCCTTAAATTTGAATCTGGAAATTCAATAACGTTGGAAAATGTTAGGCACGTTCCTCACTTAGCCCATAATTTAATGTCTTGTGCATGTCTTGAAGATGATGGTTTTGAAGGTACTTGGGGTAAGGGTGCAATGAAAGTTATGAAAGGTCCCAAAACCTTTTTTGTTGCCATTCGTAAACTGAACCTATATATTTGCTCCACTGTTAGTAACTCTTCCGTAAATGCAGTCCATGGAGATAAAACTGAAATCTGGCATAAATAGTTAGGTCACATCAGTGGTAAAGGTCTTGAAATACTGCACAAAAATGGTTGTTTTGGGAATGATAAAATATCTGACTTGCCATTTTGTGATAACTGTGCGTATGGTAAGCAACATCGTGCGAACTTTCCTCATTCACCTTCCCCAAACCCCCCTAAGAGTTCAAATGTGTTTGAGTATCTACATGCTGATGTGTGGGGACCTGCCAGTGTTCCGACACATGGCGGAAACCGATATTTTTTGTCTGTGATTGATGATTATTCCAGGAAAGTCTTTGTGTTTCTTCTTAAGAATAAATCTGATGTGTTTGACACGTTCAAAACGTGGAAAATTTTAATTGAAAATCAAACCTAAGAAAATTAAAATTTTGAGAACCGACAACGGCCTGGAATTTTGTAATAATTTGTTTGATACTTTGTGTGCGGAAAGTGGTATTCAAAGGCATAGACAAAGACCCTACACCCCCAACAAACGGAATCGCCGAGCGCATGAACCGAACCCTCCTTGATAGGTAAGGTCTATGATCGTCATCGGATTGTCAAAATGTTTTTGGGGTGAGGCTTTATCTACAGCTGCCTATATTATAAACAGATCTCCATCTGTCCCTTTGAATGGAAACTATCCAGAATCTGTGTGGACTGGTAGTAATATTGATTTCTCAAATCTTCGTGTATTTGGGTGTGCTGCATATGTTCATCATAAACATAATAAACTAGAACCTAGATCGATAAGATGTGTGTTCTTAGGCTACCCGGAGGGAGTTAAAGGATTTATGTTATGGCTTAAGGGCGAACCAGGGTTTAAGGTGCTAATTAGTCGGGATGTTATATTTAATGAAGATGAATTTCCTTGTCTTGAACATCCTGCACCCGCACCCGTGCACATGCCTAATCCAGAATTTGTTTCTAACTACCCTACCTTGAGAGTGAGGTGGAGCCTGAAAATGATGAAACTTTGCATGCTGAAAATGAAAATCATTCCGAAAATTCTAGTGATGAAATAATTGAGAATGTTGATGAAAATTCTGATCTGTCCAACTATCAATTAACTAGAGATAGGCCTAGAAGAGAGAATGTTAGGAGGCCTCATCACTTTGATGATTTTCATATGATGTCTCATGCTTGCAATGTGTTTGAATCATTAGATAATAACGAACCTAAAAGCTACAAAGATGCTTTAAAATTTGAAAATGCTTCTGATTGGTTAAATGCTATGAATGATGAAATAAATTCCCTGCATGTTAACCAAACCTGGACTCTTGTTCTAAAACTTGATCGTTGTTCTCTTGTGGACTATAAGTGGTTATTCAAGGTTAAAAATGAAGTAGAGAATATCAGATTTAAAGCTAGGTTGGTTGCTAAAGGTTTCACTCAAAAGGAAGGAATTGATTATACTGAGATATTTGCTCCTGTTGTGAAATTCACCACCGTGCGTGTCATGCTTGCTTTAGTTGCTCACTTCAATTGGGAATTAAAACAAATGGATGTTAAAATAGCCTTTCTTCATGGAGAATTAAATGAGAAAATTTATATGAGGCAGCCAGAAGGTTTTGTTGACCCTAATAAACCTGATCACGTTTGCCTTCTTAAAAAGGCTCTTTATGGCCTGAAACAGTCTCCAAGGCAATGGAACAAGAAATTTGACTCTTATATACTTTCTTTAAAATTCAAACGTAGTTCATATGACCCTTGCCTCTATTTTAAAGAAAACTCCAATGTTTCTATCTTCTTGCTTATCTATGTGGATGACATGTTACTTGTAAGCTCATGCATGAAATTGATTGATCTGTTAGGAGTATGCCCTCGAATGCCACTCAGAGGTTGTTGAGAGAGGGCATTGTACTTGTAATTATGTAAACCATTTATATAAGGCAAATGAATGTTTCTTTATTTACTGGTAGTTACTGGCATTCCTAACTCGTAAATAAACATATAGAAACTAGTCCGTGTATTTGAGAGCAAAACGTTCCACTCCTTATCGATAAGGGGTCGGCACTGGAAAGGTTATAGCTCAAATACTTAATAGTTCGCAAGTCGATGAAACTTGACTGGGCGTTAAGTTTATGTGAAGACTTGTATGACGTGTTCTTTGACATGGAGAGTGCCTGTCGAACACTAATGGTTAGTGGGAGCACACATTATAGGTATGCTAATTGGATTAGTGTACTCGAACCGACTCACCCTCGATTCGTCACATGGATTTCACTCCGACAACCAATGACGGAATCGAAAGGTTGTGATAGGTATTCGTGAACCTTCGACTTGAGGATTTAGTAGGGATGTGCTTGTGACGTCAAGATTTTCATTAGAGTAGTTCGACCTCGTAAACCTAAGGCGGGGTCAACCTCGACGTGCATCTTAACGGCAAGTAGCAGGTGTCCCATCAATACCAAGATAGAATTCTTTCTCCCGTTAGTGAGCGGGTTATATGTCCTATGCGGTTATCGCGATGAGATCATAAGTCTTTGGCCAAAGCATCGAGCTAGTTGTATTAGATACACGACACCGATGATCTCGATTTGCATTAACGCATGCATAGCGCAAGCATGATAGGGTTTGACCGACCGTGACCCTATAACTTGATCGGGACATTTGAAAGAAGGGTTTATACGTATACCGGTATTCACGACAGAATGGTTCTTGAATGATCCCAATCATTCGCTCTTAGTCGGGTACAGTGTAGGCCACCAGCCGGCTAGGTGGTGCTACTACTCTTTGGTTCCTCCCATTGCCGATCGAGACGGACCTACCGAGTCGCGCATTAGGATTGACGACGGAATGAATTGAGCTAATTCTCTCATTATGAATATCGATATCGATATCTAAATTGGGACATTAGATGTTTAAATCGATTTATCTGATAAATTGATTTACGGCTTAACGGATTAAATATATCACCGGGTGATTAATTTAATTCATGAATATAATTATTTCTTGGAGAAATTAATTATGTTATTTTGTGTTTGATATGTTTAATTAATCGATTAATTAATCGACACAAATACATCGGAACAATCTGAGTTTATCTGTTTGGACTCACGGAGTCCGAAATGAACCGAACTCATTCGCTTTTCATGATAGCCCCATTATGCTTCCACCCACTTTCCCATTGTCTTTTCTTCCATTTATTAAGTGATGATAATGACTTGGTGGGACAAGACTTCATGTTACATGAGTTGTAAACATGAGGGTGGAAATAATATAAGATGATGTCTTTGACAAACTCTCCCACTTACTTGATTCCATTTCCAACGTGAGGTTGAAGAGGAGAGAGAGATAGAAGTCTTCTTCATCATCTTCATTATTCATCTTCTTCATTCATCTTCTTCACAACTTCTTAGAGATATTTTGTGAGGAAATATTGAGAGAGATAGATATTCATACACTTAGAGTGATATTAATATCTATAACAAGCTTCATCACCTAGCTCTAGCCGTATCCCTGAGGATAGCAAGGTGTTGTCATTCCGTCTGCTTTTCCGGCGCGTGGCAAGTAGAGACGCGGTGCTTTCGGCGCTGGATCGCTCAAGGGCTTGGAGCGGATTGAACTCGTAGAGATCAAACTAAAGCTTGGGGAATAGCTCAAGAGAAGGTTACCATTTAATCAACGGACTTCGAGGGTTAGTTTCTTACGACTCTTGCTTTTCGCTTTTTGATATTCGTATATACGTAGCTCGATCGATCCTCGTAGGATTCGGATCGAATTAATTTTCGCTTTACCGCTCACTGGCCTTCGCTTTAGGCACCAAATCCCAACAAAGGGTATCGGAGCGTAGGTCTTGCGATCGTATATACGATATTGGCATTTGGAATGCTCGATTAGATGGTGAATGATTTGGAATCATTTTAGTCATAATCGTGGTATATGTTTTTCGCTCGTAATAATTGTATTTTTCGTAAGTTTATGTCTAAATATAAATCTTAAATTTCGGGAAATATGATTTATATTGAAGATATGAAAGTCGTAAAATATTGATATTGATATCCTCGAAAATCTAGCCCGAATCGTCGTTTGACGACTTTTTGGACAAAAAGGGTATTTTGGCCGAGAATGACTCGACCGTGTCCTCGGTGACACGGCCGTGTCCGCAAAGGTGGCCAGCCATCGCTCGGAGACCCGACCGTGTCGAGACACGGGCGAAACCGCCGAAGTGACTCGACCGTGTCCTCGATGACACGGCCGTGTCCTAGCCTACCAAGTCATCGCCAGCGACCCGACCGTGTCCTAGACTCGGCCGTGTCCTCGCCGGATTCTTCCGAGCGTGACTCGCCAAGCCAGTGCGTGATCGCCGGTAGGCCGCCGAGGGTGACTTGGCCATGCCGGTCTGTTTTCACCCGGCCGATTTTTCGTGTATTCTTGAAAATTAATCTCCCGCATGTTAAATCGATTTAATATGATTAAAATGATTTATGGTATTTCATTTTATAAGGGAAATTTGATTAATTGGAATATTTATGGTCGATCAATTATTTTGAACGTTATCGAATTACCGATTGTGTGAATCGATCGATCGGTTCATATTGTTGATCGGATCAATGTATCTCTACGCTTTCCATTTATATAGTATTTATCGATGAATGCTTTTGAATGGGGATGTGGTTCGTGGACTTAGATTTGAATCGGACGATTTATTCGATCGCGTTGTAAAGGCCGTTTTGAGCCTATTTATTTTACTAGAAATGTTTGTATCTAGGATGCAATTTTCGATGTAAAATTTATATGTAATGACGAAGACCGGAGGAAGATCCATTTCGAGAAGACGAAGATTCAAGACGAAGACTTGTAATTAGATTACGAAGTTTTTGTTTTCTAGGAACGGTCCATGAACCACATGTTGGTAGCAACTATGTTGTGAATGGTTTTTTCATATTGTATGAATGCCTCAAACGCGCTAATATGATTAATGTGCAAAGTGTAACGTTAATCGCGAAAATTCTCCCACTATAAATAATTAAGTTTATAAGGTTTCAAGGTTTTCCTTCCCTCCATCGAGTTTTAGGGAAATTGAAATCCAAACCGGATGTGCTATGCTTCCGAGTTATCGGGGTAGTCGTTCGAGGAGGACGGATAAATTACCGAGAGCGCATTGGATGCCTTCGGTTGGAGCAAATTTTATCCCTAGAAACCTGATAGGTTGCCGGATAAGATTCAATTGTGAAACTGATTTGCGTCGATGGTATAAACTTAACTTGTTCACGAACCATAGAAATCGTATAGGTTGAGGGGAGTGAACAAGGGGAAAAAGAAGATCGAATCATCCATTAGATGGGTTGGTGTTGACACCACTTTATGAAAATTAATAGACTAGAAACCTGCTCGGTTGCCCTCTATTAAGATTTATAAAGAACTCGATCACCACTATGAAGTAGAGCGACGATACTTCCGGATCTCACATGGGAGTGTGTTATTCCGATAAAAATAGTGGGAGCTGGGTAACAAGAATAGAAAAGACCTTAAATTCTATACTCGTAACATAATTGAATGAGTCACTAATTAACTGCTATACTTAATGCATAAATCTCAATATGACAATGAATCCACTCGCAATTCTACTCAAAAGAACACCTTAATGGGACCTAACTTTGTGGATTGGCTCGCAACTGATGATTGTCCTCAGATAGAGGCACCGGGATATGTCTTGGAGACGGACATTCCGGCGCCTCCTATGCGGACTCGAGCCAATCAGAAGAGATTGAAAACCACGAAAAGTGGGTTAAGGATGACGTGAAAGTCCGTGCTTATATGATGGCTTCCATGTCTAATGAGCTTCAGAGAGCTCATGAGAAAATGACTTCGCTAGGCATTCTATCTCACTTAACCGAGCTTTATGGTGAGCACAGCAGAATCGCTAGATATGAGATATCCAAGCAACTGCTCGGTGCAAGGATGAAGGAAGGTGAGAAAGTTGGGGAACACGTCCTCAAAATGATATCCATGATCGAGAGATTGAGGCTCTTGATTTTAAAATGGATACTTCTCTCCAAACCGACCTTATCCTACGCCTCTCTCGATTCCTTCTCACGCTTTGTTATGAACTTCAACCGCAATGAGATTGCATGTAATTTAGCCGGGCTAATGAACAACCGGTGACCGCCGCCTCGATGAAGACCTCATGGATGAAGGAGTCTCGCACTTGTGATTTCTTCCGACTTCGTAAGTCTAAGAATAAGAAGAAAAAGACCAAGAAGCGATCGACCACAAGCTAAGGACCTTAAGGGAAAGGGCAAGGCCCCGATGGTTCCAAAGAACAAGAAGAAGAAGGATGCTTGTCTCAAGTGCGTGAGTCGGGCCACCGGGCTAGAGACTGTCCGATTCTTCATGGCACTTCGTGTACAAAACTTTTAGTTTTGGAAACAAATTGTTCGCTATCGTATTTTCTACTTCGGATACCGGATTCTCGTGCTAGTTCTCATATTTGTACCGTGAATCAGATCTGAACAAAGTAGGAAGCTTGGAGCCGGAGAAGTTATGATCACAAATAAGCGGGCATAGTGTCGAGGCGACCACATAGATCACTTCTTTTGGGTTTAGAATCCGCTTTGTTTTGACTTTAGAAGATGTACTTGTTTTGCCCAAAGGGCACAAAAACATTGTATCCATTCGGCCATGGACCGAAAAGGCTTTTCATTTTTCATTGGTTATGGGTCCCTCAAAATTTTTTTTAGAAATAAACTAGTGGGTACCGCTACATTGTTGAACGGATTGTATCATCTAAATCTCAAAGAACAAAGTAGTTGTGAATACTATGACTAGAAAACGTGGTAGGGATGAAACCAATCAAGTTTTGAAATGGCATCTTAGACTTGGTCATATTGGTCGACCAAGGTTTACAAGATGGAAAAAGATGGACTTATGGGTCCATTGGGATCGGATCCCTTTCCTACTTGTGAATCTTGCCTTAAAGGCAAATGACTAAGTCCCCTTCGCAGGGACTTTTGAAAGAGCCGCTAATAAATCGGGATTAATCCATACCGACGTATGTGGTGCTTTAGAAGCAAAGACGTGACGGATATAAATATTTCATTACGCTTAGATGATCATACTAGGTATGGTTATGTATACTTAATGAAACATAAATCCGAGGCCTTTGAGAAATTCCAGAATTCAAGGCCCCGGTCGAGAAACAAACTGGTAATCATATCAAAGCACTTCGGTCGGACCGAGGTGGCGAGTATATGAGTACGGAGTTTGACGAGTTCCTTAAGGAACATGGAATAGTTTCACAACTAACACCTCCAGGTACTCCTCAGTTAAATGGTGTGTCAGAAAGAAGGAACCGGACCCTGTTGAACATGGTCCGTTCCATGCTGGGCTATATTGACTTGCCGATTTACCTGTGGGGGTATGCACTGATCGCCGCGTATATCTTGAACAGATGTCCTTCCAAATCCATTCCTAAAACTCCACATGAGATATGGGAAGGAAGGAAACCAAGTCTTAATCACATTAGGATTTGGGGATGTCCCGCCTATGTCAAGAAGACTAAGGTGGAAAAGTTGGAAGCTAGGTCTGCGAAGGGACGTTTCATAGGATTCCCGTCTGGGACGATGGGATATCTATTCTACATGACCGAAGATCGAAGGATCGTTGTTGCTTTACAAGCACACTTCCTGGAAGATGAGTTCATTCAGGAAGGCGGAGCAGGTAGAAGTATTTCTTTAGAAGAATACAATGAAACTCCTCGAGAGACACCTGTGCAAGAAACTGGAACCGAACTTTCAAACACAAGTACAACCACCTCGTAGGTCTAGTAGGTGTCTCATTTACTCGAGAGGTATGGGCTTGTGCACTTGGAGGAGCCGGGTCTCCATGAGGTTCCAAGTGATAGCCAAGAGACCGACCCAACAACCTATGACCAAGCGATGGTGGATGTAGACTCGCGAAATGGCATGAAGCTATGGAAGCCGAGATAGACTCGATGCATGTCAATCAAACTGACTCTAGTAGACCGCCCCAAGGGCATAGTGCCTATTGGGAACAAGTGGATCTACAAGAGAAAGACCGATGGTGATGGCAAGGTTGACGCCTATAAGGCCGTGCTTGTGGCAAAGGGTTATACCTAAGGAAGGGATCGACACACGATACCTTCTCGCCCGTAGCCATGATCAAGTCTATTCGCATGATGCTTGCTATAGCTGCCTACCACGATTATGAGATATGGCAAATGGACGTAAAGACGGCTTTCCTTAATGGATTCCTCGAGGAGGAAATCTATATGGAGCAGCCTAAAGGCTTTGTGTCTGAAGTCGATATTCAGAAAGTGTGCAAGCTTCAGCTGCTCCATTTATGGATCAAGCAAGCGTCGCGTAGTTGGAACCTTCGTTTTGACAAGGCGGTCAAAAAGTTTGACTTCGTGCAAAATGAAGAGGAACCTTGTGTATACAAGAAGGTTAGTGGGAGCAAGATCGCATTCTGAGTACTATATGTAGATGACATTCTACTAATAGGAAATGATGTGGGAATGCTCGCCCGTGGAAAGCTTGGCTTTCGAGTAATTTCTCCATGAAAGACTTGGGAGAAGCAACCTATATTCTTGGTATTCGGCTCTACCGGGATAGAGCGAAGAGAACAATAGGCCTTTCCCAAGCCCTCTATATAGATAAGATCTTAAAGCGATTTAAGATGGATGATTCTAAAAGAGGGTTCCTACCGATGCAACATGGAATAAAACTCATCTTGAAGATGTGTCCTCAAAGTGAGGAACAACGCAAGGAAATGAGTAATATACCATATGCTTCGGCCGTGGGTAGCCTTATGTATGCTATGTTGTGTACAAGACCTGACATCGCGCATGCCGTAAGCGTGGTGAGTAGGTTTCGTGCAAACCTGTAGGGAACATCGGATCGTCAGAAAGAACATTCTCAAGTACTTGAGAAGAACGAGAGATATGGTTCTTATGTATGGCGGTGAGATTTGGATGTGGTGGGATTCACCGATTCGACTTCCAAGGACCGAAGGACGACTTGATGTCCACTGCTACATATTTACTCTTAATGGAGGAGCAAGATCTTGGCGTAGTGCCAAGCAAAGCGCGATCCGCCGATTCCACCCGTCAGCCGAGTATCAAGCAATCTGAGGCTTCCAAGGAAGGGTTCTGATTAAGAAGTTTCGGGAGAACTTCAAATGATACCATGTGCCGAGCCGCTTATTCCTGCATCGCGACAACGACGAGTCAGAGCGCAGCCAAGGAGCCGAGGTTTCACAACAAAGACCAAACATATTGAGAGGAAGTATCATCTCGTAAGAGAATTTGTTCGCAAGGGATACATCAGACCGCACAGAGTAGACTCGGCCGATAACGTCGCCGATCCACCGACCAAGTCACTTTCTGACTAGCTTGGAGCGTCATCTAGAGAACATGGGTATTAGATACTATAGTGTGTGGCATTGAGTGCAAGTGGGAGATTGTTAGAGTATGCCCTCGAATGCCACTCAGAGGTTGTTGAGAGAGGGCATTGTACTTGTAATTATGTAAACCATTTATATAAGGCAAATGAATGTTTCTTTATTTACCGGTAGTTACCGCATTCCTAACTCGTAAATAAACATATAGAAACTAGTCCGTGTATTTGAGAGCAAAACGCTCCACTCCTTATCGATAAGGGGTCGCACCGGAAAGGTTATAGCTCAAATACTTAATCGTCGCAAGTCGATGAAACTTGATCGGGCGTTAAGTTTATGTGAAGACTTGTATAACGTGTTCTTTGACATGGAGAGTGCCCGCCGAACACTAATGGTTAGTGGGAGCACACGTTATAGGTATGCTAATCGATTAGTGTACTGAACCGACTCACCCTCGATTCGTCCACATGGATTTCACTCCGGGACACCAATGACGGAATCGAAAGGTTGTGATAGGTATTCGTGAACCTTCGACTTGAGGATTTAGTAGGGATGTGCTTGTGACGTCAAGATTTTCATTAGAGTAGTTCGACCCGTAAACCTAAGGCGGGGGTCAACCTCGACGTGCATCTTAACGGCAAGTAGCAGTCCCATCAATACCAAGATAGAATTCTTTCTCCCGTTAGTGAGCGGGTTATATGTCCTATGCGGTTATCGCGATGAGATCATAAGTCTTTGGCCAAAGCATCGAGCTAGTTGTATTAGATACACGATACCGATGATCTCGATTTGCATTAACGCATGCATAGCGCAAGCATGATAGGGTTTGACCGACCGTGACCCTATAACTTGATCGACATTTGAAAGAAGGGTTTATACGTATACCGGTATTCACGATGAATGGTTCTTGAATGATCCCAATCATTCGCTCTTAGTCTGGGTACAGTGTAGGCCACCAGTCGCTAGGTGGTGCTACTACTCTTGGTTCCTCCCATTGCCGATCGAGACGGACCTACCGAGTCGCAGACAGATTGACGACGGAATGAATTGAGCTAATTCTCTCATTATGAATATCGATATCGATATCTAAATTTGGGACATCGATGTTTAAATCGATTTATCTGATAAATTGATTTACGGCTTAACGGATTAAATATATCACCGGGTGATTAATTTAATTCATGAATATAATTATTTCTTGAGAAATTAATTATGTTATTTTGTGTTTGATATGTTTAATTAATCGATTAATTAATCGACACAAATACATCTAACAGAATCGAGTTTATCTGCTTGACTCACGGAGTCCGAAACGAACCGAACTCATTCGTTTTTCATGATAGCCGCCCCATTATGCTTCCACCCACTTTCCCATTGTCTTTTCTTCCATTTATTAAGTGATGATAATGACTTGGTGGGACAAGACTTCATGTTACATGAGTTGTAAACATGAGGGTGGAAATAATATAAGATGATGTCTTTGACAAACTCTCCCACTTACTTGATTCCATTTCCAACGTGAGGTTGAAGAGGAGAGAGAGATAGAAGTCTTCTTCATCATCTTCATTATTCATCTTCTTCATTCATCTTCTTCACAACTTCTTAGAGATATTTTGTGAGGAAATATTGAGAGAGATAGATATTCTTACACTTAGAGTGATATTAATATCTATAACAAGCTTCATCACCTAGCTCTAGCCGTATCCCTGATGATAGCAAGGTGTTGTCATTCCGCTCGCTTTTCCGGCGCGTGGCAAGTAGAGACGCGGTGCTTTCGGCGCTGGATCGCTCAAGGGCTTGGAGCGGATCAACTCGTAGAGATCAAACTAAAGCTTGGGGAATAGCTCAAGAGAAGGTTACCATTTAATCAACGGACTTCGAGGGTTAGTTTCTTACGACTCTTGCTTTTCGTTTTTGATATTCGTATATACGTAGCTCGATCGATCCTCGTAGGGATTCGGATCGAATTAATTTTCGTTTTACCGCTTCCGCTGGGCCTTCGTTTTAGGCACCGAATCCCAACATGATCATGTTAGATCGTGTCTTAGTGAGCAATTTTACATGAAATACCTTGCAGATGCCCAGAAAATTTTAGGCATGAACATTGTTAAAGATAGGAAAAACTGTTATTTGTTTCTAAATCAGTCTTCCTACATTGAGAAAATACTTGAAAATTTTCTATGGTCACGTAAAACCACCGTGCCTATTGCTGCTCATTTTCTATTATGCAAAGATCAATCTCCTAAAACTAGTGAAGAAGAAAAATCAATGAAAAAGGTTAATGCTATAGGACCAGTCATGTATCTCATGGTTAGTACCAGACCCGATATAGCCTAATCTGTTAGTTGTTTGAGTAGATACATGTCTAATCCTGGTATGCCACATTGGGAAGCCTTGAAGTGGCTTCTCCGTTATCTGAAATCCTCTGTGGATGTTGGTATTAAGTTTTCTAAATCTAGTGATGGTGTTAAACTTGTTGGATATGTAGATTCTAACTTTGCTAATGATCGTGACAATCGAAAATCCACGACCTCTTATGTGTTTACCCTTTGTGGCTCTTGCATTAGTTGGAAATCTCAGTTACAGAGTGTTGTTGCTTTATCTACGACTGAATCTGAATATGTTGCTACAACTGAGGCATTTAAAGAAGCCATATGGCTAAAGGGTCTTTTATCAGAAATCGGTTTTCTGAAAGAAAAAGTCGTGGTATTTTCGGATAGTCAATCTGGAATTCAGTTATGCAAAAATTCTGTCTTTCATGACCGCACTAAATATATTGATGTTAAATTTTATTTTATTCGTGATATTGTTGAAAAAGGTGAACTTGAGCTTGGAAAAATTCCTTCAAAATTCAATCCTGCAGATATGGGCACCAAATGCTTGCCTTTGGAGAAGTTTGTGTCCTGCACCGACCTGCTGAACTTGGGAACTCAAGACTAACTCTTAGTCTTTGCCTTCTTTGTGATGGCTTTGCATTCTTAGTGAATTATCTTGCTATCTTTGTGATAGCCCTGCTGTCTTAGTGATTGCTACCTTTCTTTGTGATTACTTGTACTTACTTTGTGTTTTGTGTGCAGGTGGTGTCCTACGGCGATGATGACCTCTGTCTCCTTTATGTACCCCGATGACTCATTTGGCCCAGGTGGAGAATTGTTGGGTTTATTTGGGCCAAATGATTAAAATTGTAAGGGCCCAAAATAATTCTCCTGCAGCCCACCTCAAAGATTGACCCGGCCCGGAATCTTGGAAGCAGCCCATTATGAGCGGATTAATCCTGGCCATTTATTTGGCTCCTTTTAATCCCGGCCGTTAGTTTCATATTATACCCTAATATAAAACCCTACCCCCCAGCAAACCCTACCCTCATTTCTCTCTTTCTGTCTTCCGCCTCCACCCCTCCCTTATCTCTCCCGATTTTCTTTCCTCTTTCTCCTCGGTTGACCCTGTTCTTTCGATATGGAAACTAAATCAGGTCCGATTTTATCTCTTCGTTTGTTGTTCCGATTCTCCTATAAATTTTATTTCCGTGTGAGATGAAAGAACAACACAACAAATTGAGAACAAGTAATTTGTTTACTTCGATTCTTTTTCTCTGTGAAATAAATCGAGTGTTTTGTGGGTGAGGCTTGTGAGATAATTCGGGATCTGAGTTTTCTGGGGGTTTTCGGTTGAATCTTGCTGAGTGCTTCGATTCCTCCGGTGGTTGCTTCCGGTCCGGTGGTGGGTTCCGTTTTTTCCGTGCCGCCGGGTCATTTGAGTTCGACGTGGCTACGAGACGGAGGATCGAGCCGGCCGTTTTCAACAAAGGACATCACTTCCGATCGGTTTCGGCCGTTTGGTTTGCATTTTCTTTACTCACTGTTTTATTTCCAGTATTTTAGTTTAATTTATTTAAATAGAAGTTGTGTAATCCCTAATCCCTATCCCGAGTAGATTTGTGTAATAGTTATATTCGTTATAATTATTGTAATAATTCGTCACCCGATTCGGACCAATACTCAACAAGGTGATACAACGATTTCTTGGGCTTCGATGTTGTAGAAGATCGTGGCCTTGTCTACTAGAGAGGCCGATTATGTAGGAGGGGTGAATGCTAATAACAAAATGGTATAGTTGCGAAATTTCCTGGCGTGAAATGGGGAAGGAGCAGGAGATTAATATTCTATACAGTGGTAGTACGAGTGTTGTTCACTTAGAAAGGAATCCAACATTTCATTCGTGAACGAAGCACATCGAGCTGAGGCATCACTACATACAACATTTCTTGGAGAAGGATCTTGCAATTAATGAAGATTTTATAAATTAAGAATCATGCTGATATGTTGACTAAGAGGTTGTTCGGTATGAGGGATTTTGGTTTATAAAAATGATGGAGAGGGGAGGAAATTTTTTAACTCATTTCTCTTGACTTTCTTTATTGTACTTCCCTTCCAATATAGAAGGGATTTCCACGGGAGGAAACTTTTACTTAAATAATCACTTAAATACTCTTACTAAAAATTTAAGATATAAAAATAAATATATCAAGGGTATAATAGTTTAGTTTAGTTTATTTTCCCTTCTCTCTCTTCTCTTTATAAATCAAGGCGATGCTATTTATTAGACTGCAAATGGGCCCGGTCCCAAACGGGCCGGCATAAACGGGCGGGTTTTTTGGGCCGGCCAAAAAGGCCTTGCTTTTCCTGGGCCAAAATTATTAGGCCCGTGGCCCGCCTCGGCGGTTCGCCTGCCCGCTGGCCTCAATTTTTTTTTTTTGAAATATTAATTCTGAAATTAATATATAAATATTTTTCGATCCTTAATTATTATATTATTCACTATACTATCACAATCAGATAAATAAATATACAATTATTTTTATTTGATAATTACATTATTTACTACACTACCATAATCAAAAGACAAATATACAAATATTTTTATTTGATCATCATATCATTTATCACTACTAATTTCTTATAAAATCATAAAATAATATTATTATTGATATGAGATACTACAAATAATCACAAAGTCCCAAAGAAAATAAAATTACATCAATAAGTAACATATAGATGTATTATAATCTAACAAACAATGAAAAAAATTAAATATTATAATTACACATAACATAAATTAAAAAAAAAAAATGCTGGCCGGGCCTCTATGGGCGGGCTAACTGGCCGGCCAAAAGGCCCGGGTTTTTTTGGGCTAATAATATGCAGCCCAATGCCCGCCCAAAAACGGGCGGGCTGGCCCGGCCCGCGGGCCTGGGCCTATTTTGCCGGATCTACTATTTATCCCTTTTCCCTTCTACACAATCCTTCCAAATAAGGTAAATGCATTTTACATTTCATCCCCTCCCTTTCTCTTTTTTCTTATTAAAATTCTTTCATTCTCCTCCCTTAATTGAACCAAACAGCCCCTATGGGTTTATTTTAGAGATGCTTAAGCCATGCGTGGCTCTAACTGGCTTTAAAACTTGAGATGAGAGTTAGGAGCACCGGCGCACACTTCACGGGTTGCTGATTTAGAGATGATTATGTAACACCAAATTTGATTCGGGTTGTCGCACGCCGTAGAACCCGTCACAAAGTCTACCAGGCTAACACCAAACATACTTATTAACCAAAATACCATTAATAGCATACATACATGAAAGTTGGGTCGTGGCCTCGGCCAATATACATGAATTTAACAAACTCTAAACAGAATTAGAAATACTCCATTTGCCCCACGCAGGGAACTTTCATGACAATAATGCAAAATATTTAAAATGTTTAAGTTCAAGAAATTTTAAAATCATGATGGCCCGCCAACTCCGTGTGCACCACGTGCAGGCTCCTTGATTGAATGATCACCTGAAATGCATAAAAGGTATTTCCCTATTTAGGGCGTTCGAATCGAATTTGCTAGTACAAGTACAATGTTACAATACATTAAGCTACAAGCATCTCAAAAGTTCTCTTTCCACAGTTTATACATTTTTTTGCATGATATTCCGGAATATCCATGGTTAACATCAGTAAAACCTCTCGAATATAATTCTCCGTGGGTCACATCGAACCATCCCTGGATGAGAATACCACGTCCCGACCTGTCCCAAAAGTATCGGTCCTCTGAGGTCCCGTCGAACCTTCTCCGAGTGGACAATCTCACACACACAATCACATTTTCATCATAGAAATGCAAGTAATGAAATCATTACAATAGTGTACTTGCCTTGATCGGTATACTACAACAAAAACAACGGCTAGGATAGGTTTCGGTCTGAGCTCTTCACAAATTACTCGACCCTATGCATATATCAATATTTAACCAATAAATATATGGTAGAATCAACAAGAAACACCCGAAACCCCTGCCTAGACTTTTATTGAACACATGAAGACATAGTTTGACCTAAAATCAAACACATAAGGAATAACAACCATAGAATCACAAAGAATATGATAGAGGGTAATTACACTATCAATATTAAACTAACAATCTGGGTCAAATCGGACTAAGAGGGCAAAACTACACAAAAATCACAATTTTTCAAAAGTAGGGTTCTAAGAAATTACCTTGATAAGTGATGATTTGATGTTGCTTATGTACACCAAACCCTTGATGATGATAATGATGATGATGATGATAGATGATAACTAGGTATTTCAAAGTCTGAGTATCGCCCTAAGGATCGCTGCCTGTCGCCTCTCGTCGGTTTGGATACGAAATAAGAACAACCTAGAAATAAATTTGCTGTCCGCACTTATAGATTATGCTCAGTTAACATGCGTTAATCATTACACTTAGCGTGCGCTAGTGGGACTGAAAAATAGAGTGTTATGCCCGCATCCATACATTGACACAGTTAGCATGCGCTAACATAATATTTAGCGTGCACTGATAGACCTGAAAAAACATACTGATCTGGTCACTGCCCGATAGCATACGCTAACCAATACATTAGCATGCACTAATGTTGCAATTTAACGCACGCTAACATGTGGTCTAGCGTGCACTAAACCTTGTGTACAGCAGTACAACAGTGTCGCCTCAGACATCCCGATTACGATTTTAACTCGAAGGTTAACAACAACAACGAAGCGTTTACGAGGAGTTCGCAACGAGTCCAAATGCCGACCAAACATGTGATTCCAACCACTCAAAGGTACAGAAACGAATACGAAATCAAATGCCCAAAACTCTAGAAAATTGCAAAACGGCCCAAATATTCAAAAATCACGATTTAGAATCGAACGACAATACACCAGTGCACAACATGTCCAAATATGTAAAAATGACTAGTAGGAACGATGAAGTCATAAGTTGGACAAGGTTTACAAGAATCGAATCCAAACACGGAAAAATCACGCCAATATATGAATTTCAAGAAATGTTCCCCAAAACTCGTCCTGATGGCAAAAGTGCGTAAGAAGATGGTTTCAAAATATTGAAATAGTTACAAGCGAGTCATCAAAAATAGTTATTCCAGACATGCTTAACTTCATTCCCAAGTACGGGATTGTTGGGTTACACTGCCGATGTCATTGTATTTATACTCTTTATAAAAACCCTATAATGAATATCTTGCTTAAAAGCGCCCGATGTAGTCGATTTTTATGTTTAATTGTATAAATAATTATGTATTTTTTATTGTTTTTCTTTCAATTTACTTCTCCTCACAACCTCTAATCACAACCTCTAATAATTTATTAGCAGTTTTAATAAACTTACCATACAATGAGTGAAATTTTACATATAAAGTTTCTTTCTTCTACCTAGCCTGCACGGAAATTCTAATGTCCCGCTCCTCGTACCCACTGGTGAAACCCAAGAGAAAACAGGACGGCAAAAGTTCCATGTTACCCGCTCCTCTACCTAGCTTTTATGTAGCTTCTAATATCCCGCTCCTCTTGGGAACTTTCTATGAATTTCAAAAGAGTTTATGAGTTTTATGTATTTGTAAAGACTCTTTGATAGAGTTGTAAGAATCTTCAAAACGATTTTTATTATTTTTCACTTATTTGTATGCATTTTTTTTAAAAATTAACATTTCATATGGATTTGACTAATAATTAACAAATAAACTTGATCCGAATCATCATAACTAAACATACGAAAAGTGATTCACGTTTTTTCTGAAAATTTTCATAGTGTGTGTAATTCATTGAAATGTATCAAATAATAATAATAGAATAAAAAAATATATGATTCGTGAAAGAATGAGAATATGTCGAGAGAGACAAAATAAAATAAAATAATAAACAATAAAAGTTATAAATCCATGCAAATATTGAGTTTAGAAGTTAGATTTTTCAAATCTATTTCCTTTCCAAATAAGGGTTGACAATCCTTAGAAATCCATCATTTTATGAATCATTTACAATTCATAAACTTTCTGAATACCCGTGAACTCTGGTGAACTTATTAAAAATAATAAAAAATCTTTATTGAATACAATCATACTTTCATGAATTTGAAATTGTTGGCCATGGAGTATAAAATAAACATATTAGAAGGAGGGGTTTAAGCTGTATCTTTTTCGGAGTTATTTGTATATCGAAAGTTTGATATTAAGTTGCTGTAAATACAGCAACTAAGTAATCGCCTGTATGCTTAGTGCGTACAAGATTTTTGCAATATGTATACCTAAATCACAGAGGCAGATATGAAAACAGTGAATGACAGAATGTAAATAAACACAGATTTAAGTGGTTCGAGGTATACTCCTCTACGTCCACTGGTCCTCCACACAGGAGTAAGATATTTATTAACATCACGGCGTACACAACTATGTGACTTTGACTAAACACGTCACAGATCGTTCACACAGATTGATACAGCCGACAATAGCTTGGACCGTTCACACAGGTTAACTTGGCTTCTTCGGCTTGATTCTTCTCACACAGATCGAAGCTTCGTCTGCAATGCTATTCGTCCCACACAGGGCTAAGTCAAACTCAACAAAAGGTTTGGTAGAACAAGATTAAACAGCAGTTGTATGCTTGATGAGAGTTCGCTGTAAGGTGTGCTGTTTGCATTGAGGACTCTTTATATTTCTCCTCTTGATGAAGCTATATGCTCAAGAAAATATGATGCTCTTTGTAAGCTTTTATATTCAGATTGTCAGAGCTAATGCGTCAGATTATTAAATTAGCAATGTCCTCTTGCTTGGGGCTATTTATAAACATGGAGATAGATCCTTTATAAATGTAGTCGTTGGCTGGTTGGTGAGATTGAGACTGCTCTGATTGGCGACTTCAGAATGTTTGAATTAAAGGCGATTCGCATTTAATGCTTCAGACATTATTTTTTACTAGCATTAAATGCTCTTCATACTGTTCAGACTGTAGTCTTTTTTCAGCCGCATTAAATGTTATCCTATCAGCATTAAATGCTACTTTAACCGTGAATACTTTATGAATAAACAATATTTCTTTCACAATGGTTTAAAGTTTTCTTCAGTCCTGTTGGATATGTCCATTAATTTTCCTAAGTAAAACACCTATAGTATGTTTGATGTATCCAACTTCTTTTATGTCTGCTATATAATGATGAATACTATGTAGGGAAGGACTTCTCACTATGCTGGAAGATATTTCGCTCTATGGACATGCTGTATGAAGCTTCCTAACAGCTTCCATACTTAGACTGAAATGCTGACTTCGAAGAACTTGCTGTATGAGGCAATAATCAAAATACGGGGCTGATTTTTCCCACCAATTTCCCCTCTTTTGATGATGCCAAAACTTCCTTGATATGGAAAGTCTATCATCAAGTCTTCTGTCGAAAATTCTGATCTTCAGGACTTAGTCTAAAAATTTGAACTATTCACAGGCAAGTTCTAAAATGACAAATCCTACAGGACTAAGTGTATTACAACTTAACTTATGATTGGCGCACAGACACAATCTTACAAGAAGTAATCTTAATTGAATACAACTTAATCTATGGACTGTTCGCAGACAAGTTCTTACAGCTTTAAAATTTTTACTGATGTTTTGTACTTGGTAAATATTTCAACATAAACCATAGCAAAGTAAAAACATTAGATCATGACTATAATATTTGGGATAAAAGATGATATTTTATTGATGATCGATTACAGTGATGATAAAATAGAAAATTACATTGGAAGCAGATAGGAAACATAAATGTGCAGACAAAAAGAAGTATTATCTCCTGTATGAGTGATGTATCCAAGTTCTTCGGGAGGGGCACTCTCGCCTCCTTCCACCGCTTGAAAAAGCATCTCTTCCTGGATCCTTATAGAGATTTCTACCTTCATGGGTCGCATCAAAGAAAAAAATCCAGTCTTTCGGATCGGTTACCCATTTGCCCTTCATGACTTGGGATTTCAATTTTATATGTAGTAGGAGTTTTCCTTCTACAAGAAGTCGCGAAAACTCTTTAGTTGCGTCCTCCAGCGTCTTAAATTTGTTAAACATGGGAGATTCCCTGATGAGTTCATCAGTTTATCATTCTTCCATGCCTTCAACTCACCTATTGTAGGCTGTCTGTCTGTGGAGAGTTTTATTTTTGCAGGCCTGCATATTGTTTTTCCACAGGAAGTTGGGATCCTGGAACTCTGGACGAGAACTATATACCCTGTATCCCTTGTTTCCTTGTCCTAGCCTGGTCCGACTAGCCTTTCGATGGTGGCAGAAACACTATCATTGAGTATGGCCTCCATCTCCTTTTCTCTATCCATGCACCATTTTCTTGAAGCCTCTCACAACCCTTTCCCCTTTTTGGCAGTATCAATATCCAAGACTTTGCCGTGAATGTCCCGAAGAAGTTCCATTGATTCGGCCTGTTTGTCCTTAAGATCAGTGACACATTATACCAAGCTCTCAATCACTGTAGTCAGGCCATCGATCTTTTGATCATGTGCAGTGAGATTCGATCCTATGAATTCAAGGGCGGCAACAGTCTTTGCCTCCGCGACATGCAACTTCTCTTGATCCTGTCTTAGGATTTGATCTTGATGCTGCTTTATTTGATTGAGGGCTTGCCATAATGCTTTGGGCATGAGGCGGAAAGCCTCTTCCACGTCCGTAATGACCCTCTGCAGCTTTGGGAGCTCATCCTGAGCAGTTTCCTTCATCTAGTTGAGTTCCTTACCGATGTCGTATAGGGTCTTGATGTCATCATGTAAGAAAATGGTTTGGCGAATGATGGATTCCAATTGCTCTATGCGTGCCTCTGTGTGTGGAGAGTTGGGGTGGGCGAGTTTGGCATCAGAAGGTTCCCCGAGCTGTTTGAGTACTACATTATGACGGGGCCTTTAAGGCACGTCATCATCAAATAGGAGATCTTCGTTCGATCCATATGGTGATCATGGTTGGAGAGGAGTGGGTGTAGGTTGTGGAGCAGGAACCTTCGATGGTTCTGCTTGAGTTGATGGAGAGACAGGGGTGACTGATTCCACCTGTCTCTATTTGGATTCGGTAGCTTGTGGTACAGAAAGGACTGGGTCCTCCTGTTGGCTCTCAGCAGCCGCCTATTCCTTAAGAGGGACTCATTCCTATTGTCGGACAACGCGTGTCACATCAGCTTCTGGTGAAGGGGCTGAATTCTCCTAGCTGGGTGCTGACGGGGGTTGCTCGGCAGATGTTCCTTGGCCATTTGCAGCCTTGGACTTAGAAAATTCATTCTCACGAGCCTCCTTATGGCTCAGTCTTAGACCTGTCTGAAGGTCATCATCGTCTTTGTTGTATTTGGAGTGGTGACTCGGGCTCTTGGGCATGTCAGTGGATGGAGATTTCCATTTCAGTCTTGCCTTCTCCTTTGCCACAAAGTGTGAAGAAATAAGTTCTTGGCAAAGGTGATCATCCCACTTGATCAGGACTTCGACGTTTTTGGAGTCCATCACTTCCAAAGCGAACAACTCTTCTTCCTTCCAGTCCTCCCAGTGGTACAGGGTGTCGTAGGGGGTGACCCTATATGATTTCCACACTTTAAAGTGCTCGAAGGCTTCATCTATCTGGACCTGAAGGAGAGTGTTATTAATGGTATCAGTCGGGGAGGGACTCTGAACAGTAGTGGGTTCTGCTGTCCGCTTGGGATTCTCGACAGGTAAGAGCACCTGTGGAGAAGCGGGATCCCTAACAGGGCGGGATGCCCTATTGGAAGAGGGACTCCTTACAGGGGTGGGTCCCCTATTTGGAGTCTTGGTTGTCGGCTCCAAAGGGGCGCCGATTCACCAGTTCCTTCTATCTTCATGAACGTCTGGTCATCTGTCATAGCCTCAATGAGCTCAGGATCTGTTGTGGGAGCAGTCAGAGTTCCTTCCATAGGGGTTGCGCCCTGTGGGATATCTGCTTCGGCAGATACAGCATGCGGGACTGGCTCAGTAGCCGCTGTAACCACTGGGGTTACTGTAGGAACAGCTTCCGACTTCACAAGTTTCTGGGTTTTCCACTTCTTCTTCTTCTTCTTCTTCTTCTTCTTCTTCTTCTTCTTCTTCTTCTTCTTCTTCTCTACAGTTGTAGGAGAGTTACTGTCGGGAATACTTCTTTTCTTGATGATGGCTTTCTTCTTTCTGTCAACCGATTTAGATTTGGAAGGAAGGTCAGTAACATCACGGGGATCTCTGGATGTAGGGAGGGAGAAGGGATTAGGCCTGTTGGCGAGAAGCGACTCATTGTTGAATACTGATGGCTTCGAGCCACCAAGGAACTTTCCGCCAAGAATCTTCTTGGCATTTGTTGACTGTTGTATGCCACAGCTAGTCAGGATGTAGTTCAATATGAGGCCAAAAGATTTTATGGCAGAGTTAGGCTTTGATGCTTCCTCCTGAAGTCTTTTTAAGATGATCTGGCACCAGTTCACCTTTTCTCCAGACATGATTGCCACCATAATCCTGAAACAAGGACTTGTGCCCATCTCGAATGCTCCTGTTCTGTTCTCAACCACCCTGCAACAGAAATCATGCAAATAAAGATAGGCAGGGTGAAGTTCTTATTGTGACATCACAAATGAATTTGAGAAGGTTAGGAGTTCCCAGTGAACAAATCCCAATAAGCCTTCAAAAGCTCCTAAGATCCAAATGACTCCAACTCCTCCAATGCCAGACCATCAGACGGAAGTCTATACAAACTTTGAAGGAGTACCCAGTTCATGATTATCTCCTTATCTTGGATGGCGCTGACGATGGCGGATGTCGACCCTTCTTTCTAGACACATATTGAAACTCAGCCAACAAAGAATTCTTCAACTATGTGTTCATCATAGATCTCCGGATGCAAGCTACCCACACGGTAGATATCGATTTGCTTCACACGAGATACCACAAGGTTCATCCCATAAACATGTTCATACTCATAAATTATAGGCTCCTGCAACTGAAAGGCAAAGATTCTTCCATCGATGATTAAGTCCTTCTTGGTTGAGAAAGATGAAGTTTGGGAAGACATTTTGTAGAGAAAGATTGAAAAAGTAGAAACAAGAAAGTTAGAAAGTGTGTAGGATATATGCCGTAGGCTCGATAATATGCAGAAAAGCGTAAAGAGTCTGTAGATCAGCATACTTGCCCTTTTATAGGGTGCATCGAAGACTACGTATACAGTGAATGGTCAGATTTAAGGGATGGGAACAGTCTTTTAAATGAACGTTTAGGATAGATTCAGATGTAACTTGTATGTCTAATATGTCAATTTTGAAATTAATGAGCGGTCCCACTTCTGACACAGTTTGTCTTCCACTATTGCACGAAACGACGGTTTAACTTTTGAAATCGCGGTTTTAAAGGCATTAAAGTCTAGTTGTATCTTCAGTATTGAAAGATAAATCATTTTAAATTCAGACAGTGCGCGTGGACTTAACACAATTTGCTGTGTATAAGAATATGAAATTGGATACGATTGAAATATTAACTGGTATCTTACAATGTATGTGTTGTATCCGTGAAAATATAGTGTTCCCCCTTAAAAGGTACATAGAGGATTCAATTCTAGCAGCAATTTTGGATTAATATTGTATTCTTAGGTCATACTGTATTCCCCCTTAAATAATGCACATGTCAACTGTAGGAAGGTTATAAACCCTTCTTCTTCCTACAGTAAAAATACAACTTGAAGTTTTGAGTGTATAATTTAATTAAAGTGGATACTGTATTCATGGGTCTTACAGCATTCCCCCTCAACCGATGAGTAAAATGTAAAACTTACACAGAGTCTGGTTGTAGCATTCTCAATTCTTGGCGAAGCATGCAGAATCTGGTGGTGCTAAGAGGTTTTGTGAAGATATTGGCTAACTGTATGTCTGTATGAATATTCTCGATCCGAACATCTTTATTCTCGACATGATTCCTGGTGAAATGATGCTTCATATCAATATGCTTAGTTCGCGAGTGCAATGCAGAGTTGTGCATGATTGCAATTGCACTCGTGCTATCGCACATGATTGGTGTCTCTCTGGCATGGATCCCATAATCTTTTAACTGCTGTTGCATCCAGAGAATCTGCATACATCAACTTCCGGTAGCATAATATTCTGATTCATCTGTAGAGAGCGAGTTGGCCAATTAGGTCCAAGGAAGTGACAAGTACCGCTTGTACTCTTCCTATCCAGCTTACAGCCTCCGAGATCTGACTCGCTGTAGCCTACCAAATCAAATCCTCCTTCCTTAGGATACCACAATCCTACATTGATCGTTCCTTTTACGTACTTAAGGATTCGTTTGGTTGTGGTGACGTGAGACTCTTTAGGTGCTACCTAGTACCAAGCACACACTCCTACAGCAAACTAGTTATCAGTCCTGCTGGCTGTTAGGTACAGGAGTGAGCCTATTAGCTTCTGGTAGAGTGATTGATCAACCGGATTTCCACCTTCGCCAGCACTTATCTGCATGGAAGTGCTCATGGGGGTGGACGATGATTTGGAGTTTTTCATCCCAAATTTGATGAGCAGCTCCTTGCTGTACTTCTCCTGGTTGATAAATATACCTGTAGGTGTAGGGAGTTGTTGTTGGGATTCGGTGAATAAAATCGGAGTTACGCAGAGGAAAATAAAACAGTCTAACCGGATAAAAACCGAACCCCTAAAAAGACCGTTTATGCATTACATATGCGAATATTAATACAAAGTATGAATTAGAAATCATACCCTTGAAGTCCTTTGATTTAATGTTTGATCAAAGCTTTCGCAAAATCCTGAGCACCGAAAATACTGTGCCTCTATGTATCACGCATCGGAAAGATGATCGAAAAAATACAATCGTCACTTCAAGACTTTCAAGGTCGACAGCTATTTGAAATGATGATAGGATAAATTTTTATTTTTATTTTAACTCTCAAAGAATTAAATTTGAAGAAGAAATTATATCTCAAAGAAAATTAAACGGAAGAAACTCTTTCTTTCTTTCTTTTTCTTTTCTTTATCTTCTCTCTTTTCTTTCTTTCCTTCTCTCCACTATTCTGCCATGAACTTCTCATGCCAAAACTCTTCAGCACACTTTTCATTCAAGTAGAGATATATAAAGACTTCCAAAGTCTTAACCTTACATGTGATGATAAAATATACAATCAACACGTGAAGAATCCACTTTAGAAATTGTTCACAAGTGGGAGTCAAACCCACCACAAAATATAAACTAGTGTGGTGGTTCGGCCAAGTGGAGAAAAGAAGAGTTGGTTCATTTCAGTTCGTGTATCTAATCCAATAGATAAATCTTGATACGTTTCAATATTAATACAATTAATTAATTATATTAAATACTAATTCTCTAAGAAATAATATGAATTAAATTAATTACCTAGTAACTTATTTAATCCACTAGACCGGTTTTAGTTTATCCAATAAATTAAAATATCATTTATCTAATAAATTAAATTAGATATTTAATGTCTAATATTCATAACAAATAGATTATCCTTAATTTAATCCGTCATCTATCATGTACCGCGACTCTATAGGTTCGTCTCAGTCGGCAATGGGAGGAACCAAAGAGTGTGAGTAACACTTAGCCAGTCCCGTGGCTCACACTGTAACCCAACTGAGAACGAATGATAGGGATCATTCCAAAACCTTTACGTTATGAATACGGTATACGTATAAACCCTTCAATCATATGTCCCAATATAGTATTAGGGTCACGATAATGTCAAACCCTATTATAACTTGACTCTATGCATTCGTTAATGCATGCGGGGATCGCCGAGCTCCCACCAACCAGTGATTTGATCGAACTACTCGAATGAATAACTTAATGTCACAAGCACATCTCCTACTGAATCCTCAAGTCAAAGGCTCACATATACCTATCACAACTATTTGATTCAGTCATTGACTATCCCGGAGTGAAATTAACGTGACCAAGTCTAGGTGAGTCGTGTTCAAGTATACTAATCCCATACACGTTATATATATATATATATATAACGTGTGCTCCCACTAACCCTTAGTGAAGACAGACACTCTACATGTCAAAACACATGTTATACATGTATTGTCTAAACTTACTGCCCAGTTAAGTTTTATCGACTTGTGAACCAGTTCAGCATTCGAGCCCTAAACACTTCCAGTGCCTATCTTCTTATCTCCATAAAGAGTGGAGTTTTTGCTCTCAAATGCAAGGTCTATTATCCTATATACCAAATAACAATGCCAGTGATATATAATAATATAGAAATAATAAATGTCTTATTTAATATTCATAATTACAATACAATGCTCTCACTCTCTCATCCTCTGAGTGGCATTCGAGGGCATATTCCTAACAATCTCCCACTTGAACTCAATGCCTCAAACTATGGTATCTAATATCCATACTCTACAGATCTCACTCTTAGACCATCTGAGATAGTGGCTTGGTCAGTGGATCAGCAACGTTATTTGTTGTGTCTACTCTCTGCAGTATAATATTTCCTTTCTGAACTATTTCTCTAACAACATGATATTTTCTCTCAATATGCTTGGTGTTGTGCTGAGTCCTAGGCTCCTTAGCCTGTGCAATAGCTCCGTCGTTGTCTCAAAACAGTTTCACGGGCTTCTCTGCATCAGGAACCATTTGAAGTTCCTCAGTAAACTTTTTAATCCAAAAAGCTTCTTTAGCAGCCTCTGTGGCTGCCTGATATTTGGCTTGACATCTAGAGATTGCAGTCGCGCTTTGCTTAGCACATCACCAAGATACTGCTCCACCATTCAGAGTAAAGATATACTCTGAAGTGGACATATTATCATTCATGTCCCTCGAAAAATCCGAATTTGTATAACCCCCCGCTTTTATTTCTCCACCGTCGTACGTAAGAACCAAGTCTTTAGTCCTCTTCCGGTATTTAAGAATGTTCTTCACAGCAGTCCAATATTCCTACCCTGAATCTGACTGAAACCGACTTACTAGGCTCACAAAATAGGCTATGTTCGGTCTAGTGTAAATTATAGCATACATGAGGCTACCCACTGTCGAAGCATAGGGCACCTTACTCATTTCCTTTCTGTCTTCCTCACTTTGAGAAACATCTCTATGGAAAGTTTAATGCCATATCGCATAGGTAGGAACCCTCTTTTAGAATCTTACATCCTAAATCGCTTTAGGATCTTTTCTATATAGAGGGCTTGGAAAAGACCTAACCTTCTTTTCACTCTATCCCGGTAGAGTCGAATACCGAGAATATAGGTAGCTTCTCCTAAGTCTTTCATTTAGAACTCTTTAGAAAGACAAGCTTTCACAGAACTGAGCATTCTTACATTGTTTTCTATAAGTAGAATGTCATCCACATATAGTATTAAGAATGCAATTTTGCTCCCACTAACCTTCTTCTAAATATAGGGCTCCTCTTTGTTTCGGAAAAATCAAAATCTTTGACTCTCTCATTATAATGAATATTCCAACTTCGCAAAGCTTGCTTCAGTCCAAAAATGGCACGCTGAAGTTTGCACACTTTATGAATATTGGTTTCAGATATGAATCCCTTAGGCTGTTCCATTTAAATTTTCTCCTCGAGGAATCTATTTAGGAATGCTGTTTTCACATCCATTTGCCATATTTCATAATCTACATGGGTTGCTATCATGCGAATAGACTTAATCATGGATACAGGTGAGAAGGTCTCGAAGTAATCGACTCCTTCTCTTTGGTAATAACCTTTTGCCACAAGCCTGGACTTATAGGTATCAACCTTGCCATCTCCATCAGTCTTTCTTTTATAGATCCATTTATTTGCAATGGTCACCATGCCCTTAGGACGATTTACTAAAATCCAGACCTGATTAGCATGCATTAAGTCTACTCAGCTTCTATAGCCTCTTGCCACTTCGCGGAGTCGACATCTACCATCGCTGGGTCGTATGTAGAAGGATCATCTCTTGACTACTTTATGTCATCTCATGGACACCCAGTTGATTTTATTGAGAAGTTCTACTAGACTTGCGAGGTTGTATTTGTATTTCAGAAGGTTCGATTCTAATATCTTGCACATGCATCTCAATTAGTATTTTTTTTATTTCTTTCAAAGAAATATTTCTACCTGCGCCTCCTTCCTGAATGAACTCATCTTCCAGGAAGTGTGCTTGTAAAGAAACAATGATCCTATGATCTTCGTGCATGTAGAATAGATATCCCATGGAATATTCCGGGGTATCCAATGAAACGACCTTTCACAAACATAACTTCCAATTTTTCTACTTTAGTCTTCTTAACATAAGCAGGACATCCCCAAATCCTAAAATGATTAAGACTTGTTTTCCTACCTCTCCACATCTCATGTGGCATCGCAGAGATGGATTTAGAAGGAATCTGTTCAAGATATGTGCAGCAATAAGGAGCACATGTCCCCACAGACAAATTGGTAGATCAGTATAGTTAAGCATGGAACGAACTATGTCCAACAAGGTTCGGTTCCTTCTTTCCGATACACCATTTAATTATGGAGTAGCTGGAGGAGTGAATTGTAACGCTATTTCTAGTTCGTTTAAGAACTCATCAAACTCGGTACTCATGTACTCACCACCTCGATCTGACCGAAGAGTCTTAACATGGTTGCTTGTTTGGTTTTTCAACTAGGGCTTTAAATTCCTTGAATTTATCAAAAGCTTCAGATTTATGTTTCATTAAGTACACGAACCTAGATACCTAGTATGGTCATTAATGAATGTAATGAAATACTGAAAGCCATATCGTGCCACTTCAAAATGGCCACACACATCCGTTGGAGCAAGATTGGTCGGTATCACCGTTTGGAGATATAGTTGTGAAACTCTTTCACGCTGCGAAAGCGATTTAAATAAAGGTGCGAAAATAAAACGATACAACGATTTATAGAGGTTCGGCCAAACGTATATACGTCCTCTCTCGGTATATTTTTCTATAGGCTTAAGATAAACCTCTACACCTATCTTCTATCGGTCGAGGGATAACCGTTACAAAACTCATCTTCTATCAGTCTGAGTAAACCATTCAATCACTTGTCTTTATGTCGGTCCAAGTTAAACCATTTTCCTTTTCTACCGGACAAGGAATCAACCGATCTAGATTTCTATTGGTACTAGATAAACCTCACTTAGATATCGATTGCGATTCTAACAATGTCGGATCCTTGATCCTAATAACACCGAATCCAATCGTATCTTTTTTTTTCCTCTCGTGTATGATTTTGTGCATAACACTCAATCACTAAACAATATAAGCTCAAGTACAACAATTAGGATGTTTACAATGATATAACAAGTATATATGTTTTGCTTAAGGTTGTTGTGTGTTTTGATACCAAGTGGTTTGGTATTTATAGCCTTTTCAATCCAACTAGCCGTTAGCTTCTTTTGACTTGCTAGCATGCGCTAGCCTTTCTTCATAGCGTGCGTTAAGCCTCGTTACGTACGTTATAGCTTTCATGTAGCGTATTTTATCGACTTCCAATTTCAGTCCAATAGCTTCGTTTCTTCCTTTACGTACGTTATGCCTTCGTATTACGTACGTTAGATTCATTACGCAGCGTACGTTAACCATGCTTCGTAGCGTGCATTAACTCATATATCCATTGCCTTCATTTTGTCAAACTATCCGTTTGATATGCTGACTTTGACCAGATTCTTTCCAACGTTCATCTGATTTGAAATCTTATTACGTACGTTAACCTGTATGTGTTACGTACGTTAAATTGCTTCGACAGCGTACGTTAATGATCAGCTGTAGCGTGCACTATCTTCATCAGGTAAGTCGTCTGATCTGCAGGTAGGTCCTTGTTATGTATGTTATGCTACGTATGTTATGTACTTTATCTTCATTCGATTGCGTGTGCTATACAATTTATAGAGCATGCATTATCCATGCAGTTTGGGCTACTTTTTGCGTCTTCGACTCCTTCGTAGCTTTGCTTTCCTTCTTTGTTGTTTTGCTTTATTTAGCAACTTAATCATCAACACTCTATGAATGTATGGAATAAAATATTTCAACAATCTCTCTCCTTTTTGATGATTACAAAACAACACCCTTTGAATGGATAAAATCTGCAAAAATAAAATATATGTATATTTGCACGAATCAAAGTTTTCGGCTTTGATCGTTTCGTTAGTTCTTCCAACTTTTCTTTTTCTGTCCTTTTCGACTTCTTCATTGTCATTTTTGATTTTTCGACTTTTCTCTCCCATTTTTGTTTTTCACGGGATCTATATTTTTCGACTTCTTCGTCTTTTTCTTTTCCCCCCTTTTTGCATTTTATTTTTCTCGTCATTATTCCATGACGATTTTTATCTCAATTCATCGCTTTTCTCTCCCCCTTTTTGTTATCAGTAAGAAGTATAAATATAAACGAATAAAAATACCAATTGATGTATAAAAGATGCATGAAATGAGTATAACTCCCCCTGACAAAAATATCCGTCTAAAAAATTACTCCCCCTTAGTAAAATACAATTTGATGAAAATCAATTTTTGGGGACCCAACCGAGAGTTGGCTTTTGTTTTGAATATGGACGATGTTAGGAATAAAGGTTCCTTTTGGAATCCAAATCTTTTTGATTTTAACCGTCCGTCTTGGGCTTTTGCAATTAGAAACATGATGCCCAATTCTCAAACATTTTTCACATTGGGGTATTTTCAAATTTATGGATTCGTTTTTCAAATGTGGTTTGAATCCTAACCCCTGTTTGTTTAAGGTAAATTTTTGAACCGAGAGCATTTGTTCAAGTTTTTCGTTTTCACACGAAAATTTCTTCGTTAAATTTTTAAGCTCGGTTTGAACTTTCAAAAGATCATCCTTTAAAATATTTTAATTTCAACACAATGAAAATAATCGGTCTCGACAACTTTTCCCTTTTCAAGAATTTGGGAATTTTCAATTTCCAATGATTTATTTTTAAGTTTAAGGGTTATTATTCTCGATAAAGCATTTTGATAATCGGTATGCAATAATTCAAATGCTTCAAATCATTCATCGTAAGAATTACTTACTTAATTATCGACGTTGCTATCGTCGAATGAACTTTTGGTCATAAGAGCGAGATTATTTTGATTGATAAAATCATCATCTTCGTCTTCATCGCTCCATGTTGCAATTAGAACCTCCTTCTTGGGTTTTGCTCGGCAATTCTTCGCAAAGTGGCCTGGGTTACCACATAATCGACAATTGTTGTCGAATTTCTTAGATTCGCCCTTTTAGATGTCCTGCTTTCTCTGGTTTAATAAGTGTTGGAACTTATTAATATTCTTGGCATAATATGCCAATTCTTCGTCGCTTTCATCAACTGGGATTTCTTACTTTCTTGACATCTTAGCCTTCATGGCTATTGTTCTTTCCTTCGGCTTCGGCTTGGCATTCCGAGATTTTAGGACAATCTCGTAGTTTATAAGTGAACCAACGAGAGCACTAAAATCAAGATTGTTTAAATCTTTAGATTCCATTATAGCTGTCACCGTACTATCTCATTCTCGAGGTAGTGATCGTAGGATCTTTTTAACTTTTTCAATACTCGAAAGTGGTTTTCCAAAACATGCCAATCCATTTGTGATGACCGAAAATCAGTCGACATGATCGTGATGGATTCATCTTCTTTCATTTGGAATAGCTCATAATCGTGAAGAAGCATGTTGATCTTCGTCTCTTTGACTCGAGACATTCCCTCATGTGTGACTTCAAGCATTTTACAAATCTCTTTGGCACTGTCACACGAAAATATCCGGTTGTGTTCTTCCAAATTTAAGGCAAAGTATAGGAGTTGTGTTGCCTTACAATTGTAATGATCATTTTTCCAATACGCGTCATGAGAGTCTTCAAAAGATTTAAGCGCACTGTCGGATTTAAGAGGAATTTTCGGACCAAGACATATCACTTTCCAAAGCTCGATGTCATACGCTCGGATGAATATTGACATCTTTTTCTTCCACATCATGAATTTGATCCACAAAGAATGGCGGTCGGTTAAGAGCAAGTCCTTCGACTGGACCAATTTGAAATGTCATTTGGATTGACTCCTCGTATGTTAAGCCGTTTATTGGAGGTACCGCTCCGATACCAATTATTGGAGCAAGATTGGTCGGTATCGCCATTTGGAGATAGAGTTGTGAAACTCTTTCGCATTGCGAAAGCGATTTAAATAAAGGTGCGAAAATAAAATGACACAAGGATTTATAGAGGTTCGGCCAAACGTGCCTACGTCCTCTCTCGGTATCTTTTTCTATAGGCTTAAGATAAACCTCTGCATCTCTCTTCTATCGATCGAGGGATAACCGTTACAAAACTCGTCTTCTATCGGTCCGAGTAAACCATTCAATCACTTGTCATTATGTCGGTCCAAGTAAATCGTTTTCCTTTTCTATCAGACAAGGAATAAACCGATCTAGCTTTCTATGGGTACTAGATAAACCTCACTCAGATATCGATTGTGATTCTAACAATACCAGATCCTTGATCCTAATAACACCGAATCCAATCATATCTTTTCTTTTACCTCTCGTGTATGATTTTGTGTATAAAACTCAATCACTAGACAATATAAGCTCAAGTACAACAACTAGGATGTTTACAATGATATAACAAGTATATATGTTTTGCTCAAGGTTGTTGTGTGTTTTGATACCAAGTGGTTTGGTATTTATAGCCTTTTCAATCCAACTAGCCATTATCTCCTTTTGACTTGCTAGCGTGCGCTAGCCTTTCTTCATAGCGTGGGTTAAGCCTCGTTACGTACGTTATAGCTTTCATGTAGCGTACGTTATCGACTTCCAGTTTCAGTCCAGTAGCTTCTTTCTTCCTTTACGTACGTTATGCCTTCGTATTACGTACGTTAGCTTCATTGCATAGCGTACGTTAACCATGCTTCATAGCGTGCGTTAACTCATATATTCGTTGCCTTCATTTTGTCAAACTATCCGTTTGATATGCTGACTTTGACCAGATTCTTTCCAACGTTTATCTGATTTGAAATCTTATTACGTACGTTAACCTGTATGTGTTACGTACGTTAAATTGCTTCGACAGCGTACGTTAATGATCAGCTGTAGCGTGCGCTATCTTCATCAGGTAAGTCGTCTGATTTGCAGGTAGATCCTTGTTATGTACGTTATGCTGCGTATGTTACGTACGTTATCTTCATTCGATTGTGTGCGCTATACAATGTATACAAAAAGCTTCTTTAGCAGCCTCTGTGGCTGCCTGATATTTGGCTTGACATCTAGAGATTGCAGTCGCGCTTTGCTTAGCACATCACCAAGATACTGCTCCACCATTCAGAGTAAAGATATATTCTGAAGTGGACATATTATCATTCATGTCCCTCGAAAAATCCGAATCTGTATAACCCCCCGCTTTTATTTCTCCACCGTCGTACGTAAGAACCAAGTCTTTAGTCCTCTTCCGGTATTTAAGAATGTTCTTCACAGCAGTCCAATATTCCTACCCTGAATCTGACTGAAACCGACTTACTAGGCTCACAACATAGGCTATGTTCGGTCTAGTGTAAATTATAGCATACATGAGGCTACCCACTGTCGAAGCATAGGGCACCTTACTCATTTCCTTTCTGTCTTCCTCACTTTGAGAAACATCTCTATGGAAAGTTTAATGCCATATCGCATAGGTAGGAACCCTCTTTTAGAATCTTACATCCTAAATCGCTTTAGGATCTTTTCTATATAGAGGGCTTGGAAAAGACCTAACCTTCTTTTCACTCTATCCCGGTAGAGTCGAATACCGAGAATATAGGTAGCTTCTCCTAAGTCTTTCATTTAAAACTCTTTAGAAAGACAAGCTTTCATAGAACTGAGCATTCCTACGTTGTTTTCTATAAGTAGAATGTCATCCACATATAGTATTAAGAACGCAATTTTGCTCCCACTAACCTTCTTCTAAATATAGGGCTCCTCTTTGTTTCGGAAAAATCAAAATCTTTGACTCTCTCATTATAATGAATATTCCAACTTCGCAAAGCTTGCTTCAGTCCAAAAATGGCACGCTGAAGTTTGCACACTTTATGAATATTGGTTTCAGATATGAATCCCTTAGGATGTTCTATTTAAATTTTCTCCTCGAGAAATCTATTTAGGAATGCTGTTTTGACATCCATTTGCCATATTTCATAATCTACATGGGTTGCTATCATGCGAATAGACTTAATCATGGATACAGGTGAGAAGGTCTCGAAGTAATCGACTCCTTCTCTTTGGTAATAACCTTTTGCCACAAGCCTGGACTTATAGGTATCAACCTTGCCATCTCCATCAGTCTTTCTTTTATAGATCCATTTATTTGCAATGGTCACCATGCCCTTAGGACGATTTACTAAAATCCAGACCTGATTAGCATGCATTAAGTCTACTCAGCTTCTATAGCCTCTTGCCACTTTGCGGAGTCGACATCTACCATCGCTGGGTCGTATGTAGAAGGATCATCTCTTGACTACTTTATGTCATCTCATGGACACCCAGTTGATTTTATTGAGAAGTTCTACTAGACTTGCGAGGTTGTATTTGTATTTCAGAAGGTTCGATTCTAATATCTTGCACATGCATCTCAATTAGTATTTTTTTTATTTCTTTCAAAGAAATATTTCTACCTGCGCCTCCTTCCTGAATGAACTCATCTTCCAGGAAGTGTGCTTGTAAAGAAACAATGATCCTATGATCTTCGTGCATGTAGTATAGATATCCCATGGAATATTCCGGGGTATCCAATGAAACGACCTTTCACAAACATAACTTCCAATTTTTCTACTTTAGTCTTCTTAACATAAGCAGGACATCCCCAAATCCTAAAATGATTAAGACTTGTTTTCCTACCTCTCCACATCTCATGTGGCATCGCAGAGATGGATTTAGAAGGAATCTGTTCAAGATATGTGCAGCAATAAGGAGCACATGTCCCCACAGACAAATTGGTAGATCAGTATAGTTAAGCATGGAACGAACTATGTCTAACAAGGTTCGGTTCCTTCTTTCTGATACACCATTTAATTATGGAGTAACTGGAGGAGTGAATTGTAACGCTATTTCTAGTTCGTTTAAGAACTCATCAAACTCGGTACTCATGTACTCACCACCTCGATCTGACCGAAGAGTCTTAACATGGTTGCTTGTTTGGTTTTTCAACTAGGGCTTTAAATTCCTTGAATTTATCAAAAGCTTCAGATTTATGTTTCATTAAGTACACGAACCTAGCTACCTAGTATGGTCATTGATGAATGTAATGAAATACTGAAAGCCATATCGTGCCACTTCAAAATGGCCACACACATCCGTTGGAGCAAGATTGGTCGGTATCACCGTTTGGAGATATAGTTGTGAAACTCTTTCACGCTGCGAAAGCGATTTAAATAAAGGTGCGAAAATAAAATGATACAACGATTTATAGAGGTTCGTCCAAACGTGTATACGTCCTCTCTCGGTATATTTTTCTATAGGCTTAAGATAAACCTCTACACCTCTCTTCTATCGGTCGAGGGATAACCGTTACAAAACTCATCTTCTATTAGTCTGAGTAAACCATTCAATCACTTGTCTTTATGTCGGTCCATGTTAAACCGTTTTCCTTTTCTACCGGACAAGGAATCAACCGATCTAGCTTTCTATTGGTACTAGATAAACCTCACTTAGATATCGACTGCGATTCTAACAATGTCGGATCCTTGATCCTAATAACACCGAATCCAATCGTATCTTTTTTTTCCTCTCGTGTATGATTTTGTGCATAACACTCAATCACTAAACAATATAAGCTCAAGTACAACAATTAGGATGTTTACAATGATATAACAAGTATATATGTTTTGCTTAAGGTTGTTGTGTGTTTTGATACCAAGTGGTTTGGTATTTATAGCCTTTTCAATCCAACTAGCCGTTAGCTTCTTTTGACTTGCTAGCATGCGCTAGCCTTTCTTCATAGCGTGCGTTAAGCCTCGTTACGTACGTTATAGCTTTCATGTAGCGTATTTTATCGACTTCCAATTTCAGTCCAATAGCTTCGTTTCTTCCTTTACGTACGTTATGCCTTCGTATTACGTATGTTAGATTCATTACGCAGCGTACGTTAACCATGCTTCGTAGCGTACATTAACTCATATATCCATTGCCTTCATTTTGTCAAACTATCCGTTTGATATGCTGACTTTGACCAGATTCTTTCCAACGTTCATCTGATTTGAAATCTTATTACGTACGTTAACCTGTATGTGTTACGTACGTTAAATTGCTTCGACAGCGTACGTTAATGATCAGCTGTAGCGTGCACTATCTTCATCAGGTAAGTCGTCTGATCTGCAGGTAGGTCCTTGTTATGTATGTTATGCTACGTATGTTATGTACTTTATCTTCATTCGATTGCGTGTGCTATACAATTTATAGAGCATGCATTATCCATGCAGTTTGGGCTACTTTTTGCGTCTTCGACTCCTTCGTAGCTTTGCTTTCCTTCTTTGTTGTTTTGCTTTATTTAGCAACTTAATCATCAACACTCTATGAATGTATGGAATAAAATATTTCAACAATCTCTCTCCTTTTTGATGATTACAAAACAACACCCTTTGAATGGATAAAATCTGCAAAAATAAAATATATGTATATTTGCACGAATCAAAGTTTTCGGCTTTGATCGTTTCGTTAGTTCTTCCAACTTTTCTTTTTCTGTCCTTTTCGACTTCTTCATTGTCATTTTTGATTTTTCGACTTTTCTCTCCCATTTTTGTTTTTCACGGGATCTATATTTTTCGACTTCTTCGTCTTTTTCTTTTCCCCCCTTTTTGCATTTTATTTTTCTCGTCATTATTCCATGACGATTTTTATCTCAATTCATCGCTTTTCTCTCCCCCTTTTTGTTATCAGTAAGAAGTATAAATATAAACGAATAAAAATACCAATTGATGTATAAAAGATGCATGAAATGAGTATAACTCCCCCTGACAAAAATATCCGTCTAAAAAATTACTCCCCCTTAGTAAAATACAATTTGATGAAAATCAATTTTTGGGGACCCAACCGAGAGTTGGCTTTTGTTTTGAATATGGACGATGTTAGGAATAAAGGTTCCTTTTGGAATCCAAATCTTTTTGATTTTAACCGTCCGTCTTGGGCTTTTGCAATTAGAAACATGATGCCCAATTTTCAAACATTTTTCACATTGGGGTATTTTCAAATTTATGGATTCGTTTTTCAAATGTGGTTTGAATCCTAACCCCTGTTTGTTTAAGGTAAATTTTTGAACCGAGAGCATTTGTTCAAGTTTTTCGTTTTCACACGAAAATTTCTTCGTTAAATTTTTAAGCTCGGTTTGAACTTTCAAAAGATCATCCTTTAAAATATTTTAATTTCAACACAATGAAAATAATCGGTCTCGACAACTTTTCCCTTTTCAAGAATTTGGGAATTTTCAATTTTCAATGATTTAATTTTAAGTTTAAGGGTTATTATTCCCGATAAAGCATTTTGATAATCGGTATGCAATAATTCAAATGCTTCAAATCATTCATCGTAAGAATTACTTACTTAATTTTCGACGTTGCTATCGTCGAATGAACTTTTGGTCATAAGAGCGAGATTATTTTGATTGATAAAATCATCATCTTCGTCTTCATCGCTCCACGTTGCAATTAGAACCTCCTTCTTGGGTTTTGCTCGGCAATTCTTCGCAAAGTGGCCTGGGTTACCACATAATCGAAAATTGTTGTCGAATTTCTTAGATTTGCCCTTTTAGATGTCCTGCTTTCTCCGGTTTAATAAGTGTTGGAACTTATTAATATTCTTGGCATAATATGCCAATTCTTCGTCGCTTTCATCAACTGGGATTTCTTACTTTCTTGACATCTTAGCCTTCATGGCTATTGTTCTTTCCTTCGGCTTCGGCTTGGCATTCCGAGATTTTAGGACAATCTCGTAGTTTATAAGTGAACCAACGAGAGCACTAAAATCAAGATTGTTTAAATCTTTAGATTCCATTATAGCTGTCACCGTACTATCTCATTCTCGAGGTAGTGATCGTAGGATCTTTTTAACTTTTTCAATACTCGAAAGTGGTTTTCCAAAACATACCAATCCATTTGTGATGACCGAAAATCAGTCGACATGATCGTGATGGATTCATCTTCTTTCATTTGGAATAGCTCATAATCGTGAAGAAGCATGTTGATCTTCGTCTCTTTGACTCGAGACATTCCCTCATGTGTGACTTCAAGCATTTTACAAATCTCTTTGGCACTGTCACACGAAAATATCCGGTTGTGTTCTTCCAAATTTAAGGCACAGTATAGGAGTTGTGTTGCCTTACAATTGTAATGATCATTTTTCCAATACGCGTCATGATATTCTTCAAAAGATTTAAGCGTACCGTCGGATTTAAGAGGAATTTTCGGACCAAGACATATCACTTTCCAAAGCTCGATGTCATACGCTCGGATGAATATTGACATCTTTTTCTTCCACATCATGAATTTGATCCGTCAAAGAATGGCGGTCGGTTAAGAGCAAGTCCTTCGACTGGACCAATTTGAAATGCCATTTGGATTGACTCCTCGTATGTTAAGCCGTTTATTGGAGGTACCTCTCCGATACCAATTATTGGAGCAAGATTGGTCGGTATCGCCATTTGGAGATAGAGTTGTGAAACTCTTTCGCATTGCGAAAGCGATTTAAATAAAGGTGCGAAAATAAAATGACACAAGGATTTATAGAGGTTCGGCCAAACGTGCCTACGTCCTCTCTCGGTATCTTTTTCTATAGGCTTAAGATAAACCTCTGCATCTCTCTTCTATCGATCGAGGGATAACCGTTACAAAACTCGTCTTCTATCGGTCCGAGTAAACCATTCAATCACTTGTCATTATGTCGGTCCAAGTAAATCGTTTTCCTTTTCTATCAGACAAGGAATAAACCGATCTAGCTTTCTATGGGTACTAGATAAACCTCACTCAGATATCGATTGTGATTCTAACAATACCAGATCCTTGATCCTAATAACACCGAATCCAATCATATCTTTTCTTTTACCTCTCGTGTATGATTTTGTGTATAAAACTCAATCACTAGACAATATAAGCTCAAGTACAACAACTAGGATGTTTACAATGATATAACAAGTATATATGTTTTGCTCAAGGTTGTTGTGTGTTTTGATACCAAGTGGTTTGGTATTTATAGCCTTTTCAATCCAACTAGCCATTATCTCCTTTTGACTTGCTAGCGTGCGCTAGCCTTTCTTCATAGCGTGGGTTAAGCCTCGTTAAATGCGTTATAGCTTTCATGTAGCGTACGTTATCGACTTCCAGTTTCAGTCCAGTAGCTTCTTTCTTCCTTTACGTACGTTATGCCTTCGTATTACGTACGTTAGCTTCATTGCATAGCGTACGTTAACCATGCTTCATAGCGTGCGTTAACTCATATATTCGTTGCCTTCATTTTGTCAAACTATCCGTTTGATATGCTGACTTTGACCAGATTCTTTCCAACGTTTATCTGATTTGAAATCTTATTACGTACGTTAACCTGTATGTGTTACGTACGTTAAATTGCTTCGACAGCGTACGTTAATGATCAGCTGTAGCGTGCGCTATCTTCATCAGGTAAGTCGTCTGATTTGTAGGTAGGTCCTTGTTATGTACGTTATGCTGCGTATGTTACGTACGTTATCTTCATTCGATTGTGTGCGCTATACAATGTATACAGCATGCATTATCCATGCAGTTTGGACTACTTTTTGCGTCTTCGACTCCTTCGTAGCTTTGCTTTGCTTCGTTGTTGTTTTGCTTTGTTTAGCAACTTAATCATCAAAACTCTATGAATGTATGGAATAAAATATTCCAACAACATCGATATGGATCAATCCAAGTTTTTCAGTAGCTCTTTCAAAAGTCCATGTGAAGGGTAACTTAGTCATTTTACCTTGAAGGCAAGATTCACAAGTTGGATAGGGATCCAATCCCAATGGACCTGTAAGCCCATCTTTCTCCATTTTATAAACCTTGGTCTGACCAACATGACCAAGTCTAAGATGCCACTTAAGTGCTTGATTTGTTTCATCCCTACTGCGCTTCTTAGTTATAGCGTTCACAGTTGTTTTATTCTTTAGTTTCAAATGGTATAAACCATTTAATAATGTAAGTGTACCAACCAATTTATTTCTAAAATAAATTTGACAGGACCCATATCGAATAAAGAAATAAAATCCCTTTAAGTCCATGACCGAAATTGATACAATATTTTTATGCCCCTTAGGCAAAACAAGTACATCATCCAAAGTTATAATAAAACCGGATTCTAAGTCCAACATAAGTGATCCGATATCAGTAGCCTCAACACTATGTGTAATATCCGGATTTATTATTGTGTATCTCATCTGTATTCGAACCCTGTATCATTCGGATTTATGATCTCGATAACTGGAGTATATTATTTCTCACATTGGTATCTTTGTATATAAGTATATCTTCATGCAAATTTTCTCATGCAAACTCGTGATAGCGTACGCTAAGAAGGTAGCTTAACGCACGCTATCAGCTACTACTATCGCACGCTATGAATGTAGGACTTGCGTGCGCTAGGTAATCAATTATTGAGCTAGGCGGCTAACACATGCGCTAGCCGGACGTAGGACCGGATAAGATTCCAGCGGATGAACCTGGACAGTTTTGTAGTCAACTCTTATTAGCGCGCGCTAAGGATGTATAGGTAGCGTGCGCTAATCTACTTTTGTACAGAAAGTTTATATATGGGCCAACACTCCATTTTGTTCTCATTTCCTTCGTTCATCTTTCGTTTTTGAGAGACCAGAGGGCATATCATCTTCCTTAGACACACTTATAACACATCCACTTGATCATTGGACATTGGATACTTCTTGTTATTGATCATTGAAGAGAAGTAGCACCTTGGAGTGACATATAACCAACCGGAGTCAGATTCTACCTTTGGAGTTCAGTGATTTGGTCATATTAAGGTATGTTGATTCTATCTCCAACTCTAGATTCGTGTTATGGAGAATAAGATGATCATGCTAGCAAAATAATGAGTTTCTTGGGTGAATTATCCAAACCACATCATGTTTGGAATATTGAGATGATTATGCCTTAAGTACATTGATTATGAACATCATGATTTGAATCTTATTACAATGAACAAGTAGAGGAAGCTTCTATCATTGGTAATCCGAATCTAGTAGGTGTTTTCATAGCAATCATGGACTTGACTTTAACATCATTATTGTTAGACGAATCTAAAGGATTGATCATGGAAGGATTTATCTTGTAAAGATGGAATGTTAATCAAACTACAGAATGATAGTTTTTGATTGATATAAAGGTGTTGATATCGACCGTTAAGCCTTCCGAATTATCGCATGAAGAATTGTAATCGAAATGGAATATGGTTTCATAATAGTATACATATTCTTGAATCCAAAGTTGTTGTTATCCGTAAGATCATTCATAACCGTATGAACATGATATTCATGGAGGTAACATGAATTAACACTGAAGATTTCATTTGGTTTGATCATGTTGAGATCAGTCTACTGCCCAGTAGTAAACTGCCATGCACAGTTAGCGCACGCTAAGCTATGTAGATTAACGTGCGCTATCGAGCATGAGTTAACGTACGCTACGTTTGGTACGTAACGTACGTTAGGCCATCAGACGAGTTAGTCGGCTGATCAGTGAAGTACTGACCATGCATAGTTAGCATACGCTAGGCTTTATTGTTTGCGTGCGCTATCGAGCAGACTTAACGCACGCTACACAGAGTACTTAGCGTGCGCTAAGAAGTTCAGGCAGATTACATTTTATGAGCTTTTGGCCGTAAATCGAATTATTAGACATTCGTACGACGTGAGATAAATTCTATATTATTTCTTTTGTTAAGGTTCGAGCTTGTTACGTGATTGATTGAGGGGGGGCGACCTTCGAGTGTTTGTTTTCGTGGAAGTATTGTTCTTGTCTTTGAATCGAGGTAAGTACCTTATTTGTTTTATGTATTGATGTTATACATATTGTCGTGCATGTATGTCGTTGTTGTATGTCCACCTTGTGTTGGTCCGACGGGATCATCGGGGGATCTATGCTAGTGTGCGCTGGATCATCGGACGGGTTTTTCCACCATGGGTTGGTGTGACGGGATCATCGTGGGTTCTAGGCAGTGAACGCTGGATCGTCGGAATTACCATGTGTATGTTATGATATCTTGTTGTGATTATCAGTTGTGTATGTCATTTATGAGTTTCTCGTAGGAGAAGACTCGTTGGTATTTTTGTCGTTTACGTTATTATTCTTCGTGAGATATGAATAATATGTTGTGGTACTTGTACTAGCATCGTTGTACTAACCCCTTCGGGGGTGAAAATTTTGTTTATGTTCAGGATCCAGGAGAGCGGGAAAACAACCACTGGAGCTGCATGACGACGAGGGTGCAGAGTGATGTTTCGGCCGGGTTTATTTGACTGTTGTTTGTTTGTTATTTCAATAAGTACTCGAGTACGTAATCGTTTATGATGAATTTGAATTTGGTGATGTATTAATAAGTTTCTGTTGAACAATTGTATTTTCAGTATTTGGTCAGAACTGTTGTATCTTAATTCCGTTACTTCCATTCATTTGTACCTGTTAATGTCTGTTCAATTCTCCAGCCTTGTAAATCCTTATGTAAAGGATTTACGGCCCTGTAATATTCTTGAATATATCGGGGGTGTTACAGAATATGGTATCGGAGCTAAGATTATGGATATCTTGGTCGTTGGGTTAAAATAGGGTTCATTTATGTCTTTTGAGGTAACCGGCCGCGAATAACATCACTGTACTACCTACGTCTTCGTGCAGGCGGTGGTTGTAAGTTCCTAAACTCTATCTCGTTCTTTGCATGTTATATTTCCTTGTACTTGAGCATTCGAACGATATTGTTTCCTGTATATTGAGTATTTATGCTTACAGTATGTTGAGAGGTGGACGTGGACGTGGTCGCTGTAACACCCCCAGAATACATCCGGAAATGTTACACGCCGTAGGCCCTTCTCACAAGGATCTACCAGGCTAAACTCCACTAGACTACACAATGATCGACCGACCGGGGTCAATCTAAATACAACGCAGACCGACAAGGTCATTAAACAATTCAGAAACTAATAAATTTAATATCTCCATGACAAAGAATAAACTTTCACACAAAAAGGGATGACAACTCCATTTAATAAAGGAAAACCTACACCCGTGCAAGGGTGAGTACTCAACCAAATGGAAAATACCGACCCCGATGGAATAAATGCAAAAGACTCTAACTCTTGTGTGATTAGCATCGTCGTCTTCCATCTCCTTCCAAGCTAATCCCGTGACTGCTCCCGATTGCCAAAACTGAGCGCTAGGCACCCACCCCCCGAAAACTCGGGGGTTAGCAAACTGGAATTTTGCTAGTGCAAGTACATAATATACAAGATATACGAACAATAACAACACAAAATTCAACCATCGTGAAGCCTTAACACAAACCATACATTCCAAAAATCAACACAGTATAGCACTCGTATACACAAGGTGAAAAATAATCACATAGTTATATTCTCTATATGGAACATAACGCCAATCAAACTTTGGACGAGCCCAAGGAGTCAAAAGATTAAGTTCGAAAATCCATTTTTATAAAAGGAAAAGTATTTTGATAAGATAGTTTAAAAAATATTATTAATGACTCGGGCCGTCTTGGGATTTTGGAAATTGAATGGGAATACCTTTAGAAAATAATTTCAAAAGCTCTCGGGTCCTCGACCCAATTTATAGAATTTCTTGTCACAAACGAAATCATTACAACATCTCACGGGGTTCTCAAACCAATCCAAATAACATCATCACGACATCAATCATCTCAACATTTCACAGGGTCCTCGACCCAAATCACAGAATAGCACCACAATACAATCGAAGGCACAAGCTCTCATTCGACATATCCCGCTCAAGACCCCCGATTAATTAACCCTCGGAGATTTCGTCAAACCTCCTTGGTTAATTAACCCTGATACCAACGCTTCAAAAACAAGTTGAAACAAACTTTTCAAAAACGCGAATCGCGGTCTATATCAAGACAAACGTTTAAGAGAGAGTTTGAAAGATTTTAGATACGAACATCGTTCGGTAACGGGGTCTTAGCGATCTCACAAATACCCGTAACCAATAAGCCTGCCAGGCGCCTCCCTTGCGCACCTGTGTACCGGCGTTCACTTCCATCATGTTGGCCGCTCATTGAACATGTCACTGCACCGGCATCACTCCCGCAAGAGCCACCCCTTGCGCGCGCATTAGGTGACATCGGTGTTCACCACCCATATGGAGCCGCACATTGCAGCATACACCAGGCCGGAGTGCACGCCCCGCCCTCAGAGGTTCCCGGATACGACGTTTCTCACAACAAATATCCACATTATCACAAACATCAAGCACATGGACAAACGTCACAACAATTTTCAACTCGGTACATCAAGTTACACAATTTTCTCCGCCAATCCATAACCACACAAATAAACAATAACACGCACGTTATCAATCAAACTCAATCACAATAAGCCTTCAAGCATAACCAACCAACACCGCACATATATCCCTATATTGCGACTCAACTGAATATATATATATATAACCTTACTATATTATAAGAGTAAATATAGTTTACCCATCAATCCAGGTCGAGTACGTCATCTAGTGTTAGTATTCATCACTCGTCATTCACCAATATAGGCGCTTATATCAATATATGTATATACATACATATATTTAACATATAAATATATATACATATATAAAACTAGACATATATATACATACACACATATATATATACACACATTTATACATCCGTATAAATTCATACACTTCGACAACAATGATTTCACGCAGTTACAATTCGTATATCACGGTACTTGCCTTGGAAATCTCTCACGAATACTTCAGAAAATGCGGTTGATTGGAGAAATCCGGAACTCCAATGAAAACGGCGATCGGAAAGGCTCAACACAATATTTTTGTGGGGAAAACGTCCCTAGTATCCTATCATCAAATAAACAACAAATCACACGAGGAAAACATCGCAAAACGACCAATTTTCTCTCTGCGGCATTTTCCCGGACACCTTGAAGGCGTCAAACGAAAGTTCATATAAACGACGAATCGGAAATGGTAAAACCGTGGAAAGATGATGAAAATGATAGAATACTACTTAATCTACAATTATCCATCGAAATATGAGTTAAAGCGATCAAATCGGACAAAATCAACTAAAACCCCAAAACTAGATTTCTAGAAAATCTGATTCGGTAGATCGGAGGGTGTTATAGGATGGATGATTGATGATATGAACTCCAAAACTTCATGGATTGATTGTCCAACAACATCTCTCCATGATTTACCAAGCTCCAGCCGCGGAAGAGAAGAAAAGAATGAGAAAATGGCTGAAGAAAACGGCGCCGGGCCTTAAATAAGCCGACAGACTCGGCCGTGTCCGCGACACGGTCGTGGCGCGCGCTGGCGGCGAGGACTCGGCCGTGTCTGCTAGACACGGTCGCGCGCTGAGGGCCTACCGATAGTGACACATCGCGGCGCTCGGCATTGACTCGGCCGTGTCTGGAACACGGTCGGGCCTCTGGGCGTCGCTTGGCTTATCCGGAAGAGTTCGGCTCGGCCGTGCAGACGACACGGTCGGGTCCCGAGGCGAGACTTCCGGCTTATCCGGATGAGTGCAGGCAGGCCGTGTCGGACGACACGGCCGAGTTCGGCGGCGATGATCGCCAATAACGAGCGGTGAGCTAAAACGACCATAACTCTCTCGTCCGGACTCCGATTGACTCACCGTTTGAACCATTGGAAAGTTAACTTGATGGTCTATAATGTTGCGAAGATTCAGAATTTTTGGAGTTTCCAAGAATTAATGGTGACGTTACAAAGTCGAACTCCCACGTGAAAAAGTCGATTAAGGACACGGAACTCAACAAAACGACACCAAAACGAACTCGGATGACAAAAAGTGCAGAATTAATCATTCTCGGAATGACGAAACGGTCATGATAGAGTTGTCAAAACGAACTTCCTCCGAAAAAAGAAAATTACCGAAATTCGAAATTGCGGATATTACATTCTACTCTCCTTAAAAGAAGTTTCGTCCCGAAACTTAAAACAAGTAGGGAGAAGCAATATCCCGCCAGGAAAACTCAATGAGATACGCAAGAAACGCGTAACTAATGCCAAACGGCGAAACGTTACATACAACGCAACGGAATATACGGTGTGAAAACACGCCCCACGACGACTAACGCAACGCCACCGACCATGTTTCAAACAATAACGAGCAATTAACGATGCATCACATACCACATCACATGCACACATTTAATCGAAGAAACGTACGCTACAACAAGTCGCACCCGACTAAAACGGCTATGCGATAGAAACAAGTACGGGTAACAATTGAATTACCAACAATGAAAGGTCACACAATACTGAAAATATCAAGAAAAGTACGGGTAACACATTCCCACATACTAAAAAGATATTACGACCCCGAAACTTAGAACAACAAGAGTTGGAAACGTAAAGCAATGAAACGAAATACGATCGAAGTCACGATTGGTTGAAACAACAACGTTTAAGACATAGTACAAAATCTTCATTCTCCCATGCTAGGATCTTCAGAAGGAAACATAGGGTTTCGAGACACTTCCCGATCACTAGCTCTGCTCTCTCTCAGGGCGGCATTCTTTGCCAATTCGGAAACTGTCTCACAGTGTTTCTCCCGATGACCTTCACACCCACACCGGTAACAAGTCAAGAGTGGGGAGGGACAATTTGCACGAACATGTCCACAGCGATTCTGATTGAAACATCTTCTCTTCTTACCGCGAGTCACCGATCTTGGTTTGGGATTTCAGCGTTCACTCCCGACCGCGAAGATGACGCTTTCGAACAACATGAGGGCTTGGGAGCCTTAGTCTCCTCACCGCCCGAAATTTTCCCGATACCCTCGGTCTCTTTGCTTCGCTCGTGGGCTCGATTGCGAGGAGATTTCATAGGATATCGTTTGATCTCGATACTCCTTCACTGTAGCATGGATAGTTGTCGACGAACCACCTTGTCGTTTCCACTTCCGTCATCACACTTACGTCCGCCAAGGCTCGACATACTAATACGAGATAGTACCATTGGCATTATCAAATAATCAAAGACAAAGATACCACCCTTATCAACACAAGGTTTAGTTAACATCTATAGAATAACGGTAATATCGTAAAGCATAGAGTTTTATGAAGTTAACTCCGGTCCTTCGACTAGGATGATCATTATATATATATGTGCTTAATGAAAACAAATTTTTGAAAAGAGAGCGAGTCACGTTACGCCCAAAGCTTGTAAATCTGTCCTTTATTTCGAGAGGAAGTTTATACAACGACTCTAAAATTTATTTTCGAGTGATGTATAAAAGAAAATTGGAAATGAATTGTAACTAATTTGAAGTATTTCAAAAGTGTTGAGTCCCAAATACCACAATTTTGAAAATCTACCCTCTCCTACCAAAACGTTTATTTTGAAAGAATTTACCACCGAGATACGTGACGAATTGACATGACGACATTAAATCATGGCTTTCCACAACGTTAGAAAATTTCAAAGCACCACTTTAAAATATTCGTGATACTACAGCGCCGTGGGCCCCGTACCGGAACCCACCAGGCTAAAAATCATTTAAGAAAATGTTCAAAATGCCAAAAAGGCCGATGTCGGTAATATTCTCAAATACTCACAAAAGTCATTTATAAAATATCAAATACCATCATAAGAATACAATCAAAACGTGCAAAATCAAAATATCAAAACTCGGTTTGCAAGACACCAAGAGTCATCTCAAAATATTCACGCAGCGGATAAATTTAACATTCATAAATTTATTCTAATAAAGTGCAAGAACAAATAAATATGCTCGACTTCCGAAGCATATTAGATAACCATTTTTACTCGGACCGCATACGCATGTTATATCTTAAAACAATAATATCACCGACAAGTTCCAATTCCTAGTTCACATTAAACATATTAGCACAATATAATCAAATACGTATATAAGGGGACTTACGATCGAGAGGCTTACCATCACGGATTGCCGGAAGATGATGTCGGAACCACGATACTAATCACAACTCTGATGCGCGCGACTTACACCGGACATGGACTTGACCCAACGGCTAGGTTTTCGCAAACCTAAGCTCGATACCATAAAGGTAACACCCCGAATACGTCGGAAATGTTACACGCCGTAGCCCTTCTCACAAGGATCTACCAGGCTAAACTCCACTAGACTACACAATGATCGACCGAGGGGTCAATCTAAATACAACGCAGACCGACAAGGTCATTAAACAATTCGAAACTAATAAATTTACTATCTCCATGACAAAGAATAAACTTTCACACAAAAAGGGATGACAACTCCATTTAATAAAGGAAAACCTACACCGTGCAAGGGTGAGTACTCAACCAAATGGAAAATACCGACCGATGGAATAAATGCAAAGACTCGACTCTTGTGTGATTAGCATCGTCGTCTTCCATCTCCTTCCAAGCTAATCCTGTGTTGCTCCCAGCCGCCAAAACTGAGCGCATAACAGGCACCCACCCCGAAAACTCGGGGTTAGCAACGGAATTTTGCTAGTGCAAGTACATAATATACAAGATATACGAACAATAACAACACAAAATTCAACCATCGTGAAGCCTTAACACAAACCATACATTCCAAAAATCAACACAAGATAGCACTCGTATACACAAGGTGAAAAATAATCACATAGTTATATTCTCTATATGGAACATAACGCCAATCAAACTTTGGACGAGCCCAAGGAGTCAAAAGATTAAGTTCGAAAATCCATTTTTATAAAAGGAAAAGTATTTTGATAAGATAGTTTAAAAATATTATTAATGACTCGGGCCGTCTTGGGATTTTGGAAATTGAATGGGAATACCTTTAGAAAATAATTTCAAAAGCTCTCGGGTCCTCGACCCAATTTATAGAACACTGTCACAAACGAAATCATTACAACATCTCACGGGGTTCTCAAACCAATCCAAATAACATCATCACGACATCAATCATCTCAACATTTCACGGGGTCCTCGACCCAAATCACGAATAGTACCACAATACAATCGAAGGCACAAGCTCTCATTCGACATATCCTGCTCAAGACCCCCGATTAATTAACCCTCGGAGATTTCGTCAAACCTCCTTGGTTAATTAACCCTGATACCAACGCTTCAAAAACAAGTTGAAACAAACTTTTCAAAAACGCGAATCGCGGTCTATATCAAGACAAACGTTTAAGAGAGAGTTTGAAAGATTTTAGATACGAACATCGTTCGGTAACGGGGTCTTAGCGATCTCACAAATACCCGTAACCAATAAGCCTGCCAGGCGCCTCCCTTGCGCACCTGTGTACCGGCGTTCACTTCCATCATGTTGGCCGCTCATTGAACATGTCACCGCACCGGCGTCACTCCCGCAAGAGCCGCCCTTGCGCGCGCATTAGGTGACATCGGCGTTCACCACCCATATGGAGCCGCACATTGCAGCATACACCAGGCCGGAGTGCACGCCCCGCCCTCAGAGGTTCCCGGATACGACGTTTCTCACAACAAATATCCACATTATCACAAACATCAAGCACATGGACAAACGTCACAACAATTTTCAACTCGGTACATCAAGTTACACAATTTTCTCCGCCAATCCATAACCACACAAATAAACAATAACACGCACGTTATCAATCAAACTCAATCACAATAAGCCTTCAAGCATAACCAACCAACACCGCACATATATCCCTATATTGCGACTCAACTGAATATATATATATATATATATATATATATATATATATATGACCTTACTATATTATAAGAGTAAATATAGTTTACCCATCAATACAGTCAGTACGTCATCTAGTGTTAGTATTCATCACTCGTCATTCACCAATATAGGCGCTTATATCAATATATGTATATACATACATATATTTAACATATAAATATATATACATATATAAAACTAGACATATATATACATACACACATATATATATACACACATTTATACATCCGTATAAATTCATACACTTCGACAACAATTATTTCACGCAGTTACAATTCGTATATCAAGGTACTTGCCTTGGAAATCTCTCACGAATACTTCAGAAAATGCGGTTGATTGGAGAAATCCGGAACTCCAATGAAAACGGCGATCGGAAAGGCTCAACACAATATTTTTGTGGGGAAAACGTCCCTAGTATCCTATCATCAAATAAACAACAAATCACACGAGGAAAACATCGCAAAACGACCAATTTTCTCTCTGCGGCATTTTCCCGGACACCTTGAAGGCGTCAAACGAAAGTTCATATAAACGACGAATCGGAAATGGTAAAACCGTGGAAAGATGATGAAAATGATAGAATACTACTTAATCTACAATTATCCATTAGAAATATGAGTTAAAACGATCAAATCGGACAAAATCAACTAAAACCCCCAAAACTAGATTTCTAGAAAATCGGCACGATTCGGTAGATCGGAGGGTGTTATAGGATGGATGATTGATGATATGAACTCCAAAACTTCATGGATTGATTGTCCAACAACATCTCTCCATGATTTACCAAGCTCCAGCCGCGGAAGAGAAGAAAAGAATGAGAAAATGGCTGAAGAAAAACGCTGCCAGGCCTTAAATAGGCTGACAGACTCGACCGTGTCCGCCTGACACGGTCGTGGCGCGCAGCTGGCCGGCAGGGACTCGACCGTGTCCTGCTAGACACGGTCGCGCCGCTGAGGGGCCTACCGATAGTGACTGTCCGCGGCGCTCGGCATTGACTCGGCCGTGTCTGGAACACGGTCGGGCCTCAAGCGATCGCTTATCCGGAAGAGTTCGGCTCGGCCGTGCGGACGACACGGTCGGGTCCTGAGGCAGAGACTTCCGGCTTATCCGGACGAGTACGGCACGGGCCGTGTCGGACGACACGGCCGAGTTCGGCCGGTAGTGATCGGCCAATAACGAGCGGTGAGCTAAAACGACCATAACTCTCTCGTCCGGACTCCGATTGACTCACCGTTTGAACCATTGGAAAGTTAACTTGATGCTCTATAATGTTGCGAAGATTCAGAATTTTTGGAGTTTCCAAGAATTAATGGTGACGTTACAAAGTCGAACTCCCACGTGAAAAAGTCGATTAAGGACACGGAACTCAACAAAACGACACCGAAACGAACTCGGATGACAAAAAGTGCAGAATTAATCATTCTAGGAATGACGAAACGGTCATGATAGAGTTGTCAAAACGAACTTCCTCCGAAAAAAGAAAATTACCGAAATTCGAAATTGCGGATATTACAGTCGCGGTCGCGGACGCGGACGAAGGAATGCTGAAAGGGAAGCGTCGCCTTCTAATCAGGCCAGTCATAGCTCAGGCGAGCCACAGAGATCTATCAATAACGAACCGGAACCTGCTGTACCAGAAATCCTTCGTCAGGTGGTGAACCAGATGACTCAGTTCGCCCAAGTCGTGGACCGAATGCAAGTGGCGGTGGGACTAAAGCAAGGAGAGAGACATCAAGGGATCCCGGACATGGGAAATCGAGGTGACCGGGTGATTAAGTTGATGAGTCATACCGTGAAATTATGGGAACGGGTGATTGAGCAACGTCTTAGAAAGTGTGTGGAGATATCAAAAAACCAATTTGGATTTATGCCTGGGAGATCGACTGTGGAAGCAATGTTTCTGATGAGATAGATGATGGAACACTATCGTGATAATAAAAAAGACTTGCATATGGTTTTTATTGGTTTAGAGAAGGCTTATGATAAGGTATCAAGAGAGGTACTTTGGCGGGCATTAGTCAAAAAGGGCATGTTCAAGAAGTATATTGACATCATTAGAGACATGTACGAAGGAGCTAGTACAAGTGTACGTACTACCGTAGGAAGGACTGAGGAATTCCCTATTATAATTGGGGTGCATCAAGGCTCAGATCTTAGTACTTTCCTCTTTGCCATAGGCATGGATGAATTGACAAGGTCAATTCAAGACGATATTCCTTGGTGCATGATGTTTGCAGATGATATAGTATTGGTTGATGAAACGAAGGACGACATTGAAAGAAAGTTGGAACTCTAGAGAAATACGCTCGAAACTCGTGGTTTTAGGCTGAGCAGAAGTAAGGCTGAATATTTGGAGTGTATCTTTAGTGGAAATGAAAGTAGAGAGGCGGGAAACAATCACTTTTGATGGGAATGTTATACGAGGATCGGAGTTTTTTCGTTATCTTGGGTCTATTCTTCAAAAGGATGGAGAAATAGACGGTGACGTGGCACATATGATTAAGGCGGGATGGTTGAAATGGAAGAGCGCAACGGGGTTATTATGTGATCAAGTAGCTTACAAATTAAAGGGAAATTTACAGAACATCAATTAGGCCTGCACTTTTATATGGCACTGAATGCTGGGCTGTAAAGCATAGTCATGTGCATAAGATGAATGTGGCGGAAATGCGTATGCTAAAATGGATGTGTGGCCATACGAGAAAGGATCAACTTAGAAATGATGCGATTAGGAATGAAGTACGAGTGGCCCATACAGAGGATAAGTTGTTGGAGAATCAGTTAAGATGGTTCGGACATGTGAGACGGAGGCCGATTGATGCACCGGTGCGGAGGCTTGAAGAATGGGAAGCGCATAAGCCGGTGAGGGGTAGAGGAAGACCTAAACAGACATAGATAAGAGTGATTGAGAATGATATGAGGTTTCTTGAGATTGCAGAAGCTATGGCCTTGGATAGGACGACGTGGAGGGAGAGAATTCAGGTGGTTGATTATGTTTGAGATTTTTTTTCTTTTTTTTTTGGCATAATGATTATTACTATTTTTTATTTACTTTTTATTATTTACTTATTTTGCATATTTATTATTACTTTCTTTTAGTACTAAACTTTTCACTTATCACTTTTGCCTTTTCATAGGACTGTTTTATTGGAGACAACTTGACGTTTTCAGAGGTTGATTCATGTAGCCGACCCCAAAATATTTTGGGACTAAGGCTCTGATGTTGTTGTAGTGATTGTTTAATTATGATCCGAGTAAATAATTTAAGGACTTTCTTTATTCATAACTCGGATCCCACTATTTTATCGGTATTTACACAATTCCATGTGAAATCTGAAAGTCCCGGTTGACTTCATAGTGGTGATCGAATTCTTTATAAAGTTTAATAGATGGCAACCCATTCGGTTTCTATTCTATTATTCTTTATAATGTGGTGTCTAACACCAACTATCTAATTGATGATTCAATCTTCTTTTACCCCTAGTTCACTTGCCCTCAACCCATACGATTTCTGTGGCTCGCTGAACTATCTAAGCTTAAACCATCAACTCCTATTAGTCTGACAATTGAATCTCTCTAGGCAACCCATACGATCTCTGGGGGTTTGATTTGTCACAACCAAAGGCATCTAATCAAATCTAGGAAATTTTTCAACCTTTCCAAAAAATATTGTCTAATTATTTAAATATATCTGAAAATTATAATAGGATTTATGAATATATATTATAATATAAATTAAAATATATATTATGTTATATTATATAAATTGATTTTTTTATATTGACTATTAAAAAAATTAATATAACTATATATATTAAAATACAACTTAATGTATTTATAAAAATATGTCTGATTATTTAAATATACCTAAAAATTATAATATGATTTATGAATATATATTATAATATAAATTAAAATATATATATATATATTATGTTATATTATTTAAATTGATTTTTTATATTGACTATTAAAAAAATTAATATAACTATATATTAAAATATAACTTAAGATATTTATAAAAATATTGTCTAATTATTTAAATATACCTGAAAACTATAATATGATTTATAAATATATATTAATATAAATTAAAATATATATTATGTCATATTATTTAAATTGATTATATAAACTAAAATGCTCAATCCGTCCTTTATCAAAAAGGACTTAATTCATATTGAGGGGTGAAATGGTCATTTCTGTCATTTAGATAGTTCATTCAGAAAAAAAAGAAACAACAAGATATTTTTTCAAATCAGACAGATTAATCCACTCAGACAGCTTAATCCATTCAGAGATTAATGGAAAAAAAGTAAACAGCCCCTTAGTGTTTGTAAGTGGGAGTTTAACGTGATTATATATTACACTTTGCACATTAATCCGTTTATAAGTGCAGTTTGTCGGTTTGCTTGTTTGTTATACAATATGAAAAAAAGACTTCATGGCGGCTTGTCCTCGGCTCTTCGTCATTTCTAATTTATTACATTTATGAAATTTGCATCCTTTACAAATTTACTAAAAACAAAAAATTGGCTCAAAATAGCCATTACAACCCCATCGAATAAAGATTCAAAAAGTATGTCCATGAACTACATCGCCATTCAAATAATAATGCAACATTCACATTAAAATTAATGACATAAATAATTAATCTAAATATTGATCCAATCAATATAAAATTAATCTATCCATAAGAATTAATCCAGTTAATTCACACAACTGTTAATTTTAACTTGTTTCGTTCAAAATAAAAATATTTCATTAAATTAATTTCCTTAAGAATAAAATTACCATAATTATTATGCAGCGGAAAATAAACCAGTCTAACCGGATAAAAACCGAACCCCTAAGAAGATCGTTCATGCATCGTATATACAAATATTTATACAAAGTATGAATTAGAAATCATACCCTTGAAGTCCTTCGATTTAATGTTTGATCGAAGCTTTCGCAAAATCCCGAGCACCGAAAATACCGTGCTTCTATGTATGACGCGTCGGAAAAATGACTGAAAAAATACAATCGCTACTTCAAGACCTCCAAGGTCGACGACTATTTGAAATGATGATAGGATAAAATTTTCTTTTAATTTTAACTCTCAAAGAATTAAATTTGAAGAACAAATTATATCTCAAATAAAATTAAACGAAATAAACTCTTTCTTTCTTTCTTTTTCTTTTCTTTCCCTTCACTCTTTTCTTTCTTTCTTTCTCTCCACTATTCTGCCGTGAACTTCTTATGCCAAAAGTCTTCGGCACACTTTTCATTCAAATAGAGATATATAAAGACTTCCAAAGTCTTAACCTTAAATGTGATGATAAAATATACAATCAACATGTGAGGAATCCACATTAGAAATTGTTCACAAGAGGTAGTCAAACCCATCACAAAATATAAACTAGTGCGGTGGTTCGGCCAAATGGAGGAAAGAAAAGTTGGTTCATTTCGGTCCGTGAAATGGACCCTCGTCTATCTAATTCGGTAGATAAACCTTGGTACATTTCAATATTAATAAAATTAATTAATTTAATTAATTAATTATATAAAATATTAATTATCTAAGAAATAATATAAATTAAATTAATTACCCAGTAACTTATTTAATTCACTAGACCGGTTTTAATTTATCCAACACATTAAAACATCATTTATATAATAAACTAAATTAGACATTTAATGTCTAATTATTCATAAAAAAAAGAGATTATCGTTAATTTAATCCGTCATCTATCCTGTGTCGCGACTCCATAGGTTCGTCTCAGTCGGCAATGAGAGGAACCAAAGAATGTGAGTAACACTTAGCCAGTCCCGTGGCTCACACTGTAACCCAACTGGGAATGAATGATATGGATCATTCCAAAACCTTTATGTTATGAATACCGTATATGTATAAACCCTTCAATCATATGTCTCGATCAAGTATTAGGGTCACGGTAATGTCAATCCTATTATAACTTGATTCAATACATTTGTTAATGCAAACCGAGATCACCGAGTTCCCGTGTATCAAATACAACTAGCTCTAAATACTTTGGCCAAAGACTTCTGATCTCATTTGCCATTTACCGCATAGGACATTTACCTGCTCAATTACAGGAGAAAGAATCATATATTGAGGTTGACCCCACCAACTGGTGATTGGATCGATCTGCTCTAATGACTAACTTAATGTCACAAACACATCTCCTACTGAATCCTCAAGTCAAAGGTTCATGTATACCTATCACAACCTTTCGATTCAGTCATTGACTATCATAGAGTGGAATCCATGTGACCAAATTAAGGTGAGTCGTGTTCGAGTATACTAATCCCATCAGCATACCTATAACGTGTGCTCCCACTAACCTTTAGTGAAAACAGGCACTCTATATGTCAAAACACACGTTATGCAAGTCTTATCTAAACTTACTGCCCAGTTAAGTTTTATCGACTTGTGAACAAGTTCAGCATTCGAGCCATAAACACTTCCAGTGCCTATCTCCTTATCTCCATAAGGAGTGGAATGTTGGCTCTAAAATGCAAGGGCTATTATCCTATATACCAAATTACAATGCCGGTGATATACAATAATATAGAGTACAATACAATGCTCTCACTCTTTCATCCTCTGAGTGGCATTCGAGGGCATATCAGTTGGTTCACCTGCAATCCTAGCAAATAACTAATTTCTCCCATCATACTCATTTCAAATTTATTTTGCATGAGATGAGAGAACCTTTGACATAAGGCGAGTTTAGTTTAACCAAATATAATATCATCGACATATATTTGAACCATAAGTAGGTCGTCACCTTCCTGTATTTTAAAGAAGGTTTTGTCGATTGCACTTTTCTCAAATCCATTATTGATCAGATACAGTGACAAGGTCTTACACCGGGCTCTAGGTGCTTGCTTAAGTCCATACAGTGCTTTCCTTAGCCGTTATACAAGGTCTCCGCCTTCAGTGTTGACAAACCCTGGTGGTTGTTCAACATAGACTTCTTCGTCTAGGTCTCCATTCAGGAATGCGCTCTTAACATCCATTTGATATACAATAAAGTTCTTATGAGCAGCGAATGCTAGGAATATCCTAATGGCTTCTAGTCGGGCTAGGGGTGCAAAGGTTTCATCATAGTCGATTTCTTCTTCCTGCCTGTATCATTGGGCAACTAGTCTGGATTTGTTCCTGATTACTAGTCCATTCTCGTCCTTTTTGTTTCTGAATACCCATTTGGTTACTATGACTGATTGATGTGTTGTTCTAGGAAGTAGGTACCAAACATTGTTCTGTTCGAATCCATTGAGCTCTTCTTTCATCGAAGTGATCCAGTGAGAATTATTCAGAGCTTCATTGTCTGAAATAGGTTTGGACTAGACTAAGAATACAACTAGGGTGCACATAGTGAGTCTCCTAAGTTTGGCTTGAGATTTCCATACAGGGAGTTAAGACTTCTCAGGATCTATCTCTTCTTGTGCACAAAGCACAGTACCTTGTGTATTCTGTATTTTCCCATGTGTGGTTTACTCTGGCATCAATATCTCCAATTATTAGTATATGGGGGTGGTCTCTTAGCCATCTCCTATCAGGTTCTAGTTCGGTATCCCGTGCTGTAGCCTATTGAACTGTAGCCTCAACGTCCGCATCGGACATCTGCTTCAGCCTTACATTCTTACGGTAGCGGGATTGATTTCTGGGTCCACGACTGGTTCTATTGGAGTTGGGGGATCATCAATAGAGAGTGTCTGGATGCTTTTGGTTATGTATTCTACTCCTGTAGGGTCACAATGGAGTTCATCAAATACTACATGGCCGCATTCTTCCATTGTCAGCTTCCGTTTGTTAAATATCCTAAAAGATTTGACTGATAGAGGAGTATCCAACGAAAATACCCTCATCCGACCTTTTGTCGAATGTCTTTAGTTGGTCCTTCCCATTGTTTAGCATGTAACATCTGCATACAAAAATATGAAAGTATGCAACCCATATGCTGTTTTATTGTGATGATTGTGATGATACAGCAGTTTTGTGTGTAGCATACTGTATTTGTTGCTTCTCCCCAAAAACGTTGCGGCAACTTGCTTGCGGCTAACACATGTTGCAAATCCAGTACCCTGTGGGTGAAAAAATATGACTTGCTCTTCATGGTGGTCTTAACTTACTTCCCTTTCTGACAGGATTCACAGACGCTGTTTTTATGAAATGACACATCGGGCAAGCCTCTAACCATTCCCTGTTGAGCGAGCTTGTTGATAGTATTGAAGTTTATATGCGACATTCTTTTGTGCCATAGCCAGCTTTGATCTATAGTGCCTTTGGCAACAAAACATGGAATAATGGAGCTTGTGGGCTTCCAGTCAGCAATGTACATATTACCTAACCGACTTCCTGTAAGGACGACTTGCTTGGTCTTGATGTCCTTCACCCTACAGTGATCTACATAGAATTTGACTGAGAGATGTTTGTCATAGAATTATCTAATACTAAGTAGATTATACCGTAATCCTTTAACATAGGCTACGTCAGTGACTTTAAACTTTCCTACAAGCAGGGTTCCTTTCCCTCTTATTCTTCCTTTAGATTTGTCACCGAATCGCACCTTTGGACCCCGACCCTTCTACATAATCTGACAACTTGCTCATATCTCCTCTCATGTGCCGAGAACATCCACTGTCGAAGTACCATATGCCCGTCCCCTTGATGTCATGTAATCAAAGAAATTAGGTAGATTTAGGTCCCCTTTGATTTTTGGGTCCATAGTTGTTAGTGCCTTTTGGTACCCAAATTTGCCTGACAACAATTAGTTTGTTGTATGTTGTTTTTGGTCTTCTTTTGCAATATTTACGTGGGGCATACACGTAGTCACTGTAATCCTGATTATTATGCATGTCAAATCTAGGGTTTTGGTTCCAGTACTGTTGGTCACTAAGTATACAATAAACAGCTTAGAAAGTAAGAGTACAATAAGCTGTATGATTTTCGAAGTTAATTGCATAGCAGAAGTCTGTTGGGTGAGTTGATGTAAATACAATAACTAGGTGTTCTTCTGTTCGCTTGATGCGTATAGAGTTTTACAATGTATACTTATAAATCACAATAAAATGAAAACAGTAAAGACAGAAGGTAAATAACACATAGTTAAAAGTGATTCGAGGTAAACCTATATACGCTCCACACAGGAGTAAAGAGGTTATTAAAATCACTACGTACACAACTACGTGACTTTTGTTAGGAGTATGCCCTCGAATGCCACTCAGAGGATGTTGAGTGAGGGCATTGTACTTGTTAATATGTAAATCGTTATCATAAGGCATTTATATGTTTCTTTATTTACTAGTAGTCACTGGCATTCCTGACTCGTAAATATATATATATATATATAAACTAGTCCGTGTATTTGAGAGCAAAACATTTCACTCCTTTTTGGATAAGGGGATCGGCACTAGAAAGGTTTATGGCTCAAATACTTAATCGTTCGCAAGTCGATTAAACTTAACTGGGCGTTAAGTTTATGTGAAGACTTATATGACATGTTCTTTGACTTGGAGAGTGTCTGTCGAACACTAATGGTTAGTGGGAGAACATTTTATAGGTATGCTAATGAATTAGTATACTCGAACCGACTCACCCTCGATTCGTCACATGAATTCACTCCGGGACAGTCAATGACAGAATCGTAAGGTTGTGATAGGTATTCGTGAAGCTTTGACTTGAGGATTTAGTAGGGATATGCTTGTGATGTTAAGATTTTCATTAGAGTAGTTCGACCCAGAAAATCGGAAGGTGGGGGTCAACTTCGACGTGCGTCTTGACGGGCAAGTAGCAGGTTCTACTAAATACCACTATAGGATTCTTTCTCATATTAGTGAACGAGTTATATGTCCTATGCGGTTATTGGTAGATTAGATCATAAGTCTTTGGCCAAAGCATTGGAGCTAGTTGTATTGGATACACGAGAGCTCGAGGATCTCGATTTGCATTAACTCATGCATAGAGTCAAGTACAGATAGGGTTTAACTAACCGTGACCCTATAACTTGATTGGGACATGTGAGAGAAGGGTTTATACGTATACTGGTATTCACGACAGAAAGGTTTTGGAATGATCCCCGTCATTCGTTCTCAGTTAGGGTACAGTGTAGGCTGCCAGGCTGGCTATGTGGTGCTACTACTCTTTGGTTCCTCCCACTGCTAATTGAGACGGACCTACCGAGTCGCGCAATAGGATTAACGACAAAATGAATCGAGCTTATTCTATCTTTATTAATATTAGATATTGGATATCTAATTTATTGGACATTTGGTGTCTAATTAATTTTGGGGACATTGGATGTCTACATTAATTTATTGGATAAATTAATTTCGGCCTAATGAATTAAATAAATTACTCGGTGATTAATTTAGTTCATAGATATAATTATTTCTTGGAGAAATTAATTATATTGTTTTGTATTTGATATAGTTAATTAATTGGATTAATTAGTTGATAAAAATACATCAGAACGGAATGGAGTTTATCTGATTGGACTCTCGAGAGTCCAAAATGAACCAAATCCATACGGTTCTTCTAGATGGCCGCCCCCACCTACTTCCTCTTCTCTTGGTCTTTGTCTCCACCTTAATAGGTGGAAGACCAAAGAAATTAAGAGATGTGATATCTCTTTTGAAAAGGGATAGGTGACTTTTGGTGATGTGATGAAGAATATAATGTGAAGACCTCACTCCTTTTACATTGGATTAATCTCACGGTTCATAACAAGAGAAAGTGAGAGAGAAATAAGTCTTGTCTTCTTCATTTTCTTCATTCTTCATTTCTAAGAGAAATATCAAGAGAGAAAATTTATTTTATATACTTGGAGTGATATAAATAAATTTAGTAAGTTCCGACTACCTTGTTCTAGCCGTATCTTTGGAAGATAACAAAGTATGAGTTATTCCCGTCGACTTACGGCGCGTGGCAAGTAGAGGCACGACGTTTTCAGTCCTCGGGATCTCAAAATATTGACGAATCGGATTCGTGGGGAAGATCACCTAAAGCTTGGGAATCACACACGTGAAGAACACCATTTCATCAACGGACTACGAGGGTATGGTTTCGTATCTTCCTTTGTTTCATTTTATATTCATATATATACGTAGCTTGATCGATCCTCTAAAGGGATTCGGATCAAATTTACTTTCGTATTTTGCTTCCGCTGCGCTTTCGTTTTAGGCACCGAATTTCAACAACTTTAACTAAACCTGTCTCTATATCGTTCACACAGATTGATACAGGGACTGTAGCCTTTGCCGTTCACACAGATTGGCTTCAAGCTCTTTATGATTCACTTCTTCTTACACAGATCGAATCTTCATCTTCAATGTTATTCTTCCCACACCGGCCAGAATATGCAAGGATAATGATAGTCTCAATGGTAAGGGTTGAACAAGTCTCAAAAAGCAGCTTTATCTTTGATGAACAAACACTGTATGCTGTACTGTTTGTGTTGGGGACTTAATATATTTCTTCGCTTGGATACTGTTGTATGCTGACGAAATATACTGCTCTTGAATAGTTAGATTGTCAGAGTAATCTTGTCAGAATATGCTCGATAATGAATAGCTTTTCGTGTGTATGAAGTCCTCTTGCTTGCATCTATTTATAACCTTGGAAATGTATCCGTTATAAATATAGCCATTGTTGATTGGTGAGATGTTGATGTCTGTATCTTGATTTTCGGCTGCTGAATATTTGAACTAAAGCAGATCTCATTTAATGCTACAGATATCCTTTCTGTCTTTGCATTAAATGCTCTTCGGAGCGTTCAGGCTTGTCTCTCTCTGGCTGCATTAAATGCTGTCCTATCAGCAATAAATGCTGCTTAAACCATGAATACTTTATGAATAAACAATGTTTATGTCACAGCGGTTTAAAGTTTTTTATGTTCAGTCCTGTTGGATGTGTTTTACTTTTCAAAAGTAACACCTTCAAGCTGTATGCTGTATCCAACACATTAAGTTCCTTTGCTGTATGAGGCAGGCTCTGTAGGATGGATGGTAGAATATCTCTTTGCTGTATGGACGGGCTATATGGAGAGTCCTAACAACTTCCATACTTAATAACATTCTGACTTCTTGCTGTGTGTTTGGCAATTTATCAAAACTTGAATGTTTATCCTAACAACTTCTCCCTTTATGATAATGCCAAAACTTTCTTTAGATGTCTTCATTTGGATATAGAGAGGCTGTCTTCGAGTCTTCTGTCCGATTGATTTGATCTTCAATACTTAGTCTAGAAGTGTGAACTGCTTGCAGGCAAGTTCTAGAATGAAAGATCCTACATGTTTAAGTGTATTACAACTGAACTTATGATTGGCGCGTAGGAACAATCTTATAGAGTGTAGTCAAGTTTGAATACAACTTTATCTATGAACTGTTCGCAGAAAAGTTCTTACATCTTTGTAACTTAACAAGTTTTATCTTGTTCAAATATAGCAAAATTTTGTAATCAAATAGTAAAAACAGTACGCGCAGATTACGAGCTGTAATCTCTCAAGAAAAACAAATTTTATTGATATGGATGGGAAACAGTTGATCATCTGTCATAGCCTTCATAGGTGTAATAACCGTACTTTTATTGACTGTTTGACCTTGCCATCTTTCTTATTTCATCGCTCTGCAGACTCTTGGTGATGTTGTCGATATTGTTATAGAGTTTTGTATCTTGTTTGGATCACAATTGTGTTGTTTAGACCTTACGGAAATGTTCTGGGTCAGAGAATTAGCGCACGCTAGGCCTAGGCTAATGCACGCTAATTATGCTTGAGTAGCGCACGCTAACTTTGAGTCGTAGCGCGCGCTAAGGGACCAGTCAGGTCAGAACCAGTAACACATACTGCTTTCTGGACTGGCAATTAACGTGCGCTAAGAGTTCGTTAACGCACGCTATTCTTGGTCAGTAGCGCGCACTAATATCCGTCCGTAGCGCACGCTAACGGGCTGGTTGACAGAGGCAGTGAGGTTGTCAGGTTTTCTGGACTATCAAGTAGCGTATGCTAGTCTTCGGATAGGGTACTTGTTAGATCGTCAGGGGGCTGCAGTTTTCTCGAAAATTGATTTAAGATCGGGGTATTATCAACTCAGGGTGAGAGAGTCTGACGTTCCGAAAACGGCATTTCGGACGAGACATGGGCATTACGAATTTGTAGTTATGCCTTTTGGGTTGAATAATGCACCGGCGGTATTCATGCAGTTAATGAATAAGATTTTCATCGAGTATCTCGATAGGTGTATGGTCGTCTTTATTGACGACATTTTGATCTATTCTCGAGATAAAGAAGAACATGACCGACACTTGTGTTTGGTACTAGATATTTTGAGAACCGAGCACCTCTATGAAAAATTCTCAAAATGTGAGTTCTGGTTGGAAGAAGTTATGTTTCTCGGCCATGTAATTTCAGCCGAAGGGGTTCGTGTAGACCCGCAGAAGATTGAGGCAGTGCTAGATTGGGCACTGCCTAAAAATGTTACCATCGGTTTGTCGAGGGGTTCTCGAAACTCGCTCGGCCGCTTACGAAATTACTCCAGAAAATGGAGAAGTTTGTTTGGACGACGGAGAGACAACAGAGCTTCGATGAGCTGAAGAGACGTTTGACTTCAGTGCCGATTTTAGCTTTACCACATGGTAATGAGGGCTTTGCGGTTTATAGTGACGCTTCGGGTCAAGGTCTTGGCTGTGTGCTTATGCAGCATGATAAGAGGATAGCTTTTGCGTCACGACAATTAAAGCTGTATGAGATAAATTATCCTACTCACGATTTGGAGTTGGCCGCAATTGTCTTCGAAATCAAGATTTGGCGGCATTACTTGTATGGTTATCCGTGTCGGATTTATACCGATCACAAGAGTCTGAAGTGTTGGAATATTTATTCCACACATTATTTAATTTATGTTTTGATGATTAAAGTTGCTAAACTACAAAACAACATCGAGGCGAAGCAAAACGGCAAAGCAGACGAAGACGCAAAAATTGCAATATGGACTGCATTAGCGCACGCTAAGGGACATATGTTAGCGCACGCTAACGAGGAGTGAGCTGCATTCCAGCCTAGTATCGAAGTAAGCTGCAGTGAAGTCAGCAGATGGATAGCGCACGCTACACTCTATTATTAGCGCACGCTACACTCTATTATTAGCGCACGCTACAAAGGATGATTAGCGCACGCTAAGATGTTTGAATCTAGTCAATCCGAACGTTGGGAAAATCAAGTCAAAGTCAGCATATCAAACGGTCACTTTGACAATCCATGCAACGGATATATTGGATTAGCGCACGCTACAAAGGAAGTGGTAGCGCACGCTAGCTTAAGGCGTAGCTCTTGGTGAAATATAAAGTGATTAACGCACGCTACATGAAAGCCTTTACGTACGCTAGAGCAAAAATGTGCGATAGCGCACGCTAAGAAGGAAGGCTAGCGCACGCTAGCTAGTCAACTGGCAGCAACGGCTAGTAAGGAGGAAGAAGGCTATAAATACCAAGGAGTTGGTATTATTCCAAACAACAACATTGAGCAAAGCATACATACGTGTTATATCATTGTAAACATTATAGTTGTTGTTCTTGAGCTTAATTAAGAGTGATTGAGTGTTATACACAAGATCATACACGAGCGATAAAAAGAAAAGATACGATTTGATTCGGTGTTATTAGGATCAAGGATCCGGCATTGTTAGAATCACAATCGCTATCTTAGTGAGGTTTATCTAGTACCCATAGAAAGCTAGAGTGGTTGATTCCTTATCCAATAGAAAAGGAAAAACGGTTTTACTCGGACCGATAGAAGACGAGCTTGTAAAGGTAATCCCTCGACCGATAGAAGAGAGGCGTAGAGGTTTTGATCTTAAGCCTAAGGAAAAAGATACATCGAGAGAGGACGTAGGCTTCGTTAATAGCCGAACCTCTATAAATCCTCGTGTCCTTTATTTTCCGCAATTTATTTTCGCTTCCGCATAAAACGGCGCAAATATCCGATTTGGTACCCAACATTTGGTATCGGAGCGGTACTCTAATACGCGGCTTAACATCCGAGGAGAAGATCCAATGGCGTTTCAAATGGCTCCCGTCGAAGGCCTTGCTCTTAACCGACCACCATTCTTTGATGGCGCAAACTTCATGACTTGGAAGAAGAAGATGTCGATATTCATTCGAGCTTACGATATCGAATTATGGAAGGTAATATGCCTTGGTCCGAAAATTCCGACACATTCCAACGGTACGCTCAAAACCTTCGAAGAATATGACGATTCCGATTGGAAAAACGATCACTACAACTGTAAGGCAACTCAACTTCTCTATTGTGCCTTAAATCCGGAAGAATACAACCGGATATCATCGTGTGATAGTGCCAAAGAAATCTGGAAAATGCTTGAGGTAACACACGAAGGTACGTCTCAAGTCAAGGAGACGAAGATAAACATGCTCCTTCACGATTATGAATTATTTCAAATGAAGGACGACGAATCCATCTCGATTATGCTTGACCGATTTTCGGTTATCACAAATGGATTAGCATGTTACGGAAAACCACTATCGAGTAGTGAGAAAGTAAAGAAAATTCTCCGATCACTACCTCGAGAATGGGACCAATGCGGTTACGGCAATAATGGAATCCAAAGATTTAAATACTCTCGATTTTAGTGCTCTCGTTGGTTCTCTTATCAACTATGAGATTGTCCTAAAATCTCGTAATGCCAAACCGAAACCGAAGGAGAGGTCGATAGCCTTCAAGGCTAAAATGTCGAAAAAAAAGAAGAAACCCCGGTGGACGAAAGTGACGAAGAAATGGCATATTATGCCAAAAATATTAATAAGTTCCAACACTTATTAAACCGGAGAAAGAAGGACATTCAAGCGGGCGAACCTAAGAAATTCGACAACACTTGTCGATTATGTGGTAAACCAGGCCACTTTGCTAAGAACTGTCGAGTAAAGCAAAAGGAGGTTCTAATCGCAACATGGAGCGACGAAGATCCCGATGAAGATTTTCTTGAACAAAATAATCTCGCTCATGGCGGAGTTCATTCGACGATAGCGACGTCGAAAGCCAAGTAAGTAATTCCTACGACGAACTTTTTGAAGCATTCGAGTTACTACATACGGACTATCAAAATGCTTTAAATGAAATTAAGTCCCTCAAGTCTAAATATAAAACTTTGGAAATTGAAAATTCCAAAATACTTGAAAAAGGGAAATTTGTCGAAATTGATCATTCGAAATGTCTTGAAAATGAAAATATTTTGAAAAATGATCTCTTAAAAGTTCAAGATGAACTAAAAATTTTGACAAAGAAATTTTCGTGCGGCAACGATAAATTTGAACAAATGTTATGTGTTCAAAAATATACTCTAAATAAAGAGGGATTAGGATTCAAATCACGTTCGAAAAACGAATCCGTTAATTTCAATATACCCCATTGCGAAAAGTGTTTAAAAATCGGGCATCATATTTCTAATTGCGAAAGCCCAAGACGGACGATAAAAATTAAGAAAATTTGGGTTCCCAAAGGAACAAACATTTCAAACATCGTCTACGTTTCAAAAGAAAAACCAACTATAGGTTGGATCCCAAAAAATAAATTTTAACAATTGAGACTTTATAAAGGGGGAGAAGGAAATAATATTTTCAGGGGGAGTTTATACCCTTATTAATGCATAAATTGGTATCATGCATATTTATATTTCATTTGGTATCCTTTATATTTTTTTACTTTTTGATGAAAACAAAAAGGGGGAGAAAGATATGAATTGAGATAAAAATGATAAAAATGAGAAGGAGATGAAGAGGAGATAAAAATGAGAAAAATCGAAGAAGTCGAAAAGAAAAGAAAAGCATACAAATAGGGGGAGTTGGAAAAAATTGAAAAACGAAAAACGACGGAGTTGAAAAATAAAGGAGATGTCGAAAAGAAAAGAGAAATGGAGAAACTAACGAAACGATCAAAGCCGAAAACTTTGATTCGTATAAATATACATATATTATTTTTTACAGATTATCCAATTCAAGAGTTGTTTTGTAATCATCAAAAAGGGGGAGATTGTTGGAATATTTATTCCACACATTATTTAATTTATGTTTTGATGATTAAAGTTGCTAAACTACAAAACAACATCGAGGCGAAGCAAAACGGCAAAGCAGACGAAGACGCAAAAATTGCAATATGGACTGCATTAGCGCACGCTAAGGGACATATGTTAGCGCACGCTAACGAGGAGTGAGCTGCATTCCAGCCTAGTATCGAAGTAAGCTGCAGTGAAGTCAGCAGATGGATAGCGCACGCTACACTCTATTATTAGCGCACGCTACACTCTATTATTAGCGCACGCTACAAAGGATGATTAGCGCACGCTAAGATGTTTGAATCTAGTCAATCCGAACGTTGGGAAAAGCAAGTCAAAGTCAGCATATCAAACGGTCACTTTGACAATCCATGCAACGGATATATTGGATTAGCGCACGCTACAAAGGAAGTGGTAGCGCACGCTAACTGTAAGGCGAGCTACTTTGGTGAAATATAAAGTGATTAACGACGCTACATGAAAGCCTTTACGTACGCTAGAGCAAAAATGTGCGATAGCGCACGCTAAGAAGGAAGGCTAGCGCACGCTAGCTAGTCAACCGGCAGAACGGCTAGTAAGGAGGAAGAAGGCTATAAATACCAAGGAGTTGGTATTATTCCAAACAACAACATTGAGCAAAGCATACATACGTGTTATATCATTGTAAACATTATAGTTGTTGTTCTTGAGCTTAATTAAGAGTGATTGAGTGTTATACACAAGATCATAGACGAGCGATAAAAAGAAAAGATACGATTTGATTCGGTGTTATTAGGATCAAGGATCCGGCATTGTTAGAATCACAATCGCTATCTTAGTGAGGTTTATCTAGTACCCATAGAAAGCTAGAGTGGTTGATTCCTTATCCAATAGAAAAGGAAAAACGGTTTTACTCGGACCGATAGAAGACGAGCTTGTAAAGGTAATCCCTCGACCGATAGAAGAGAGGCGTAGAGGTTTTGATCTTAAGCCTAAGGAAAAAGATACATCGAGAGAGGACGTAGGCTTCGTTAATAGCCGAACCTCTATAAATCCTCGTGTCCTTTATTTTCCGCAATTTATTTTCGCTTCCGCATAAAACGGCGCAAATATCCGATTTGGTACCCAACATGAAGTATATTTTCAGTCAGAAAGAGCTGAATATGAGACAGAGACGTTGGTTAGAGTTGATAAAGGATTACGATTTGGAAATTCTTTACCACATCGAAAAATCCAATGTCGTCGCGGATGCTTTGAGCCGCAAATCGGCATCTCTTCAAATGCTCGAGGTTCTTACATCTCAGTCGAATATTCGTCAGGATTTAATCGAGCAAGGGATAGAAGTTTGGCTTCAACGAGTACAGGGACAGTTGTGTACTCTCGAAATTACTTCGTCCTTGATTGACGACATCAAAGGGAAACAGTGGAGTGACCCGATGATTTCTCAACTGAAGGAAGATGTAATTAAAGGAAAAGCTCCTGGCTTTATGGTTCACGAGGATATTATTCTGAGATTTCAGGGCAGGCTTTGTGTTCCGAATGATCAAGAGTTGAGGCAGAGAATTCTCCGAGAAGCCCATGCAACGCCTTACTCAATCCACCCCAGAACGAGTAAGATGTATAAGGACTTGAAATGGAATTTTTGGTGGAACAACATGAAGAAGGATGTCATGGAATTTGTACTACGGTGCTTGACGTGTCAACAAGTCAAGATCGAACATCAACGACCAGCGGGGTTGTTGAAACCACTTCCCATTACCGAGTGGAAGTGGGAAGACATCTCTATGGATTTCATCATTGGCATGCCGAGAACCAGGGCCGGAATTAATATGATTTGGGTAATCGTCGATCGGTTGACCAAGTCTGCACACTTCTTGGGTATTAAGGATACTTGGGGACCGGATAGATTCGCTAGAACTTTTATAGCTGAGATCGTAAGATTGCACGGTGCCCCCAAGACCATTCTTTCTGATCGAGACGGTCGTTTCATATCGCATTGTTGGCAGGCCGTTCATCAGGCTTTGGATACTGAGTTGAGATTGAGCACTTCCTTTCATCCTCAGTCGGACGGTCAGACAGAGAGGACGATTCAGACGTTGGAAGATATGTTGCGAGCTTGTGCCTTAGACTGGAGTAATGATTGGGAATTTCACTTGCCGTTGATAGAGTTTGCCTATAATAACAGTTGGCATGCGTCGATCAAAATGGCACCATTCGAGGCACTTTATGGTAGGCGATGTAGGTCACCATTATATTGGGATGAGGCTTCGGAGCTAATTGGAACGGAACCGGATATGTTGATGGAGACTAAGGAAAAGATTTCTATTATCCGGGACCGATTGTTGACTGCCCAGATCCGTCAGAAATATTATGCTGATACTCGTCGTCGACCCTTGGAGTTCGAAGTGGTGGATCATGTCTTACTCAAGGTGTCGCCGACCAGAGGGGTTTTCCGCTTCGGGAAAAGGGTAAACTTAGTCCGAGGTATATCAGACCTTTCGAAATCTTGGACAGGGTTAGAGATTTAGCTTATCGCTTGCCATTGCCTCCATCTTTAAGTCACGTCCATAGTGTTTTTCATCTATCTCAGTTGAGAAAGTACGTGCCGGATCCGAGCCCACGTTATCGACTATAGTGAGATTGACGTAGCAGAGGATATTACCTTTCCGGAGAGACCCGTGAAGATACTTGAGCGTCGTGAGAAACAACTTCGGCATAAGACCATTCCACTGGTTAAAATGCAATGGTCGAGACATGGAGTCGAGGAGGCGACTTGGGAAACGGAAGAGAAGATGCGGTCAGAGTACCCCGAGTTTTTTATTTCTTAAGTTTTGGGACAAAACTTCTTTTAAGAGGGGGAGAATGTAATACCCGTACTTTTATTGATTGTTTGACCTTGCCGTCTTTCTTATTTCGTCACTCTGCAGACTCATGGCGATGTTGTCGATATTGTTATAGAGTTTCGTATCTTGTTTGGATCACAATCGTGTTGTTTAGACCTTGCGGAAATGTTCTGGGTCAGAGAATTAGCGCACGCTAGGCCTAGGATAATGCACGCTAATTCTGCATGAGTAGCGCACGCTAGCTTTGAGCCGTACCGTGCGCTAAGGGACCAGTCAGGTCAGAACCAGTAACTCATACTGCTTTCTGGACTGGCAATTAACGCGCACTAGGAGTTCGTTAACGCACGCTATTCGTGGTCAGTAGCGCGTGCTAATATCCATCCGTTGGTTGACAGAGGCAGTGAGGTTGTCAGGTTTTCTGGACTATCAAGTAGCGTACGCTAGTCTTCGGATAGCGCACGCTATAAGAGCTGCGTAGCGCACGCTAATCCATAGTGGTAGCGCGCTAAGACTCGAGCAGGGCAAAGGATAGTAGGTTTTGGACTCCAGTTTCTGGACACCATTTTTGGTTAGCGCACGTTAAGATCAGGCGATTAGCGCACGCTAACGGGGCCAGCAGAAGCCACTGGACTACCCGGTGACCTCGCTAGTGCACACTAATAATCGAGGCGTAGCGTGCGCTAGACTGGGCGAGTATATATTGGACAGTTGACTTCCATTTCGTCATTTTTCATTCTCTTCACTCATTTTCAACAGGAGAAGCTCGGGAGAGGCGATTTTGGGCATTCGGAAGCGATCTTTCTTCAGTTATTAACAACTTTGGTTGGAGAACAAGGATTTAACAACATCTAGTCCATTCTATCATCCAAATCAATGTAAAAATCCTTAGAACCATAGTTTTTGGGAATTTTTGGGTTTTTCCTAGATTCGTCTGATTTATCCGTTTTGAAGCTTGAGAACCTTGAGATTATGATGTATCTATTCCGTATACATGCTTTTCCTATGATTTTATAGATTGGTTTGTGCCATGTTCTGACTTGTAAAGGTTTGGGTAATTTTCCAAACTCTAGTTATTTACCCTTGTATTTTCGTGAATCGTAAACGGGTTTCGCGAGTTTCTTCGTGAATTATGAGTATGGATTATTAATTATCATATCCCTTATGAATCGTTTAGGTGCCGGAAGTGCGTTCTTGGACCTACCGAACCCATACTCTTTTCCGTTTAATTTCTCGATGTCTCAAAGGCAAGTATATATTTATGATTGTATGTTCTCGACTTTGAAAGTAAAATATATGAATGGCATGTTTATTTATATCCACTCTGGGGCGGGCTGACATGTCCCTTGAGGGTTTCGTAGCCTTTGGTGCGATTCCACGGATAAATTGGGTTAAACACTCTGGGGCGGGCCGACGGGTCCCCTGAGGGTTCCGTAGCCTTTGGTGCGGCTCCATGGTTGATCATGTATGCATTGTTGTGATGCTATGAGATTTAGTTATTCTGGAATGCTAGTCTTGAATTGATGAATTGACGGTTACCATTACTTTATTGTCGAGGAGTATTGTGTTTCATACTTAATATACTTGCACTAGCTATTCGACGGCTAACCCCTTTATGGGGGAAATACCTTTTATGTATTTCAGGTTCCAGGAGGGCGAATAGGCAGGTATCGGGTCGGCACGAAGATGATGAGCAAGCGTGATATTGTGTTTTATCTCCAGTTATGTTTTATGTTCCTCCATTCAGTGTTGTTGTACTGGAATGGTTATTAAATACTCGAGTATTATTTGCTTTCAGTCTTTCTTAATATTCTGGCCTGTGTTGCCGAGGTCTTGAATTTGTACTGTGATGTATTTGGATACATTGGACATGGTTTGAATACCCCTTGTATCGTCTTTCATTTCATTGTATTTGGACCTTCTCGGTCAAGTTTTATAGTTCCGCGTATGATTAGTCTTGTGGGTCCCACGGTGGGGTTCACAGCGCTGTAATATACCCTGAATAACTTGGGGGTGTTACAATAGGCTCAGGATCTGCTGTTTTTGCAGCAACTGTTTCTTCCATAGGGGTTGCGCCATGTGGGAGTGATTCAGCAATTGAAATGGAAGGAACATCTACAGTGACCGTTTTAGTCACTGTAGCCTCGGCTATCAGCATGAGGTGATCGGCTATCAGAGATACTTCTCTTCCTTTTCCTTTCCTCGGTTGAGATTCTCACAGTGACGTCCCTTGGGTCACTTGAGATCGGCATGCTTTGAGGTTTGGGTCTTTTAGCAATCAGGGGGGATTTGTTGAATGCGGTGGCCTTCATTCCACCAATGAATTTTTCGGGGCCAATCTTATTGGCATCGGTAGATTGTTTTACTCCACAGTGAGTGAGGATATGATTCAGGATGAGGCTGAATGATTTCTTTGCAGTTTCAGGTTTGGCAGCCTCCTCCTATATCTTTTTTAGCAGAATTTGACCCCAGTTGATCTTTTCTCCGGACATGATGGCGACCATCATTCTAAAGTAGGTTGGTGCACATTTCAAAACCTCCTATCCGGTTCTCAACAACCCGGCAACAGAAGTCATGAAGGTAGACATAGGGCACACAGAAATTTTTCTTGTGGCATGAGGGGTGCACATTTGTAACATCCCAACCCGACAAGGGTAGAAGTATCACATTATGGTGCCAAATCAGAACATACAACACAAGCGGAAGACTTATAAACATAATAATTACAAAGGTATTCTAAGGAAACAAATGAAATGCTAACTTTATACAATATGTAATACAATCCAAACTAAATCCAATCCAAGTCTAATCAAGATGCAAATGGGCTTCTAATCGTCACGGTAGTCCACTAAGCTCCTATGCACTCTCCACTCAAACCCAGCTTCCAACCTAAAACCTACCGCAGGAAAAGAAATGAGGCTGAGCTTAAAAAGCTCAGTGAACAGATATATAAAAACGAAACAAAAGATAAGGAACAAGGAATAATATGGTGCATTGGGCAAAGCATAAGGTATAAACAAAAGGATATCAAAAATAAGGAGAGGTCAGTAATCTACCACGAGCCCGGACATAAGTCAAATCAAATATCATAGTAACCATGGAGTAGCTAACTCCCAAACATGTGAAAGACATGGATCGCACCCATGCATCAGTCACCGAACATATCATATCATATCCATCAAATACAAATCGAACCTAGGATGCATCCATACGCCCCCGAACAAATCATATTGGCCATAACAAATATAAAGTGCACATATCATATCAAAATGGGACGGTGTGGAACATCACTCAACCACACTAGAGTCATGCCATTGGTGCATCAATGACACGGCCATGTTACCTTCATGGCTAGGAAACGAACTTGGCTCGGGTATCAAACTGAAGGGTTCAAATGTTCTATCATATCAAAGTCAAAGTCCAAGTCATCAAGGAGTCATAATCAAAGTCCAAATGTCAAAGGTTCATATCGAAGGTTCAAAGTAAAGGTTCATATCAAAGTTCAAATGCCAAAGGTTCACAAATCTAAGGGTCCATAGCAAAGGTTCAAATAGAGCATAAGTCAAAGAAATCCATACTAAAAAGGCTCAGATCAAGGCATCATAATCAAAGCTAATATCAAACAGATGTGAACGAATCATGAGAAACCTTAAGAGATAAGGTCAGAATATCTGTACCTTAGGCAAAGCAAACAAACAGGAAAAGAAAGGTCACACGAGATGAATCACTCCCGCTTCACGGAACCTATACGAATTAAATACCAAGTATTACTTTAAGTCAAATTGAAATTAGGTTACTCATTTTAGTATGATTCAAACTCCAATTTACGAATTTTAAAGTAAAACTCAGACTCTGATTAAGAAGCTATAATAATTTATCCAGGCATTTATATGTCTTATGAACTTACACGAATTTTTCCAGATTTTATTATTAAGTGCAACCATCCTTTTAAAAATCATTTATCCAAACATACCCAGAAAATTAACTGCACATACATGCAGAAAGTTTGCATTTGGTTAGCCCATTTATGCACTTCAAAAAAATATAAAAAAATTTCAAGAAGTCCCACATAACTTAAATATTAGTCCTAAAAAAGTAGAGCTCTTAACTCTTTATGATTTGAAAATTAAAAATCAAAAATATCAACTGAATTTCAGACTCGATTACTCAGTTTTTAGTATCAAAACATGTATCATGTTTCCGGATTTTTAAAGTATAGTTGTGCACCTCCTGGAGCTTTAGAAAAATTACCTCAGGTAGGTACATATGTTTTCTACTTTTTGTATTTTTTGTAGAATTTCCAGGTAGTAAAACTATAGAACAAAAATTTCTTATCAAAACTAGTCCAGATTCGGTGATAGATCTGAGATTCAAAAAGTAAGCAATTAAGACACCATGTTGTGCTACTCTAAAAATTCCAACAAAAATCACAGCGTCCAAACACATCTTATATTTAAGCTCTGTCCAATTTGAGTTAATTATTCCTTACTGATTTCAAAACAAAAATCATAAACCAAGGTTGAAATTCGGATTACTAATTGACAGATTTGATACTTGAACTTGTAAAATCAGAAAAGACGTTTTCCCGACCTCTAAAAATTACAAGGCTTACATATTAAGAAAGTACTTTTCCAGAACTTGATTTTAGATTCAAGAATCACCCAAAAACACATTGGTATCATTAAAATGGACCCCTTTCAAAACGACCATATTCTGGACAGCAAACAGTGAGACAGAAACAACACAATTCCCCAATTAAAACCCTAAACGTCTCTCATTAATTGCTTAGGGTTTTATATTTAGATTCAGTAAGTATATTATATACAACAGATTAGGGTTTTAGTGTTTTGTAGATTCAGATTAACATTATAGGTGAGTCGAATTGAGACAGAAAAAGGAGGGCGATTGGTGATACCTTGATGAACCGAAACAAGAAAAGAACGTGAAGAAACCCCACGAATTAAGATCACCACATCAACACCTTTTTAAGGATCACGAACATAGCAATAAAGCCCTTGAATGCTTGGACTTGATAGAGAAAAACAACAACAGCTTGTGTGTGTTATGCTTCGTATGAATGAATAGGGGAGAGGCAAGAAAGAAGTCGCGTTATATATACTAGAGTTTTAGGGCGGAGGGGGTTAAAATAGATGGTATTGAAAGCCCATAATTGGGTTTGGTTGTGGTATGTGATAATTAGCCCAGATTAGTGGGATTCCAATTATCATTCGGATGTTGCAAATAATTTATTATAGGTATAAACTTGGGTTAATACATTTTAATTTTAATTTTAATACATAACATATAGTTAGGGTTTAAAATAAATCATTACAAAGTTTAGAGAAAAATTCGAAATTAGACGTAAATTTGGAATTCCAATTTTAGGGTTTTACAACATTCTCCGCATTCTCATCGCCAGTGAACAGCTTCCAGTAGGCAGATAGAAGACTCTATGACCCGAAGGTCTCAAGATCTTCCATGTCCAAGCCATCAGACGGCAGCCTGTATAGTTTCTCCAAGTTTGTTCACAGAGACCTTAATCCCTTGAACAGTTGCAGAGATTTCAGCAATTTCTCCTCCTTTTCTCTGAGACGAGTATTTAAACGATGCGTCTAAATAAAATTCCTCTACTGCATGTTCATCGTACAATTCGGCGTGTTGGCTCACAAGGCAGTACAACCCTTGCTGTTTCACTCGAGAAACGACCACCTCCATTACGACGAAGTCCTCTCCTTTGAGATTGATTCTCTCCATCACCACGGACCTGGCGAAGATGCGTCCTCGATGATTGATTCTATTTTCTTCACAGAAAGGGAAGAAGTCTGGGAAGTCGACATTTTTGCATAGAAAGAGTTTGAAGAAACAGGGAAATATCACAGAAAATTGCAAAAGATATATAAACTGTTTGCTGAAGACTCGTTTAATTTGCTGAAAGCGTAAAGAGTCTAAGGGAGCAAAATACAGTCCTTTTATAGGGTGCAGGGAAGATTAGGGTTTCATACAGTGAACGGTCAGATTTAAGGGATGGGAACCGTTTTACTAAAGAAAATCCAGGATGGATTCAGAGTAACTTGTACGTCTTATCCATCTGTTTTTGAAATGATAATCGGTCCCACTTCTGACAGTTTGGCTTCCCTTTTGCACGAAACAACAGTTTTGAAATTATTAAAAATTGTGGTATTTGAGGCATTGAAGTCCAGATGTCTTTAATATTAAAGGATAAAACGTTTGAAATGTAAACAGGGCACATGGACTAAAATCGTTTTCTGTATGAATATAGTTATAATATGATATTAATTGACATCCTACAGTGTATGTGCTGTATCCGCGAATCAATACAGCATTCACCCTTAAAAGGTACACACATGATTCAATTCTTACACCAATATCTGGATTAATACTGTATTCAAGGGTCGTACTGTATTTACCCTTAATTGATGCACATGTCAGTTGTAGGAAGATTTCCTGCCTTCTTTGTCCTACAGTACTATTTGACTTGTTCTGAGTGTACAGTTAATTAAAAATAGATACTGTAATATCCGGATTTATTATTGTGTATATCATCTGTATTTGAACCCTGTATCATTCGGATTTATGATCTCGATAATTGGAGTATGTTATTTCTCACATTGGTATCTTTGTACATAAGTATATCTTCATGCAAATTTTCTCATGCAAACTCGTGATAGCGTACGCTAAGAAGGTATCCTAACGCACGCTATCGGCTACTACTAGCGCACGCTATGAATGTAGGACTTGCATGCGCTAGGTAATCAATTATTGAGCTAGGCGGCTAACACATGCGCCAGCCGGACGTAGGACCGGATAAGATTCCCGCGGATGAACCTGGACAGTTTTGGAGTCAACTCTTATTAGCGCGCGCTAAGGATGTATAGGTAGCGTGCGCTAATCTGCTTTTGTACAGAAAGTTTATATATGGGCCAGCACTCCATTTTGTTCTCATTTCCTTCGTTCATCTTTCATTTTTGAGAGACCAGAGGGCATATCATCTTCCTTAGACACACTTATAACACATCCACTTGATCATTGGACATTGGATACTTCTTGTTATTGATCATTGAAGATAAGTAGCACCTTGGAGTGACATATAACCAACCGGAGTCAGATTCTATCTTTGGAGTTCAGTGACTTCGTCATATTAAGGTATGTTGATTCTATCTCCAACTCTAGATTCGTGTTATGGAGAATAAGATGATCATGCTAGCAAAATAATGAGTTTCTTGGGTGAATTATCCAAACCACATCATGTTTGGAATATTGAGATGATTATGCCTTAAGTACCTTGATTATGAACATTATGATTCGAATTTTATTACAATGAACAAGTAGAGGAAGCTTCTATCATTGGTAATCCGAATCTAGTAAGTGTTTTCATAGCAATCATGGACTTGACTTTAACATCATTATTGTTAGATGAATCTAAAGGATTGATCATGGAAGGATTTATCTTGTAAACATGGAATATTAATCAAACTACTGAATGATAGTTTTTGATTCATATAAAGGTGTTGATATCGACCGTTAAGCCTTCCGAATTATCGCATGAAGAATTGTAATCGAAATGGAATATGGTTTCATAATAGTATACATACTCTTGAATCCTAAGTTGTTGTTATCCGTAAGATCATTCATAACCGTATGAGCATGATATTCATGGAGGTAACATGAATTAAAACTGAAGATTTCATTTGGTTTGATCATGTTGAGATCAGTCTACTGCCCAGTAGTAAACTGCCATGCACAGTTAGCGCACACTAAGCTATGTAGAATAACGTGCGCTATCGAGCATGAGTTAACATACACTACGTTTGGTACGTAACGTACGTTAGGCCATCAGACGAGTCAGTCGGCTGATCAGTGAAGTACCGACCATGCATAGTTAGCGTACGCTAGGCTTTGTTGTTGCGTGCGCTATTGAGCAGACTTAACGCACGCTACACAGAGTACTTAGCGTGCGCTAAGAAGTTCAGGCAGATTACATTTTATGAGCTTTTGGCCGTAAATCGAATTGTTAGACATTTGTACGACGTGAGATAAATTCTATATTATTTCTTATGTTAAGGTTCGAGCTTGTTACGTGATTGATTGAGGGGGGCGATCTTCGAGTGTTCGTTTTCGTGGAAGTATTGTTCTTGTCTTCGAATCGAGGCAAGTACCTTAATTGTATTATGTATTGATGTTATACATATTGTCTTTCATGTATGTCGTTATTGTATGTCCAACTCGTGTTGGTCCGACGGGATCATCGGGGGATCTATGCTAGCGTGCGCTGGATCATCGGACGGGTTTTTCCACCACGGATTGGTCTGACGGGATCATCGTGGGTTCTAGGCAGTGAACGCTGGATCGTCGGAATTACCATGTGTATGTTATGATATCATGTTGTGATTATCAGTTGTGTATGTCATTTATGAGTTTCTCGTAAGAGAAGACTCGTTGGTATTTTTGTCGTTTACGTTATTATTCTTCGTGAGATATGAATAATATGTTGTGGTACTTGTACTAGCATCATTGTGCTAACCCCTTCGGGGGTGAACATTTTGTCTATGTTCAGGATCCAGGAGAGCGAGAAAACAACCACTGGAGCTGCATGACGACGAGGGTGCAGAGTGATGTTCCGGCTGGGTTTAGTTGACTGTTGTTTGTTGATTATTTCAATAAGTACTGGAGTACGTAGTCGTTTATAATGAATTTGAATTTGGTGATGTATTAATAAGTTTCTGTTAAACATTTGTATTTTCAGTATTTGGTCAGAACTGTTGTATCTTAATTCCGTTACTTCCATTCATTTGTACCTGTTAATGTCTGTTCAATTCTTCAGCCTTGTAAATCCTTCTGTAAAGGATTTACGGCGCTGTAATTAGGGGTGTTCAAAACCGGATATCCGGACTTTCGGATATCCAAAAGTTCGGATAGTAGATTTTGATATCCGATATCCGTATCCGAAATTTTGGATATCCGAAAATCGGATATCCGAAATTTCCGATACGGATATCGGATATCCGAATATCCGGAAAAAATATGAATTTTATTTGGATATCCTTATATTCGAAAAAAAATATTCGGATTTGGATATCGGATATCCGAATATCCGAAAAAAACTTCGGATATGGATATCGGATATCCGAATACCTTCTATTATTTAAAATATAAAAAATAAAAAATTTAGGATTTTTCGGATATTTCGGATATCCGAATATCCAATTTTTCTGAAAAGTACTATCCGATATCCGAATCCGAAGTTCCGGATATCCGAGCTTCGGATATCCGAATTTTTGAACACCCCTAGCTGTAATATTCCTGAATATATCGGGGGTGTTACAGATACTATATTTGATGCGACCCCCACACGACGTGTCGTGGTAATCGCTATCGCTAGTATGATTAAGATCGTTCCAATATTAAGCAAATGGTTGTTTTACTTTAAGTCCTCTACGTGATGCGCCGTATCAAACCGAAAGGTGCGATTCAAACACGCCATGAGGTTTCTAACACCTCGATAAGTGAATTAAAATCATGACTTATATTTTGGAGACACACTCAACAAAATAAGAAGGAAGTTTGTTAACACAAACAATCACAATTTTGATAAATTTCAAGGTGTCTTTACAAATGAAAATGAGGGCTATTTACAGTCAAAATTTCTACAACTATTACAATATAAAATATAAAATAAAGACTAAGAAATTATAAATTCAACATTCAAAGCTCCTAAAATCTGATCAATGACTAATCAACTCATAAGTTAAGGAGTCAACACATTTTCAGGGGACAAATATCAAGGACCAAGACTTATGTTTTTAAAATAAAAAATTAAAGTTAAAGAAAAATATGTTGTTGTGGTTTTAGTGGCATAACAGATCCTAAACTTCCGATTGTGATCTTAATGTCTTCTATATGATTGTAGTACTTCCTCTTAGCTTTCAAATTCCACCTGAATCGTCTCAATCGGATATCGGACACGAAAGTTGTGACAAAAATACGAAGGTGTATCATATCTGAAATTTCCAACGCGTGCTTTCAATTTTATCGCATTTTCACCACTGAAAATATCTGATTTTGATGTCATGATGAACATAAAAATTTTAGTACTTTCTCTTAGCTTTCCGATGGTATAAATACGAGCTTAATTGGATACTTTATGTAGGAGATACATCTGAATTATGGAAGCTGCTTTAGTTAGGCTTCTTGCTTAGAATGATGACATCAACACTTTTGATCTAACATGTGACGGCTTCAATAACACAATATGATCATCGGTCTGATTGAAATTATTTTGCACGAGCATTGTTAATGAATTCTTTATCACATTTGCTCGTGATCTTGTTATTGGTCCCACAGAAATGTATAGTTCTTCTTCTGACTGACTGACTACTTCTTGATTCACATCATTCCCCCCGTCCTCAAAAGGATTCGTCCTCGAATCTGAAAATTCAAAAGGGCTTAAGTCAGCAACATTGAAAGTAGCAGAAACATTATATTTACCAGGTAGATCTACTTTGTAGGCATTATCATTGACACGTCCGTCTCCCCTCGGCATCAACTTCGACTTCCTTTGTGCGGGAAACCTCTCTTTCCTCAAGTGAATCCAAACCCAGTCACCTGGTTCAAAGAATACTTGCTTCCGTCCCTTATTCTTTATTCAGACATTATGTTCGTTGCGTTTTTTAATTTGTTCTCGAACCTTTGCATGCAGTTGTTTGATCATTTCAGCCTTTTTCTTGCCATCGATACTGCCCATGTCATCTATAGGTATATGCAACAAGTCTAAAGGAGTTATCGGATTAAAACTATATATAATTTCAAATGGAGAAATTGTAGTGGTAGAATGAATGGTTCTGTTGTAAGCAAATTCAATGAATGGTAACCCAATTTTTCAAGTCTTGTTAACAACAGTTCGTAACAATTGACCAAGTGTTCAGTTAACTACATCAGTTTGGCCATCAGTTTAGGGATGACAAGTTGTTGAATAAAGCAATTTTGTTCCCAGTTTATGCATCACATATGCGAATATTAATAAAGAGTATGAATTAGAAATCATACCCTTGAAGTTCTTTGATTTAATGTTTGATCAAAGCTTTCGCAAAATCCTGAGCACCGAAAATACTGTGCCTCTATGTATCACGCATCGGAAAGATGATCGAAAAAATACAATTGTCACTTCAAGACTTCCAAGGTCGATGGCTATTTGAAATGATGATAGGATAAATTTTTATTTTTATTTTAACTCTCAAAGAATTAAATTTGAAGAAGAAATTATATCTCAAAGAAAATTAAACGGAAGAAACTCTTTCTTTCTTTCCTTTTCTTTTCTTTATCTTCTCTCTTTTCTTTCTTTCCTTCTCTCCACTATTCTGCCATGAACTTCTTATGCCAAAACTCTTCAGCACACTTTTCATTCAAGTAGAGATATATAAAGACTTCCAAAGTCTTAACCTTACATGTGATGATAAAATATACAATCAACATGTGAAGAATCCACTTTAGAAATTGTTCACAAGAGGGAGTCAAACCCATCACAAAATATAAACTAGTGTGGTGGTTGGGCTAAGTGGAGAAAAGAAAAGTTGGCTCATTTCAGTTCGTGTATCTAATCCAATAGATAAACCTTGGTACGTTTCAATATTAATATAATTAATTAATTATATTAAATACTAATTCTCTAAGAAATAATATGAATTAAATTAATTACCTAATAACTTATTTAATTCACTAGACCGGTTTTAGTTTATCCAATAAATTAAAATATCATTTATCTAATAAATTAAATTAGATATTTAATGTCTAATATTCATAACAAATAGATTATCCTTAATTTAATCCGTCATCTATCCTGTACCGTTACTCTATAGGTTCGTCTCAGTCGGCAATGGGAGGAACCAAAGAGTGTGAGTAACACTTAGCAGTCCCGTGGCTCACACTGTAACTCAACTGAGAACGAATGATAGGGATCATTCCAAAACCTTTACGTTATGAATACGGTATACGTATAAACCCTTCAATCATATGTCCCAATATAGTATTAGGGTCACGGTAATGTCAAACCCTATTATAACTTGACTCTATGCATTCGTTAATGCATGCGGGGATCGCCGAGCTCCCGTGTATCGAATACAATTTGGCCAAAGACTTATGATCTCATTTGCCATTAACTGCATAGGACATTTACCTACTCACTTACAGGAGAAAGAATCCTATCTTGGTATTCAGTAGAGACTGCTACTTGCCCACTAAGTTGCACTTAGAGGTTGACCCACCAACCAGTGATTTGATCGAACTACTCTAATGACTAACTTAATGTCACAAGCACATCTCCTACTGAATCATCAAGTCAAAGGTTCACATATACCTATCACAACCATTTGATTCAGTCATTGACTATCCCGGAGTGAAATCAATATGACCAAGTCGAGGCGAGTCGTGTTCGAGTATACTAATCCCATCAGCATATATATATATATATATATATATATATATATATATATAGGGGAAAGTGAAGGTGTGTGACAGCCCCACCCAAGTTGGGTGAAAAACACCTCACATACTATTTTTTTAATATTAATGATTAAATGAGGGCCCACATGTATTTTACATATTAAAAAAATAGTATGTGAGGTGTTTTTCACCCAACTTGGGTGGGGCTGTCACACACCTTCACTTTCTCCATATATATATATATATATATATATATATATATATATATGCTCCCACTAACCCTTAGTGAAGACATGCACTCTACATGTCAAAACACATGTTATACAAGTCTTGTCTAAACTTACTGCCCAGTTAAGTTTTATCGACTTGTGAACCAGTTCAGCATTCGAGCCCTAAACACTTCCAGCGCCTATCTTCTTATCTCCATAAAGAGTGGAGTGTTTGCTCTCAAATGTAAGGTCTATTATCCTATATACCAAATAACAATGCCAGTGATATATAATAATATAGAAATAATAAATGTCTTATTTAATATTCATAATTACAATACAATGCTCTCACTCTCTCATCCTCTGAGTGGCATTCGAGGGCATATTCCTAACAATCTTCCACTTGAACTCAATGCCACAAACTATGGTATCTAATACCCATACTCTCCAGATGTCACTCTTAGACCATCTGAGATAGTGGCTTGGTCAGTGGATCAGCAACGTTATTTGCTGTGTCTACTCTCTGTAGTATAATATTTCCTTTCTGAAATATTTCTCTAACAAAATGATATTTTCTCTCAATATGCTTGGTGTTGTGTTGAGTCCTAGGCTCCTTAGCCTGTGCAACAACTCCATCGTTGTCTCAAAACAGTTTCACAGGCTTCTCTGCATCAGGAACCATTTGAAGTTCCTCAGTAAACTTTTTAATCCAAAAAGCTTCTTTAGCAGCCTCTGTGGCTGCCTGGTATTTGGCTTGACATCTAGAGATTGCAGTCGCGCTTTGCTTAGCACTTCACCAAGATACTGCTCCACCCTTCAGAGTAAAGATATACTCTGAAGTGGACATATTATCATTCATGTCCCTCGAAAAATCCGAATCTGTATAACCCCCCGCTTTTATTTCTCCACCGTCGTACGTAAGAACCAAGTCTTTAGTCCTCTTCCGGTATTTAAGAATGTTCTTCACAGCAGTCCAATATTCTTACCCTGAATCTGACTGAAACCGACTTACTATGCTCACAACATAGGCTATGTCCGGTCTAGTGTAAATTATAGCATACATGAGGCTACCCACTGTCGAAGCATAGGGCACCTTACTCATTTCCTTTCTGTCTTCCTCACTTTGAGAAACATCTCTATGGAAAGTTTAATGCCATATCGCATAGGTAGGAACCCTCTTTTAGAATCTTCCATCCTAAATCGCTTTAGGATCTTTTCTATATAGAGGGCTTGGAAAAGACCTAACCTTCTTTTCACTCTATCCCGGTAGAGTCGAATACCGAGAATATAGGTAGCTTCTCCTAAGTCTTTCATTTAGAACTCTTTAGAAATCCAAGCTTTCACAGAACTGAGCATTCCTACGTCGTTTTCTATAAGTAGAATGTCATCCACATATAGTATTAAGAATGCAATTTTGCTCCCACTAACCTTCTTCTAAATACAGGGCTCCTCTTTGTTTCGGAAAAATCAAAATCTTTGACTCTCTCATTATAATGAATATTCCAACTTCGCAAAGCTTGCTTCAGTCCATAAATGGCACGCTGAAGTTTGCATACTTTATGAATATTAGTTTGAGATATGAATCCCTTAGGCTGTTCCATTTAAATTTTCTCCTCGAGGAATCTATTTAGGAATGCTGTTTTCAAATCCATTTGCCATATTTCATAATCTACATGGGTTGCTATCATGCGAATAGACTTAATCATGGATACAGGTGAGAAGGTCTCGAAGTAATCGACTCCTTCTCTTTGGGAATAACCTTTTGCCACAAGCCTGGACTTATAGGTATCAACCTTGCCATCTCCATCAGTCTTTCTTTTATAGATCCATTTATTTGCAATGGTCACCATGCCCTTAGGACGATTTACTAAAATCCAGACCTGATTAGCATGCATTAAGTCTACTCAGCTTCTATAGCCTCTTGCCACTTCGCGGAGTCGACATCTACCATCGCTGGGTTGTATGTAGAAGGATCATCTCTTGACTACTTTATGTCATCTCATGGACACCCAGTTGATTTTATTGAGAAGTTCTACTAGACTTGTGAGGTTGTATTTGTATTTCAGAAGGTTCGGTTCTAATATCTTGCACAGGCATCTCAATTAGTCTTTCTTTTATTTCTTTCAAAGAAATATTTCTACCTGCGCCTCCTTCCTGAATGAACTCATCTTCCAGGAAGTGTGCTTGTAAAGCAACAATGATCCTATGATCTTCGTGCATGTAGAATAGATATCCCATGGAATCTCCGGGGTATCCAATGAAACAACCTTTCACAAACATAACTTCCAATTTTTCTACTTTAGTCTTCTTAACATAAGCAGGACATCCCCAAATCCTAAAATGAATAAGACTTGTTTTCCTACCTCTCCACATCTCATGTGGCGTCTCAGGGATGGATTTAGAAGGAATCTGTTCAAGATATGTGCAGCAATAAGGAGCACATGTCCCCACAGACAAATTGGTAGATCAGTATAGTTAAGCATGGAACGAACTATGTCCAACAAGGTTCGGTTCCTTCTTTATGATACACCATTTAATTATGGAGTAGCTGGAGGAGTGAATTGTAACGCTATTCCTAGTTCGTTTAAGAACTCATCAAACTCGGTACTCATGTACTCACCACCTCGATCTGACCGAAGAGTCTTAACATGGTTGCTTGTTTGGTTTTTCAACTAGGGCTTTAAATTCCTTGAATTTATCAAAAGCTTCAGATTTATGTTTCATTAAGTACACGAACCTAGCTACCTAGTATGGTCATTAATGAATGTAATGAAATACTTAAAGCCATCTCATGCCACTTCAAAAGGGCCACACACATCTGTTGGAGCAAGATTGGTCAGTATCACCATTTGGAGATAGAGTTGTGAAACTCTTTCACGTTGCGAAAGCGATTTAAATAAAGGTGCGAAAATAAAACGACACAAGGATTTATAGAGGTTCGTCCAAATGTGTCTACGTCCTCTCTCGGTATCTTTTTCTATAGGCTTAAGATAAACCTCTACACCTCTCTTCTATCGGTCGAGGGATAACCGTTACAAAACTCGTCTTCTATCAGTCTGAGTAAACCATTCAATCACTTATCTTTATGTCGGTCCAAGTTAAACCGTTTTTCTTTTCTATCGGACAAGGAATCAACCGATCTAGCTTTCTATGGGTACTAGATAAACCTCACTTAGATATCAATTGCGATTCTAACAATGCCGGATCCTTGATCCTAATAACACCGAATCCAATCGTATTTTTTTTTCCTCTCATGTATGATTTTGTGCATAACACTCAATCACTAAACAATATAAGCTCAAGTACAACAATTAGGATGTTTACAACGATATAACAAGTATATATGTTTTGCTCAAGGTTGTTGTGTGCTTTGATACCAAGTGGTTTGGTATTTATAGCCTTTTCAATCTAACTAGCCGTTAGCTTCTTTTGACTTGCTAGCGTGTGCTAGCCTTTCTTCATAGCGTGCATTAAGCCTCATTACGTACGTTATAGCTTTCATGTAGCATATGTTATCGAATTCCAATTTCAGTCCAATAGCTTCGTTTCTTCATTTACGTACGTTATGCCTTCGTATTATGTAACACCCCCAAACCATTCGGGAATATTACAGCGCCGCAGACCCTCTCCGCGAGGATCTACCAGGCTAAATACAAAACAATGTATCACTTCACATGCCGACATGGCTACGTAAAGGACCGTTAGACCGATTAGGTCTTATATCACAACACACACAACATTACATACATGATACTTGCCCAGAACACATACCCACGCAGGGGCTAGAATACAATAACACTCCCATAAATCGGGGTAACAACACATCGGAGGGATAACCAACATGACTCTACCAAATACTCTACAATTGGTCTTCACGTGATTAGTATCTTCGTCTCCCATCATCCTTCGTATCGATCCTGTGATTCGCTCCCTACACCGCAAGTACACGGACGCAATCTGAGACATCCACCCCGAATACTCGGGGTTAGCAAACTCCTTTGTTTTGCTAGTGCAAGTATAAAACCAAAAGTACAAGCCATACACAACGTGCTTCAAGAATATAAAATCTTGAATATATTTCCCGAGATAAATCACTTAATCAAAACAGTTTGATTTATAAAAGGTAGGAAAAGAACCATGTGTCTCATACAAAATATTTTACGGTCTCGGGAGTTTGAAAACATTTGGAAATAAGGAATTCTCAAGTCTTTCGAAAACACTTGGGGACACGGCCCAAAATCATCTTTCCAAAATACGATTCCAATAATAAAACACAGTTTCACAACCCAATTCACAACACACGGGGTCCAAGACCCAAATCATAAGCCACAGGGTCCACGACCCGAATCACATAACACATGTTCCTAAGGATTATTCGCGTCCCGTGCTAACAAGCCACGAACCTCAGATGCTCCCGTAGAACATACCCGAGTGAATAACCCAATAGGAAACCATACCAAATCACATGTCCTCGTGACAACAGTCACGGAACCATTCCATACCACAACCATAAGTTATCCCGGCATCGGACTAACAAGCCACGAACCTCGGAGTCCCCGCAAGACATACCCGATGATAACCCCACAAGTTATCTCGGCATCGGGCTAGCAAGCCCCGAACCTCGGAGTCCCCGCAAGACATACCCGAATTGGATAACCCTACGGTCACGCCCGACCCATACTAGCAAGTATGGATCCCGGAGATTCAACAATCCTACCCGGAGGCACATCACTTTCAGCAATCACATCACAATGGGCAGAACATCAAGCCAAACAATACTTAAACATCACAACCTCCTTTCAAAGGAGTAACAACTAATATCCCACGTAATACATTCTTAACGAACAAGTACACATAACATTACGTAATCCCCGGCAAAGGATTACGGTCTAATAAACTCATCCAAAGTGATCATATCATCTTTTCAACATACAAATCCAACACACATATTCCGAGAACACATATATTCACGAAGTACATAAATTATCGTTGAAAGACAACATTTATCGAGAATATACCGATCCCTTTTTACGTTCATTAAACATTGGGTTTATACGAATTCCTTTACCATTAATTACGCCTACGAAACATGAAACGTATGGACAAGGTACTTGCCTCGATATCACGAGCGATTTAAACGATTTAACGGCACGATCGGAAACCTTGAACCTCCAAAAATGATCAAGACTTCGACAACCCACGAATACTACGAAAATAGCATCACCACAATTCAATAACACTAATCGAAATCCGAAACGATCCTAATAACGACAAGGATCTAAGTATTCTCAAAGAAATCAAGAATCGTTGATCCGGGCGATAAAAATCGATGAACGGTTAACAAAATCTGAAGATTACGGTCAAGACAAACAAGAACCATTAACCGATCGGATGAGATCGGTCAAGAATCACAAATCCAAGCAAAAACCCCAAATTTAAGAAAATAGGGTTCTAACAAGAGATTACCTTGATTTGGACCAAGAAGACGATTAGATGTTGTTAAACATCTACAAATCCGCTCAAAGATGAAGCTAGAAGAAAAAGATCGGTCCTACTCGCCTCTGGATCTCACTCCCGTCGGAAGGGATGAAGAAAAGTGGAAAATGACGACTTAATGCTGCTGTCCAGTATTTATATCGATGCTTATTAGCGTGCGCTAATCACCCTTCATTAGCGTGCGCTAACGGGGTCAACGCTCCAGAGAAACCGCGTATAACATAGTTAGCGTGCGCTAACGGGTCACAAAACCAGTCCAGTAGCCCCTGGACAGAACTGCACCTACCGAGTAGCGTGCGCTAGAAAGAAGAGGGAGCGTGCGCTAAGCAGTCGATAGCGTGCGCTAGCTATCGGCCTTAGCGTGCGCTAACAAAGCTCCAGTCCCAGTCCAGTAGCTACTGGACTGCCTCTGAACTGCCAGTTTAGCGTGCGCTACACATTCAGTAGCGTGTGCTAAACACCATGCAGTAGCGTGCGCTATGCTTCAAGCATTAGCGTGCGCTACACCACAAAATCTCAAAAACTCACAAAGTGATCCGAAATGCCTCCAAAAACATGTCCCCACAAGTCACAACCAAACATGGCACGAAATTCCTACGATGAGGACCATGACAATCCGATAAAACCCAGAAAACCCAACGAATCCGGAATAAAGATCTCGGGTATTACATTGTACCCCTCTTAAAAGAAGTTTCGTCCTCGAAACTTGAAACATGGAACGAACGACGCAAAACAAACTCAGATAACACACGATATCCGTTGCCGAAATAACAAAACACGATTTAACGAAAATCAATACGGTTGAACAATTCAAAAGATAACAAGATCAAAACACGAGCTATTCATGAACCAATACGAAATTACACAGCCCAAAGGTTGAAATATAGAACACAAAACTAATTTCCTGAACTTAAGGAAATTACGAAGGAGTCCTAACGCTCAACAATTACGAAACGAGATCAACAAAAACTGAACCATCAAACGATTGAGTTACAATGATCGAGACAACAACAGTCGATCAATCATGTTCGAATCACGACGAACAATAATACTCAAACAACAACCCCAAAGTTCACATCTCGACTAAAGATAATATACGATCCGGTGAAGGCAACAAGATGTGCATTCACATAAGATCCACAAGAAAGGGAATAGCAATCTGGAGAGTCATAACGACAAACGGGTCATTCTGAAACAATACCACAACTCGTTCGATCAATAAAAGCACAGGACAGGACAAGATCAGAAAATATCAACGAATATAAACGATTCGACAGTCGAAATACAGAGTTCAAAATCCGATCCACTTCAAATAAAAGAAGTCAATCTCGGAATTTCAAACAACAAAGCAAGGGAAATAATTCAACATGCAATCGATAGACCACGCCCCTCAGGATCGCTGAGCCGATCCTGATATCAAAGTTCAAGTCCCTGCCTCGGAATGCTCGGTAACCATCTCGCAAAACTGAACCCGGTGTCCCTCGAGTCCGCACCTGTAACACGTTACTGGCGGAGAAGGACAATGTGCATGAACATGTCCCGCCACATTACAGTTAAAACATCTCCTGGCTTTACCAGGAGTCATAACAGAAGACTTGGAACTCTCAGTTCCACGCATCGAGCGATGGAGTTTCACAGCGGAAAGGCTACGACATTGAAAACTAGAAATACCAACTCCTGCACCGTCCACACGGTCATCGGACTTCCTCTGCTTCTTCGACTCGGGCACACGCTCCGACGATAACGAAGCTAGTTCACGGGCTAATGCTCGATCTTGATAGTCCCTCAACGAGGTGCAATTGAATCCCGACATATACACGCGAATATCCGGCTTCATCCGTCTGTCAAAGTGGAGGATTCTCTCTTCCTCGGTTCTCACCCGGTCTCGCACATAACTGAGTTGTTTGCTATAATCAATGATAGCTTGCGACACCGATATATCTTGCGGTTACGCCAAGTAGAATTCGCGAATCCTCTGCTCTCTAATCAGTTTGGACGTAACTCGGCTTCCATAAATGCTTGGAACTCGCCCACGTGACATCACGATCACGAGGCTTAACAGCTTCCCACCAATTAGCGGCATCCTTGTCGAGAAGGTACTGAGCGATAGGTACCTTCCGCTCTTCAGGACATCCGATGCCTCGAAAATCTTTCCCAACCGGAAAATCCAACCATCCCGGCCCAACGCATCCGCAAAGACCGGCGAATCGAGGGGGATTCATACGAACTACCTCGCGAAGCCATTGATTTACACCAACGTTCGACTCGCGTCAATGCTACGTTGAACCACTGGGTCAACCGAGTCATCTGAGTCGCTACTTGTTGCAATATAGTAGCAACACCCAAACCAAAATCATTCCCAGCGGCATTCTCTCGATTCCGCATCTGATCCCCGTGGCCATCAGCGCCACGATTACAACCACGACCTCTGCCCCTCGGCATACTAACAAACAACAACCTAAGGTAAAGAAAGATCATAACACATAGCAAGATATTCAAGTCTCTGTCTTTAATCCAACATCATTAAATCATATACATATTACCATTTAATTCCAGCTAGAGCACAATATACAAACTATTATACCAACAATCTTCATTTATAATGCCGTTGTTATGCGATTTATAAATGCAATGAAATTGAAATCATCCATTATATCAAAATCACTTTCTGTACGGTTTCCGCGCCGGAACTCACCAAGTTGAAAACCATTTTCGAAAACGTTCCAAAATGCCAGAAAGGCCGATGACGGTAATACTTTCCAAATACTCCCCAAAAGTCATTTTCCAAATACCAAATACCGTTTGAAATTACAAGGCGTAGACGCGAAAACTCAATAGTTTCAAAATATATGTTAAATCGCCCGACAAAAGAGTTAGGAAAAAGGGTCAACGAAATAATTCAAATTTACAAATACGAAAGGTCATTTTGAAACACACACTATTTGGTAAAAGTACCCAAAAAGTCACTTTGAACTTTACACACGTGGACAAGAACACAGTTCAAATTACACATAACCACACCCAACAGTTGTTATTCATGAACAACACACATGGAGTACCGTCTCAAACGGTCAGCCTAACAATCGCAAAAGTTAGACTTACGGCCAGAATGTAGTTTCCGAGCTTCTGCTCAGACCGGTTAGGGTATGATTCAACAGAGACTTAGCGTGCGCTACCCATGCCACGTTAGTGCGCGCTAGTTATACTAATTCAGCAACACATTCATGAGCATATATCAAATAATGCCAAACGCCGAAGGTTACATATAAACAACAACATACGAACCCAAACGCCAACAATTTACATTCTCACTATATATCGTTTAATCGAAAAAGTTGAAGGCGAAAGTCACGTCTCAAGTAAACTATTGGTAGACCTCGTTTAAGCATTTAAAATCAAATTTTGAAAATTTTCAATGCAAGATGAAAATATAATATGTGTAGTTTGAATTCTCAAAATCTTTGGTCTCGAGGTCATCATACGAAAATCAATTTATTTTTCCTTCTCGAAGGATATTTTTAAATAGAATTTACGTGACTTCCCCAAAACATTTGAAATTGAAATATCACATTGATAAACTTTTATTGAGTAACCCATCCAAAACATCACTCCTGTAAAAACGATTTCACACAAGGATGTATACATATATACATGCATACCGGTACTACTCTTTATTCCAACACAATACGAGAATCAAACAAGTATGGAATAAGTATTCACGAGGCACAATTAAACTCCACATAATAACACAGAATTACATAAAGTCGTATAGCACGAGACACAACAAAGTAGGGAGACTTACATCCACAGATCGCACGAAGATGATGGTTGCACCTCGATACTAATCACGACCGACAACTCAGACGACGCGTCGCGACACGACTCAGTCAGATAAAATCCGACGAAACAAAACTCAACAGACACCACTCAGTCAGACCAAATCTGACAAGACAAGACCCGACAACCCTCAACTCAACCCGACAGCCTAAGTTTCCTCAACCTAAGCTCCGATACCATATTCTGTAACACCCCCAAACCATTCGGGAATATTACAGCGCCGCAGACCCTCTCCGCGAGGATCTACCAGGCTAAATACAAAACAATGCATCACTTCACATGCCGACATGGCTACGTAAAGGACCGTTAGACCGATTAGGTCTTATATCACAACACACACAACATTACATACATGATACTTGCCCAGAACACATACCCACGCAGGGGCTAGAATACAATAACACTCCCATAAATCGGGGTAACAACACATCGGAGGGATAACCAACATGACTCTACCAAATACTCTAAAATTGGTCTTCACGTGATTAGTATCTTCGTCTCCCATCATCCTTCGTATCGATCCTGTGATTCACTCCCCCACCGCAAGTACACCGGACGCAATCTGAGACATCTACCCCGAATACTGGGGGTTAGCAAAACTCCGTTTTGCTAGTGCAAGTATAAAACCAAAAGTACAAGCCATACACAACGTGCTTCAAGAATATAAAATCTTGAATATATTTCCCGAGATAAATCACTTAATCAAAACAGTTTGATTTATAAAAGGTAGGAAAAGAACCATGTGTCTCATACAAAATATTTTACGGTCTCGGGAGTTTGAAAACATTTGGAAATAAGGAATTCTCAAGTCTTTCGAAAACACTTGGGGACACGGCCCAAAATCATCTTTCCAAAATACGATTCCAATAATAAAACGCAGTTTCACAACCCAATTCACAACACACGGGGTCCAAGACCCAAATCATAAGCCACAGGGTCCACGACCCGAATCACATAACACATGTTCCTAAGGATTATTCGCGTCCCGTGCTAACAAGCCACGAACCTCAGATGCTCCCGTAGAACATACCCGAGTGAATAACCCAATAGGAAACCATACCAAATCACATGTCCTCGTGACAACAGTCACGGAACCATTCCATACCACAACCATAAGTTATCCCGGCATCGGGCTAACAAGCCACGAACCTCGGAGTCCCCGCAAGACATACCCGATGATAACCCCACAAGTTATCTCGGCATCGGGCTAGCAAGCCCCGAACCTCGGAGTCCCCGCAAGACATACCCGAATTGGATAACCCTACGGTCACGCCCGACCCATACTAGCAAGTATGGATCCCGGAGATTCAACAATCCTACCCGGAGGCACATCACTTTCAGCAATCACATCACAATGGGCAGAACATCAAGCCAAACAATACTTAAACATCACAACCTCCTTTCAAAGGAGTAACAACTAATATCCCACGTAATACATTCTTAACGAACAAGTACACATAACATTACGTAATCCCCGGCAAAGGATTACAGTCTAATAAACTCATCCAAAGTGATCATATCATCTTTTCAACATACAAATCCAACACACATATTCCGAGAACACATATATTCACGAAGTACATAAATTATCGTTGAAAGACAACATTTATCGAGAATATACCGATCCCTTTTTACGTTCATTAAACATTGGGTTTCGCACGAATTCCTTTACCATTAATTACGCCTACGAAACATGAAACGTATGGACAAGATACTTGCCTCGATATCACGAGCGACGAAAAGACGAACGGGCACGATCGGGAAACCTTCGAACCTCCAAAAACGATCAAGACTTCGACAACCCACGAATACTACGAAAATAGCATCACCACAATTCAATAACACTAATCGAAATCCGAAACGATCCTAATAACGACAAGGATCTAAGTATTCTCAAAGAAATCAAGAATCGTTGATCCGGGCGATAAAAATCGATGAACGGTTAACAAAATCTGAAGATTACGGTCAAGACAAACAAGAACCATTAACCGATCGGATGAGATCGGTCAAGAATCACAAATCCAAGCAAAAACCCCAAATTTAAGAAAATAGGGTTCTAACAAGAGATTACCTTGATTTGGACCAAGAAGACGATTAGATGTTGTTAAACATCTACAAATCCGCTCAAAGATGAAGATAGAAGAAAAAGATCGGTCCTACTCGCCTCTGGATCTCACTCCCGTCGGAAGGGATGAAGAAAAGTGGAAAATGACGACTTAATGCTGCTGTCCAGTATTTATACTGGACAGTTATTAGCGTGCGCTAATCACCCTTCATTAGCGTGCGCTAACGGGGTCAACGCTCCAGAGAAACCGCGTATAACATAGTTAGCGTGCGCTAACGGGTCACAAAACCAGTCTAGTAGCCCCTGGACAGAACTGCACCTACCGAGTAGCGTGCGCTAGAAAGAAGAGGGAGCGTGCGCTAAGCAGTCGATAGCGTGCGCTAGCTATCGGCCTTAGCGTGCGCTAACAAAGCTCGATCCCATCCGGTAGCTACCGGATCGCCTCGAATCGCCAGTTTAGTGTGCGCTACACATTCAGTAGCGTGCGCTAAACACCATGCAGTAGCGTGCGCTATGCTTCAAGCATTAGCGTGCGCTACACCACAAAATCTCAAAAACTCACAAAGTGATCCGAAATGCCTCCAAAAACATGCCCCCACAAGTCACAACCAAACATGGCACGAAATTCCTACGATGAGGACCATGACAATCCGATAAAACCCAGAAAACCCAACGAATCCGGAATAAAGATCTCGGGTATTACATATTACGTACGTTAGATTCATTACGCAACGTACGTTAACCATGCTTCGTAGCATGCATTAACTCATATATCCGTTGCCTTCATTTAGTCAAACTATCCGTTTGATATGCTGACTTTGACCAGATTCTTTCCAACGTTCATCTGATTTGAAATCTTATTACGTACGTTAACCTGTATGTGTTACGTACGTTAAATTGCTTCGACAGCGTACGTTAATGATCAGCTGTAGCGTGCGCTATATTCATCAGGTAAGTCGTATGATCTGAAGGTAGGTCCTTGTTACGTACGTTATGCTGCGTATGTTATGTACTTTATCTTCATTCGATTGCGTGTGCTATACAATTTATAGAGCATGTATTATCCATGCAGTTTGGGCTACTTTTTGCGTCTTCGACTTCTTCGTAGCTTTGCTTTGCTTCTTTGTTGTTTTGCTTTATTTAGCAACTTAATCATCAACACTCTATGAATGTATGGAATAAAATATTTCAACAATCTCTCTCCTTTTTGCTGATTACAAAACAACACCCTTTGAATGGATAAAATCTGCAAAAATAAAATATATGTATATTTGTACGAATCAAAGTTTTCGGCTTTGATCGTTTCGTTAGTTCTTCCAACTTTTCTTTTTCTGTCCTTTTCGACTTCTTCGTTGTCATTTTTGATTTTTCGACTTTTCTCTCCCATTTTTGTTTTTCACGGGATCTATGTTGGTATGAAATCGGATATTTGCGCCATTTGTGCGGAAGCGTAGATAAAAGTGCGGAAATTTAAATGACACAGCGATTTATAGAGGTTCGGCCAAACGTGCCTATGTCCTCTCTCTCAAGATCTTTTTCAATAGGTTTAAGATCAAAACCTCTACGCCTCTCTTCAATCGGTCGAGGGATTACCGTTACAAGCTCGTCTTCTATCGGTCCGAGTAAAACCGTTTTTTCTTTTCTATTGGATAGGGAATCAACCACTCTAGCTTTCTATCGGTACTAGATGAACCTCACTAAGATAGCGATTGTGATTCTAACAATGCCGGATCTTTGATCCTAATAACACCGAATCAAATCGTATCTTTTCTTTTACCTCTCGTGTATAATGTTGAATGTATAAACACTCAAACTAACAATATAAGCTCAATATTACAACAACAATGTAAATATATGATTCTCAGATGTATGTCTCGTTTGCTTGAAGTTGTTGTTCTCAAACAATACCATAGGAATGGTATTTATAGGCATTTTCCACAAACTAGCCGTTGCTGGTTGTTTTGACTTGCTAGCGTGCGCTAGCCTTTTTTATTAGCAAGCGCTAACTCATTAGCGTGCCTGTAGCGTGCGTTAGACTGTGCCCAGTTTCAGTCCAGTAGCTTCGTTTCTACCTTAGCGTATGTTATGCCTTGTGCCTTACGTACGTAACTATCTTGTATTAGCGTGTGTTAATATTATAATGTAGCGTGCGCTAATACAATATATCTGTTGCATGACTTGTCAAAGTATCCGTTTGATATGCTGACTTTGACCAACTTTTCCCAACGTTCTGATTGACTTGATTCAAACTGCTTAGCGTGCGCTAATCCTTCTTTATAGCGTGCGCTAATGCTGACTTCATTGCATACGTTATTCTGTGTTTGAATTCTTTCACAACGGTAACAGGACTTCGATAGCGTGCATTAATGATAACGTGTAGCGTGCGCTATCTCACATTTTTGCTATAGCGTGCGTAATGTCTTTCACGTAGCGTGCATTAATCACTTTATGTTTCAGTCCAGTGGCTACTGTCCTTGACAGTTAGCGTGCGCTACCACTTCCTTTGTAGCGTGCGCTAATCCTGACTTGCGTGCGCTAATTCAGTCCAGATTGCAACTTTTTGCGTCTTCGTCTGCATCGTCGTTTTGCTTCGCCTTAATGTTGTTTTGTTTGTTTAGCAACTTTATTCATCAAAACACAAATTAAATAATGTATGGAATAAATATTCCAACAATCTCCCCCTTTTTGATGATTACAAAACAACTCTTGAATTGGATAAAACCTAAAAAAAATAATATATGTATATTTACGAATCAAAGTTTTCGGCTTTGATCGTTTCGTTAGTTTCTCCAATCCTTTTCTTTTTCTTCATCTCCCTCAATTTTTCAACTCCCCCTATTTGTATGCTTTCTTTTTCTATTCGACCTCTTCGATTTTTCTCATTTTTATCTCAATTCATTTCCTTCTCCCCCTTTTTTTCTTCATCAAAAAGTATAAAAATATAGAGTATATCAAATGAAGTATAAATATGCATGATATGGGTAAAACTCCCCCTGAAAATATTATCTCCTTAAAAAAAATACTCCTTCTCTTCCTTTGTAAAATATCACAATTTAATTTTTGGGGATCCAACCGATAGTTGGTTTTTCTTTTGAAACATAGACGATGTTTGAAACGTTTGTTCCTTTAGGAACCCAAATCTTTTTAATTTTTATCGTTCGTCTTGGGCTTTTACAGTTAGAAATATGATGCCCAATTTTCAAACATTTTTCACATCGGGGTATTTTGAAATTGACGGATTTGTTTTTCGAACGTGATTTGAATCCTAACCCCTCTTTATTTAGAGTATATTTTTGAACACATAACATTTGTTCCAATTTATCGTTGCCGCACGAAAATTTATTTGTCAAAATTTTTAGTTCATCTTGAACTTTCAGAAGATCATTTTTTAAAATATTCTCATTTTCAATACATTTTGAATGATCGATTTCAACAAATTTCCCTTTTTCAAGTATTTTGGAATTTTCAGTTTCCAAAGTTTTATATTTAGACTTGAGGGATTTAATTTTATTTAAAGCATTTTGATAGTCCGTATGTAATAACTCGAATGCTTTAAAGAGTTCGTCGTAGGAGTTACTTACTTGGCTTTCGACGTCGCTATCGTCGAATGAACTCCGGGCCATGAGCGCGAGATTATTTTGGTTAAGAAAATCTTCATCGGGATCTTCGTCGCTTCATGTTGCGATTAAAACCTCCTTTTGCTTTACTCGACAGTTTTTAGCAAAGTGGCCTGGTTTACCACACAATCGACAAGTGTTGTCGGGTTTCTTCGATTCACCCGCTTGCATGTCCTTTTTTCTCCGGTTTAATAAGTGTTGGAACTTATTAATATTCTTAGCATAATATGCCATTTCTTCATCACTTTCGTCTACCGGGATTTCTTCTTTCTTTTTCGACATTTTAGCCTTGAAGGCTATCGACCTCTCCTTCGGTTTCGGTTTGGCGTTCCGAGATTTTAGAACAATCTCGTAGTTGATAAGAGAACCAACGAGAGCACTAAAATCGAGAGTATTTAAATCTTTTGATTCCATTATTGCCGTAACTGCATGCCCCATTCTCGAGGTAGTGATCGGAGAATTTTCTTTACTTTCTCACTACTCGAAAGTGGTTTTCCGAAACATGCTAATCCATTGGTGATGACCGAGAATCGTTCGAGCATAATCGAAATGGATTCGTCGTCCTTTATTTGGAATAATTCATAATCATGAAGAAGCATGTTTATCTTCGTCTCTTTGACTTGAGACGTACCTTCGTGTGTTACCTAAAGCATTTTCCAGATTTCTTTGGCACTTTCACATGATGATATCCAGTTGTGTTCTTCCGGATTTAAGGCACAATAAAGGAGTTGAGTTGCCTTACAATTGAAATGATCGTTTTTCCAATCTGAGTCGTCATATTCTTCAAAAGTTTTAAGCGTACCGTTGGAATTCGTTGGAATTTTTGGACCAAGACAAATCACCTTCCAAAGTTCGATGTCGTAAGCACGAATGAATATCGACATCTTCTTCTTCCAAGTCATGAAGTTTGCGCCATCAAAAAATGGTGGTCGGTTGAGAGCAAGGCCTTCGGCTGGAGATATTTGAAACGCCATTTTGGATCTTTTTCTCCTCGGATGTTAAGCCGCGTATTGGAGTACCGCTCTGATACCAATTGTTGGTATGAAATCGGATATTTGCGCCGTTTGTGTGGAAGCATAGATAAAAGTGCGGAAATTTAAATGACACGGCGATTTATAGAGGTTCGGACAAACGTGCCTACGTCCTCTCTCTCAAGATCTTTTTCAATAGGTTTAAGATCAAAACCTCTACGCCTCTCTTCAATCGGTCGAGGGATTACCGTTACAAGCTCGTCTTCTATCGGTCCGAGTAAAACCGTTTTTCCTTTTCTATTGGATAAGGAATCAACCACTCTAGCTTTCTATCGGTACTAGATAAACCTCACTAAGATAGCGATTGTGATTCTAACAATGCCGGATCTTTGATCCTAATAACACCGAATCAAATCGTATCTTTTCTTTTACCTCTCGTGTATAATGTTGAATGTATAAACACTCAAACTAACAATATAAGCTCAATATTACAACAACAATGTAAATATATGATTCTCATATGTATGTCTCGCTTGCTTGAAGTTGTTGTTCTCAAACAATACCATAGGAATGGTATTTATAGGCATTTTCCACAAACTAGCCGTTGCTGGCTGTTTTGACTTGCTAGCGTGCGCTAGCCTTTTTTATTAGCGTGCGCTAACTCATTAGCGTGCCTGTAGCGTGCGTTATACTGTGCCCAGTTTCAGTCCAGTAGCTTCGTTTCTACCTTAGCGTACGTTATGCCTTGTGCCTTACGTACGTAACTATCTTGTATTAGCATGCGTTAATATTATAATGTAACGTGCGCTAATACAATATATCCGTTGCATGACTTGTCAAAGTATCCGTTTGATATGCTGACTTTGACTAACTTTTTCCAACGTTCTGATTGACTTGATTCAAACTGCTTAGCGTGCGCTAATCCTTCTTTATAGCGTGCGCTAATGCTGACTTCATTGCATACGTTATTCTGTGTTTGAATTCTTTCACAACGGTAACAGGACTTCGATAGCGTGCGTTAATGATAACGTGTAGCGTACGCTATCTCACATTTTTGCTATAGCGTGCGTAATGTCTTTCACGTAGCGTGCGTTAATCACTTTATGTTTCAAGATCGGTAGCTACATCGCCCTGAGCGCTTAGCGTGCGCTACCACTTCCTTTGTAGCGTGCGCTAATCCTGACTTGCGTGCGCTAATTCAGTCCAAATTGCAACTTTTTGCGTCTTCGTCTGAATCGTCGTTTTGCTTCGCCTTAATGTTGTTTTGTTTGTTTAGCAACTTTAATCATCAAAACATAAATTAAATAATGTATGGAATAAATATTCCAACAATCTATATATTTTGACTTTTTCGTCTTTTTCTTTTCTCCCCCTTTTTGCATTTTATTTTTCTCGTCATTATTCCAGACGCTTTTTATCTCATTCATCGCTTTTCTCTCCCCATTTTTGTTATCAGTAAAAAGTGTAAATATAAACGAATAAAAATATCAATTGATGTATAAAAGATGCATGAAATGAGTATAACTCCCCCTGACAAAAATATCCGTCTAAAAAATTACTCCCCCTTAGTAAAATACAATTTGATGAAAATCAATTTTTGGGGACCCAACCGAGAGTTGGTTTTTGTTTTGAATATGGACGATGTTAGGAATAAAGGTTCCTGTTGGAATCCAAATCTTTTTGATTTTAACCGCCCGTCTTGGGCTTTTGCAATTAGAAACATGATGCCCAATTTTCAAACATTTTTCACATTAGGGTATTTTCAAATTTATGGATTCGTTTTTCAAATGTGGTTTGAATCCTAACCCCTGTTTGTTTAAGGTAAATTTTTGAACCGAGAGCACTTGCTCAAGTTTTTCGTTTTCACACGAAAATTTCTTCGTTAAATTTTTAAGCTCGGTTTGAACTTTCAAATGATCATCCTTTAAAATATTTTAATTTCAATACAATGAAAATAATCGGTCTCGACAACTTTTCCCTTTTCAAGAATTTGGGAATTTTCAATTTCCAATGATTTATTTTTAAGTTTAAGGGTTATTATTCCCGATAAAGCATTTTGATAATCTGTATGCAATAATTCAAATGCTTCAAATAATTCATCGTAAGAATTACTTACTTAATTTTCGACGTTGCTATCGTCGAATGAACTTTTGGCCATAAGAGTGAGATTATTTTGATTGATAAAATCATCATCTTCGTCTTCATCGCTCCATGTTGCAATTAGAACCTCCTTCTTGGGTTTTGCTCGGCAATTCTTCGCAAAGTGGCCTGGGTTACTACATAATCGACAATTGTTGTCGAATTTCTTGGATTCGCCCTTTTGGATGTCCTGCTTTCTCCGGTTTAATAAGTGTTGGAACTTATTAATATTCTTGGCATAATATGCCGATTCTTCGTCGCTTTCATCAACTGAGATTTCTTACTTTCTTGACATATTAGCCTTCATGGCTATTGTTCTTTCCTTCGGCTTCGGCTTGGCATTCCGAGATTTTAGGACAATCTCGTAGTTTATAAGTGAACCAACGAGAGCACTAAAATCAAGATTGTTTAAATATTTAGATTCCATTATAGCTGTCACCGTACCGTCCCATTCTCGAGGTAGTGATCGTATGATCTTTTTAACTTTTTCAATACTCGAAAGTGGTTTTCCAAAACATGCCAATCCATTTGTGATGACCGAAAATCGGTCGACATGATCGTGATGGATTCATCTTCTTTCATTTGGAATAGCTCATAATCGTGAAGAAGCATGTTGATCTTTGTCTCTTTGACTCGAGACATTCCCTCATGTGTGACTTCAAGCATTTTACAAATCTCTTTGGCACTGTCACACGAAAATATCCGGTTGTATTCTTCCGAATTTAAGGCACAGTATAGGAGTTGTGTTGCCTTACAATTGTAATGATCATTTTTCCAATACGCGTCATCATATTCTTCAAAAGATTTAAGCGTACCGTCGGATTTAAGAGGAATTTTCGGACCAAGACATATCACTTTCCAAAGCTCGATGTCATACGCTCGGATGAATATTGACATCTTTTTCTTTCACATCATGAATTTGATCCGTCAAAGAATGGCGGTCGGTTAAGAGCAAGTCCTTCGACTGGACCAATTTGAAATGCCATTTGGATTGACTCCTCGGATGTTAAGCCGTTTATCGGAGGTACCGCTCTGATACCAATTATTGGAGCAATATTGGTCGGTATCGCCATTTCGAGATAGAGTTGTGAAACTCTTTCGCGTTGCGGAAGCGATTTAAATAAAGGTGCGAAAATAAAATGACACAAGGATTTATAGAGGTTCGGCCAAACGTGCCTACGTTCTCTCTCGGTATCTTTTTCTATAGGCTTAAGATAAACCTCTGCACCTCTCTTCTATCGATCGAGGGATAGCCGTTACAAAACTCGTCTTCTATCGGTCCGAGTAAACCGTTCAATCACTTGTCTTTATGTCGGTCCAAGTAAACCGTATTCCTTTTCTATCGGACAAGGAATAAACCGATCTAGCTTTCTATGGGTACTAGATAAACCTCACTCAGATATCGATTGCGATTCTAACAATACCAGATCCTTGATCCTAATAACACCAAATCCAATCGTATCTTTTCTTTTACCTCTCGCGTATGATTGTGTATGACACTCAATCACTAGACAATATAAGCTCAAGTACAACAACTAGGATGTTTACAATGATATAACAAGTATATATGTTTTGCTCAAGGTTGTTGTGTGTTTTGATACCAAGTGGTTTGGTATTTATAGCCTTTTCAATCCAACTAGCCGTTAGCTCCTTTTGACTTGCTAGCGTGCGCTAGCCTTTCTTCATAGCGTGGGTTAAGCCTCGTTACGTACATTATAGCTTTCATGTAGCGTACATTATCGACTTCCAGTTTCAGTCCAGTAGCTTCTTTCTTCCTTTACGTACGTTGCCTTCGTATTACGTACGTTAGCTTCATTGCATAGCGTACGTTAACCATGCTTCACAGCGTGCGTCAACTCATATATTCGTTGCCTTCATTTTGTCAAACTATCCGTTTGATATGCTGACTTTGACCATATTCTTTCCAACGTTCATCTGATTTGAAATCTTATTACGTACGTTAACCTGTATGTGTTACGTACGTTAAATTGCTTCGACAGCGTACGTTAATGATCAGCTGTAGCGTGCGCTATCTTCATCAGGTAAGTCGTCTGATCTGGAGGTAGGTCCTTGTTACGTACGTTATGCTGCGTATGTTACGTATGTTATCTTCATTCGATTGCGTGCGCTATACAATGTATACAACATGCATTATCCATGCAGTTTGGGCTACTTTTTGCGTCTTCGACTCCTTCGTAGCTTTGCTTTGCTTCGTTGTTGTTTTGCTTTGTTTAGCAACTTAATCATCAAAACTCTATGAATGTATGGAATAAAATATTCCAACAACATCGATATGGATCAATCCAAGTTTTTCAGTAGCTCTTTCAAAAGTCCATGTGAAGGGTAACTTAGTTATTTTCCCTTGAAGGCAAGATTCACAAGTTGGATAGGGATCCGATCCCAATGGACCTGTAAGCCCATCTTTCTCCATTTTATAAACCTTGGTCTAACCAACATGACCAAGTCTAAGATGCCACTTAAGTCTTGATTTGTTTCATCCCTACTGCGCTTCTTAGTTATAGTGTTCACAGTTGTTTTATTCTTTAGTTTCAAATGGTATAAACCATTTAATAATATAACACTACCAACCAATTTATTTCTAAAATAAATTTGACAGGACCCATCTCGAATAAAGAAATAAAATCCCTTTCAGTCCATGACCGGAATTGATACAATATTTTATTGCCCCTTAGGCAAAACAAGTACATCATCCAAAGTTATAATAAAACTGGATTCTAAGTCCAACATAAGTGATCCGATATCAGTAGCCTCAACACTATGCCCGCTGCCGACTGTCACCATTGTAATACCCTCGCCTTTAATATTGTATTTCATGATTTAAGTTAAGTATTGTTGCACCATATCTGTGATGTGTAGCATGTACCGACGAATTATGTTAAGTTGGATTCATGGTCATTCATACTATATTAGTTGTTGGGTGATATTGCGAAAATTCCATTTATGCTCGTTATAGTACTTAACGTACGTTAACATGTATTCTTAACGTACGCTATGAAGGCCGCCTTACGTACGTAACACCGATACGTTAACGTACGTAATGCGGAAGATTCTCCAAAGAATTCCGCCTTTGGCGGGTGGGGTCGAGCAAGGGTAGCCGGTCGGGAGTCGATCGCGACGGCCTAAGTCAACGGCCACTACGCACGTAATAGCCGCTTGGTTACGCACGTAACGAATCTGCGTGTTTTTAGGCGGTGAGTTTGATGAAATTGGTTACGCACGTAATGATCATAAGATTACGACGTAAAGGCTATAACGCACGTTAACCACGCTCGTTAACGCGTAATGTCGATTGATTATAAATGTAGGACTTGCCATTCATTTCCTACTCGACCTTTTTCAATCTCCCGACTAAGGAACGATTCCCTTCCCTTCCAACTTCGTTTCTAAGCCTTTCTAACTTGTGTTAGAGCCTCAACACTTGATTGGTGACTTGGAGAAGCTAGAGATTGAAGTATATTCCTTGAAGTGTTGGTGTTGTTCTTCATTTTAAGGTTGGTCTTTCTTTAACTCATATCAATTCCATGTTTCTGATGATGTTAGTAGATAAATACTTCACATAATGATAGTTTAGATTAGTGTAAACATGATAAGTTAATTGAATCATACTCAAATCAAGTGAAGATTAATTTTGAAGGTATTAGTATTGCTTCTTGAGGTAAATAACTTCATAATATGATTGTGTTGATAATGATATACATAAAACCTGAGGTATAGCATGATAATCGGAAGTTGATTTTAGTCTCTACACTAGGAACATGTTAGAGATGATGTCCTTAATGATTAAAAGTGAGAAATATTAAGATTGTCTTGAACATTCTATTGATCCTTAAAGGTTGCATGAAACCATGATTTTGGCCTTTAAAACCTTTGTGATGGAATTGTTGGAAAGATGATGTTAACCCTTTGAAGATGATCTTTGTTAGATGGATGAAATTACTTCAAAATCTCAAGTATCCAATGGTATAACTAGGCATTTAATAAATTCTTCAAAGTAAAACAATGAATGTTGATAGGAGGAAGTTGTAATCTCCGTACGCTCAATTTATCGATTTCACCAAAGAGTGTTGATCACTACATTAATAGGTTAATAATGTTCTTAAGAGAGTTGTGTTGAATATGACGATACAAATACGGTAGATGAATAGCCGAATTCCATTTCATTAATCCGTGCATGTCTAGAGGAGTAAATTAAGATAATGTTCTTAACTCACTAAAAACTTGAACTTACGTTTAATATAATAATCAAGTTTTGAATGAAATCGCGGTAAATAATGAAGAATGTAATTAAACACAACTTATATCGTAATTGGAAGTGTCGATGATTTGAAACAATATCCTCACGATATTACATTGATGATAAACTGACATCAAGAATTTGACATCAAGATTAGAATATGTAATGAACATGATAAACATGCGATGATTTGTAATAAGAACATTAAAATGGTCAATAGGATAATCTATTTATTCAAAGTGAATTTACGAATATTGTTCATGCGATAATACCATTATCATACGAATGTGTTGTTGAATGGATTATATTTCATTCAAGGTTGCTTGTTCACGTGAGTATTGTTAGACGAGGATACCGTTCGTTTGACCATTCAAAGAAGGATTATTCGTCTACGGAATTGAGGCAAGTTATCTTGCTTGGTTATAGTGATGGTTGAATTCTTGTGATTATTATGCAGTTCGTGTGTATGAAATGTTACGATAATCTATGATTCGTGATATGGTGATACCCTTGATCGTATTGTCATGGTGTTGGGGATGATACCCCTAATTACCGTCCTTATTACCGTTAGTTCTTTTGAGCTTTGTTGACACTTCGCGAGTTGTTCGATTCCCTCGTAAAAGTGTAATTCGTTGAGTTTCGTTGTCATGTTGTATCGTGACATCTCTGGAGTCATATCTGCGCGCCGATTGGTTATGTGTAGGATTTTTAGCCGGGCACTTGATGATCATGCGTGGATGTTTTCCGCATTTAGATCGTGCACACGAGACGTAGTTCGTGAGGCTAATTAGGTACATCGTCCCACGTATATTCGGATTCCGTATACGGGTGGACATGTGCACGGACACATTTCCGGATCGGGCGTCTTGTGACGTCCGTCTTGAGCCATAGTATGTGGTCGTCGTATACTTGATTATGTTTCGACATTGGGATCGATTGTTTATACGCCTTCGGGGTATATTCGAGTCGGTGGATTTCTTTGAAATCGGTATATATATGAATTGTATAATGCCATGAGAATTATTATCATGTATAGTGACCTGTGGTTTGGGGCGAAATACTTGTATTTCAGGGCGAGGAAAGGGCAAGGCACAGGAGGAGCACAATGGCGACGGAGGATTCTGATGTATGCTATTTCGGGGGGCCCCGAGTCTTTTGGTTGTTCGGTTATGTTTTAAGCGTGACTTTCGTTTTATTTTTGTGTCGGATGAATGTACTAAAACTTGTTAGGTACTGCCCATCGTCATATGGTCTCGTACTGTTTGGATCCCGTATGTTTGCTTGTATTTAAAAATATGAATAACTCATACTCCACCGGGTTTTGATAAATATCGTGGTACGGTGCCACGTTGTCGGATTTTAAGTGTATTTTGTGATATTGCCTGGTGGGTCCCAGGAGGGATCCACGGCACTGTAATGGCCACTGTTTTTGGGCTGTTACAGAAGATGGTATCAGAGCGCGCGTGTGTTTTTATTTTGAGTCATTGTAGGATCGAAATAGCATCAAGAAAACTTCGTGCCACGTGTAACCTGTGCAAGCGCCTGACCCGTCGAATACGGTATGTTCTCGTGAACCATAATTTGATTTCTGGCATGATATTGACGATGTATTGGTCTCCTTACTTATCTTGGCATCTTGCTACCATGAGGCAAAATTCATCTATTGAAGAGAACCTAAATTAATTATGTGACTGGAATTGTTTCGACTTAATGTTGATATGATATTGAGTGTGTAACACTTGTAGTGCCAGTGACTCTTTACAACTGCTTTGTTGGATAGGAAATTCACTGTTGTTATTAACTTAGCATGAATTATGATTGATAAATCAAACTGTACTTGTGACTTGATTCTTTCAGTATGGAAAGGAACCTTAGGGGCCGTGGCAGAGGGGGACGAGGCCGCGGAAGAGGCCGAATTCCGATACCACGAGCTAACAGACGCGCGAATGTGGAACAGAGTTCCGCAGTGGTGATTCGCCTTCTCGACCAATCACACCACACCGAGAGAATGCACGTGCGATCCTTACACCGTGATGCGGCATGATGGCCCAAATGACCCAAATGGGTCCGATGGAAACTATGCAAAGGAATACTACCGGGTCAACGGCAGGACAACGGCCTCCGCCCGGTACTCAAGGGATCGTGAGCCGGATTATTAGCGACATATCACGTCAGCGACCTCCGACTTTTGAAGGCTCATCCGAGCTCGCCGACATTGTACCTGGATAGAACATTTCGAGAAACTGTTCGAGATGGTGGAGTGCCCAGAGGAAAATCGAGTTGTGGGCACTACTACCTTAGTAAGAGTGCCCATACTTGGTGGCTTTCTGTGAGGCTCGCCAAGGCGCGAGTACTTGGGAGGAATTTAAGACTCTTATGCTAGATCGTTACTATCCCGCACCCTCCGTGAAGCCAAATGTCCGAATTATTAAACCCCACCCATCTAAGACGAAGATGTGTTAGCAATTCTTTGAAAAATTCCAAGCACTTCTCCCTTTGCTACGTCGGTTGTCCGTTGAAGCCGATAAAATCAAATATTTCCTCAAGAGGCTTAAACCCCGAATGAGGATGCAATTACTCAATCACCACTGCATTGACCTTACCGGAGTTTATTGAGAAGGCTTTGAGTATGAACTTACTGCGAAGGAGATTTCTAAGAGACAACCTCGCTTTTCCAACAAGAGATCCAGAACTGCACTCCAAGGAGACAAGAACCGGGGTATTCAAGAAACCCCACTGTACCAAATCCTTCCGAGCGGCCACCTATGGCACCAAAACCGGCAGGAACGCACTCTCGGGCAATCACCTCACTGTCGTGTGTTATAACCGTGGGGACCAGGGCATATCGGCTCCAAGTGTCCGGCCGGCCGTTACTGTCACACTTGGGAAGAACGGTCATCGCGCTCGCTATTGCCGGGTGGACTCGGCGTGCCTCAAAGAGATCTCTTGCTCCAAGATGCCTCTGCTCAGAACGTGCTCCTCCATCCGCTTCTTACCGGACTACCGGGGCGAACAAAGGGATAGGCCGTGGAAACCAAGTTGGTACACTGCTTCCGGGGTTGCAAAACCCAGAGTTTACGAGATGAAGAAAGCCGATGATCCCGGCCGCATGATTGCAGGTACTCTCGAGATCCACTCTCGGCCGTTTGTGTTCTTTTTGATACTGGTGCTTCACACTCCTTTTTGTCTAGTTCTTGCTTGAGTCGTTTGCATTTGAATCGTGTTATCAATTGTGAACCTTATGTAATTGGTCTACCCGATGGTAGAAGAATTATTGGGAGTCGTGAAGTCTGAATCGTCTGATTAGCATAAACAACCGTGAGTGGTTGTCTGACTTGATTGTGGTGGATTTACCTAAAGATGATGTAATCTTGGGTATTGATGGATGGATCGTCACGATGCCGTCCTTAGCGTCCGTAAGCGAATGGTGACCGTCACATCGGATGATGGCGTCGAGTGTATTTTTCGGGGTGATAATCCCAATCATTCTCGGGAGAGTCATCGCTATGAAGGCTATGAGATTACTAAACCAGGATGCATTGGTTATTGGTGTTACATGACTAAGACAAATGACCGGCCACCAAATTGATTGATATTCCAAAGAGTTCGAGATTATCCAGATGTATTTCCTGACGAGCTTCCAGAATACCCCCACAATGAGAGGTGGAATTCACCATTGAGTTGGAGCCAGGGACGTCCCCGCTCGAAAGCACCATACCGTATGGCCCCGACCGAGATGCAGGAATTAAAAAGACAACTCGAAGAATTAATCGAGAAAGGTGCGTTCGACCAGGTGCATCCCCTTGGGGAGCGCCGGTGTTATTAAATGCGGAAGAAGGACGGATTCTTTGCGTTTGTGTATTGATTAATGGAGCCGAACAAGGTAACAATTAAGAACAAGTATCCTTTACCTCGCATCGATGACCTATTGGATCAGCTCCAGTGGAGCCGTATTTTCCAAGATCGACTTGAGGTCGGGGTACCACCAATTGCGGATTCGAGAGTCCGCGTCCCGAAGACAGCTTTTCGCACTCGCTATGGGCATTATGAGTTCGTTGTCATGCCATTCGGACTGACTAATGCACCTGCAGTATTCATGGAATTGATGAATCGGGTTTTTATTAATTATCTGGATCGTTTTGTAGTCGTTTTATTGACGATATCTTGGTCTACTCTCGTGATCATGAGGAGCATGAGTGTCACCTCCGCCAGGTTCTCGATGCGTTAAGGCGAGAACAACTCTATGGAAAATTTTCCAAGTGTGAATTCTGGATGTCTGAAGTTATTTTTCTGGGTCATGTGATATCAGCAGAGGGAGTAAGATTAGACCCACGTAAGACGGAAGCTATCCGAGATCAGCTACCCTCAAGAACGTGAAGGAAGTTCGTAGTTTTCGGGTCTAGCAAAGCACAGATGATTCGTGGAAGGATTTTCCAAAATTGCTCAACCGATGACTAATCTATTGAGAAAAGATAAGAAGTACTTGTGGTCGGAAGCATGTCAAAGAAAGTTTTGATGAACTCAAAGGTCGATTAATTTCAGACTGTTTTGGTACTACCTAGAGGGACGGAAGGATTCGCGGTATACAGCGATGCATCGAGGCAGGGCCTTGGCTGCGTATTAATGCAGGACGGGAAAGTGATCGCCTATGCATCCAGACAGTTGCGTCCTTACGAGGTCAACTACCCGACTCATGACTTGGAGTTAGCAGCCGTAGTGTTTGCTTTAAAAATCTGGCGCCACTATCCGTATGGAGTTACCTGCGATTTTTACGGACCACAAGAGCCTCAAGTATATTTTTACCGAAGGAGTTGAATATGAGACAAAGGAGGTGGTTAGAGCTAATCAAAGACTATGATATCGAGATCCTTTATCATCCAGGCAAGGCAAACGTGGTTGCCGATGCCTTGAGCCGCAAGACGGTGCAGGAGCAGATGCTAGCTCGTTTGACCGCCCAGAGGGAGTTGCAGTTAGAGTTCATGAGACCAGAGATTGAGGTCTGGATACAACGCATTCGTGGGACAGTGTGCATGCTTGAGATTTCACCATCCATTGATGAGACGATCGGACGAAACAGATGTCGGACCCATTCTTATCCGAATTCGAGGAGAAATCGATCGGGGAAGGCCCCTGGATTTGTGGTTCACGAGGATGGATTACGCTTTAAAAATCGAGTGTGTGTACCAGCAGACGAAGAGTTGAGGAATACTATTCTCAAGGAGGCTCATGCTACCCCGTATTCCATACACTGGGATCAAACAAAATGTATAAGGATTTGAAGCCGTATTATTGGTGGGGTAATATGAAACGGGAGGTTGCCGAGTTCGTTTGAAATGTCGACAAAGTGAGTCAAGATTGAGCATCAACGACACCGTGGCATGATGAGACCGCTTCCTATTCCCGAGTGGAAGTGGGAAGACATATCGATGGACTTTATTACTAGTTTGCCGACGAGCCGTCGAGGCATGAATACGATATGGGTGGTTGTGGATCGATTGACTAAATCAGCCCACTTCTTGGAGATCAAGGATACTTGGGGCCCTGAGAGATTGGCCCAATTATTCATCAAAGAGATTGTGAGACTGCATGGCACCCCTAAGAGTATTGTATCAGATCGGGACGGATGGTTCGTGTCGCACTTCTGGAAGGCGGTTCATCGTGCTATGGGTACACAGTTGAACTTCATCTGACTTTTCATCCTCAGACCGACGGTCGATCTGAGAGGACAATTCAAACTCTAGAGGATATGTTGAGGGCATGTGCTCTCGATTGGAAGCCCGTGGGAAGCCCAACCGCCGTTGGTAGAATTCACATACAATAACGGTGCACGCCTCGATCATGATGGCACCTTATGAGGCACTATATGGTCGCTGCTTTAGGTCCCCATTGTCCGGGACGAATTATCCGAATCTATTGGTACGGAACCCGATATGTTATTGGCACCGCGAGAAGATTTCCCGATCAAGAGCCGTCTATTAACGGCCCAAAGCCGCCAGAAATCATATGCAGATAATCGTCGACGACCACTCGAGTTTGAAGTTGGTGACCATGTACTGGTCAAAGTATCTCCTACTAGAGGTGTTTTCCGATTCGGGAAGAGAGGCAAATTGAGCCCAAGGTATATTGGTCTGTTTGAGATCCTGGAACGAGTAGGCGACCTAGCCTATCGTTTAGCATTACCACCAGCTTTGAGTCGGATTCACAACGTATTCCATGTATCTCAGTTAAGGAAGTATGTTGCTGATCCAAGTCACGTTATTCAATTCGACGAGGTCGAAATAGCCGACGACCATTCGTATGAGGAGCAGCCTGTGCAGATACTCGAAAGGAGAATTAAGCAGCTGAGGAACAAGACGATTCCCTTATTAAAAATTCAGTGGTCAAGACACGGAGTCGAGGAAGCTACGTGGGAGACTGAAGATAGCATGCGAGAGAGATACCCCGAATCGTTACCACTTAGTTTCGGGGACGAAACTCCTTTTTAAGGGGGGGAGTATGTAATACCCTCGCCTTTAATATTGTATTTCATGATTTAAGTTAAGTATTGTTGCACCATATCTGTGATGTGTAGCATGTACCGACGAATTATGTTAAGTTGGATTCATGGTCATTCATACTATATTAGTTGTTGGGTGATATTGCGAAAATTCCATTTATGCTCGTTATAGTACTTAACGACGTTAACATGTATTCTTAACGCACGCTTATGAAGGCCGCCTTACGACGTAACACCGATACGTTAACGCACGTAATGCGGAAGATTCTCCAAAGAATCCGCCTTCGGCGGGTGGGGTCGAGCAAGGGTAGCCGGTCGGGAGTCGATCGCGATGATAAGTCAACGCCACTACGCATTTAATAGCCGCTTGGTTACGTACGTAACGAATCGCGTGTTTTTAGGCGTGAGTTTGATGAAATTGGTTACGCACGTAATGATCATAAGATTACGCATTTAAAGGCTATAACGCACGTTAACCACGCTCGTTAACGCACGTAATGTCGATTCGATTATAAATGTAGGACTTGCCATTCATTTCCTACTCGACCTTTTCAATCTCCCGACTAAGGAACGATTCCCTTCCCTTCCAACTTCGTTTCTAAGCCTTTCTAACTTGTGTTGGAGCCTCAACACTTGATTGGTGACTTGGAGAAGCTAGAGATTGAAGTATATTCCTTGAAGTGTTGGTGTTGTTCTTCATTTTAAGGTTGGTCTTTCTTTAACTCATATCAATTCCATGTTTCTGATGATGTTAGTAGATAAATACTTCACATAATGATAGTTTAGATTAGTGTAAACATGATAAGTTAATTGAATCATACTCAAATCAAGTGAAGATTAATTTTGAAGGTATTAGTATTGCTTCTTGAGGTAAATAACTTCATAATATGATTGTGTTGATAATGATATACATAAAACCTGAGGTATAGCATGATAATCGGAAGTTGATTTTAGTCTCTACACTAGGAACATGTTAGAGATGATGTCCTTAATGATTAAAAGTGAGAAATATTAAGATTGTCTTGAACATTCTATTGATCCTTAAAGGTTGCATGAAACCATGATTTTGGCCTTTAAAACCTTTGTGATGGAATTGTTGGAAAGATGATGTTAACCCTTTGAAGATGATCTTTGTTAGATGGATGAAATTACTTCAAAAATCTCAAGTATCCAATGGTATAACTAGGCATTTAATAAATTCTTCAAAGTAAAACAATGAATGTTGATAGGAGGAAGTTGTAATCTCCGTACGTTCGAATTTATCGATTTCACCAAAGAGTGTTGATCACTACATTAATAGGTTAATAATGTTCTTAAGAGAGTTGTGTTGAATATGACGATACAAATACGGTAGATGAATAGCCGAATTCCATTTCATTAATCCGTGCATGTCTAGAGGAGTAAATTAAGATAATGTTCTTAACTCACTAAAAACTTGAACTTACGTTTAATATAATAATCAAGTTTTGAATGAAATCGTCGGTAAATAATGAAGAATGTAATTAAACACAACTTATATCGTAATTGGAAGTGTCGATGATTTGAAACAATATCCTCACGATATTACATTGATGATAAACTGGACATCAAGAATTTGACATCAAGATTAGAATATGTAATGAACATGATAAACATGCGATGATTTGTAATAAGAACATTAAAATGGTCAATAGGATAATCTATTTATTCAAAGTGAATTTACGAATATTGTTCATGCGATAATACCATTATCATACGAATGTGTTGTTGAATGGATTATATTTCATTCAAGGTTGCTTGTTCACGTGAGTATTGTTAGACGAGGATACCGTTCGTTTGACCATTCAAAGAAGGATTATTCGTCTACGGAATTGAGGCAAGTTATCTTGCTTGGTTATAGTGATGGTTGAATTCTTGTGATTATTATGCAGTTCGTGTGTATGAAATGTTCGATAATCTATGATTCGTGATATGGTGATACCCTTGATCGTATTGTCATGGTGTTGGGGATGATACCCCGGAATTACCGTCCTTATTACCGTTAGTTCTTTTGAGCTTTGTTGACACTTCGGTGAGTTGTTCGATTCCTCGTAAAAGTGTAATTCGTTGAGTTTCGTTGTCATGTTGTATCGTGACATCTCTCGGAGTCATATCTGCGCCGATTGGTTATGTGTAGGATTTTTAGCCGGGCACTTGATGATCATGCGTGGATGTTTTCCGCATTTAGATCGTGCACACGAGACGTAGTTCGTGAGGCTAATTAGGTACATCGTCCCACGTATATTCGGATTCCGTATACGGGTGGACATGTGCACGTCCACTCTTCCTGATCGGGCGTAATGTGACGTCCGTCTGGAGCCATTGGATGTGGTCGTTAGTATACTTGATTCTGTATCTACAGTTGGGACCGATTGTTTATACGCCTTCGGGTATATTGAGAGTCGGTGGATTTCTTTGAAATCGATATATATGAATTGTATAATGCCATGAGAATTATTATCATGTATAGCCGACCCGTGGTTTGGGGCGAAATACTTGTATTTGGGCAGGAAAGGGCAAGGCACAGGAGGAGCACAATGGCGACGGAGGATTCTGATGTATGCTATTTCGGGGGCCCCGAGTCTTTTGGTTGTTCGGTTATGTTTTAAGCGTAACTTTCGTTTTATTTTTGTGTCGGATGAATGTACTAAAACTTGTTAGGTACTGCCCATCGTCATATGGTCTGTACCGTGTTTGGATCCTGTGTATGTTTGCTTGTATTTAAAAATATGAATAACTCATACTCCACACCGGGGTTTTGATAAATATCGTGGTACGGTGCCACGTTGTCGGATTTTAAGTGTATTTTGTGATATTGCCTGGTGGGTCCCAGGAGGGATCCACGGCACTGTAATGGCCACTGTTTTTGGGCTGTTACAACCATCACTTCTCCAGCTCCATCTTTCTACTTTGTTCCTGATCCTGATTCATTGTACATATGTGAGAACTCGCACAAGAATCAAGTATCCAAGAAGTAGAATAAATAGTTACAGATCAATTCATTTCCAAAACTAGTAGTTCCGTACCTGAAGGCGCATTTTGGTCAAGTTTTGGATAGTACCTCCTCCAGTGGCCTAGCTCACCGCAGTTGATGCATACTTCCATTTTCTTGGCCCCCTTGCTCTTTTGAACTATTGGGACTTTGACCTTACCTTTCTGAACCCCATCTTTTGGCTTGAACTGTTTCTTGCCTTTCTTCTTATTGTTCTTGGACCTCCAAGGCCCATAAAAAATTACAAAAGCATCCTCATTCGGCCTAGTCTTCATTTGAGACTGTGCCATACTCAGTTTGTTTATTAGCCCAGCTAAATTACATGCAATCCCATTGCAGTTGAAGTTCATGAGAAACTGAGTGAAGGTGTCAGGAAGTGATTGAAGAATGAGGTCAGTCTGGAGAGAAACGTGGATACTAAAATCAAGAGCCTCCAATCTCTCGATCATAGATATAATTTTGAGGATGTGGTCCCCAACTTTCGCTCCTTCCTTCATTCGAGCACTAAACAACTGTTTCGATATCTCATATCGAGCATTTCGCTGTGCTCCCCATAAAATTCAGTCATATGTGCCAGAATTGCCCTGGAAGAGGGCAATTTCTCATGGGGCCTATGGAGCTCATTGTTCATAGAGGCCATCATGAAACCACGGACCCTGACATCATCTTTAACCAATTTCTCATGGGCATCAACTTCTTCCTGATATGCCCTGGTCCTTGTAGGAGCCAGTGGGATGTCCTCCTCCAAGACGTATCCCAACGTCTCCATACGGAGGACTATCCTCAGATTCTGGAGCCAGTCCACAAATTTGGGCCCAGTTAGAGTGTTCTTTTCAAGTAGAATTGCGAGTGGGTTAATTGTCATTTTGAGAGATGTTTGTTAACTGCAGAGAATAATTTTAGTAATTGCAGGGTGATACCCGGAGAGAGTACTGCGACTCAACATAGACTTGTTGTGCTTGATTTTCAAGGTAAGAGGTTTTATAAAAATAGAAGTCCGCAAGTGGACCCTCGAATTAGATGGTGGAAGCTTCAAGGGGAGAGTCGGCAAACTTTTGTGGATAAGGTTGTCGCTAGATGTAATGATTTCGAGTGCGCGGAGATGGATGTAGATTCAACTTGGGCTATGTTGGAACATAACATTAAGGAAGCGGCAAAAGAAGTTTTTTGGAGAATCTAAAGGACACAAGCCATCAGGTAAGGACACATCATGGTGGAATGATGAGGTAAAGTAGGCGATAAAAACTAAACGTGAATGCTACAAGGCATTAGGAAAATGCCCGAGTGAGGAGAACTTTGAGAAATATAAGGAGGCTAAAAGAGAAGCCAAGAAAGCCGTCCGTGATGCTAGGGCAAATATTAATCAAGAATTGTATACGAAATTAGATACTAAGGACGGGGAAAAGGATATTTATAAAATTGCTCGTATTAGAGATAGGAGGACATGAGATATTGGGAGAGTTAAATGTGTGAAGGATGTGGATAATAAGGATGTGGATAAGATGGAGGGCATACTTTGATAACCTATTTAATGGAAAACGTGAGGAATATATTGGGGATGTAAGTATTGCTTCAAATTTGGTTAATCGGGATTTTATGCGACGAATACAAAAGGGTGAAGTACGGATGGCATTAAAGAAAATGGGTTCCAAAAAGGCAGAAGGGCCAGATGGTATACCTATTGAAGGATGGAGATGTTTGGAAGAGAGGGGAATCGAATGGTTGACTATACTTTTCAACAAGATTTGGAAATACAACAAGATGCCACTGGCATGGAGGAAAAGCACTTTAGTCCCTTCATATAAGGACAAAGGCGATGTCCAAGAGTGCTCTAATTATCGAGGGATTAAGTTGAAGAGTCATACCGTGAAATTATGGGAACGGGTGATTGAGCAACGTCTTAGAAAGTGTGTGGAGATATCAAAAAACCAAATTGGATTTATGCCTGGGAGATCGACTGTGGAAGCAATATTTCTGATGAGACAGATGATGGAACAGTATCGTGATAATAAGAAAGACTTGCATATGGTTTTTATTGGTTTAGAGAAGGCTTATGATAAGGTATCAAGAGAGGTACTTTGGTGGGCATTATCCAAAAAGGGCATGTTCAAGAAGTATATTGACATCATTAGAGACATGTACGAAGGAGCTAGTACAAGTATACGTACTACCGTAGGAAGGACTGTGGAATTCCCTATTATAATTGGGGTGCATCAAGGCTCAGATCTTAGTACTTTCCTCTTTGCCATAGGCATGGACGAATTAACAAGGTCAATTCAAGACGATATTCCTTGGTGCATGATGTTTGCAGATGATATAGTATTGGTTGATGAAACGAAGGACGACATTGAAAGAAAGTTGGAACTCTAGAGAAATACGCTCGAAACTCGTGGTTTTAGGCTGAGCAGAAGTAAGGATGAATATTTGGAGTGTATCTTTAGTGGAAATGAAAGTAGAGAGGCGGGTACAATCACTTTTGATGGGAATGTTATACGAGGATCGGAGTTTTTTCGTTATCTTGGGTCTATTCTTCAAAAGGATGGAGAAATAGACGGTGACGTGGCCCATAGGATTAAGGCGGGATGGTTGAAATGGAAGAGCGCAACGGGGTTATTATGTGATCAAGTAGCTTACAAATTAAAGGGAAATTTACAGAACATCAATTAGGCCTGCACTTTTATATGGCACTGAATGCTGGGCTGTAAAGCATAGTCATGTGCATAAGATGAATGTGGCGGAAATGCGTATGTTAAAATGGATGTGTGGCCATACGAGAAAGGATCAACTTAGAAATGATGCGATTAGGAATGAAGTACGAGTGGCCCATACAGAGGATAAGCTGTTGGAGAATCGGTTAAGATGGTTCGGACATGTGAGACGGAGGCCGATTGATGCACCGGTGCGGAGGCTTGAAGAATGGGAAGCGCATAAGCCGGTGAGGGGTAGAGGAAGACCTAAACAGACATAGATAAGAGTGATTGAGAATGATATGAGGTTTCTTGAGATTGCAGAAGATATGGCCTTGGATAGGACGACGTGGAGGGAGAGAATTCAGGTGGTTGATTATGTTTGAGATTTTTTTTACTTTTTATTATTTACTTATTTTGCATATTTATTATTACTTTCTTTTAGTACTAAACTTTTCACTTATCACTTTTGCCATTTCATAGGACTGTTTTATTGGAGACAACTTGATGTTTTCAGAGGTTGATTCATGTAGCCGACCCCAAAATATTTTGGGACTAAGGCTCTGATGTTGTTGTTGTAGTGATTGTTTAATTATGATCCGAGTAAATAATTTAAGGACTTTCTTTATTTATAACTCGGATCCCACTATTTTATCGGTATTTACACAATTCCATGTGAAATCTGAAAGTCCCGGTTGACTTCATAGTGGTGATCGAATTCTTTATAAAGTTTAATAGATGGCAACCCATTCGGTTTCTATTCTATCATTCTTTATAAAGTGGTGTCTAACACCAACTATCTAATGGATGATTCGATCTTCTTTTACCCCTAGTTCACTTGCCCTCAACCCATACGATTTTTGTGGCTCGCTGAACTATCTAAGCTTAAACCATCAACTCCTATTAGTCTGACAATTGAATCTCTCTAGGCAACCCATACGATCTCTGGGGGTTTGATTTGTCACAACCAGAGGCATCAAATCAAATCTAGGAATTTTTTCAACCTTTCCCAAAAATATTGTCTAATTATTTAAATATATCTGAAAATTATAATAGGATTTATGAATATATATTATAATATAAATTAAGATATATATTATGTTATATTATTTAAATTGATTTTTTTATATTGACTATTAAAAAAATTAATATAACTATATATATATATAATAAAATACAACTTAATGTATTTATAAAAATATGTCTGATTATTTAAATATACCTGAAAATTATAATATGATTTATGAATATATATTATAATATAAATTAAAATATATATTATGTTATATTATTTAAATTGATTTTTTTATATTGACTATTAAAAAAATTAATATAACTATATATTAAAATATAACTTAATATATTTATAAAAATATTGTCTAATTATTTAAATATACCTGAAAATTATAATATGATTTATGAATATATATTAATATAAATTAAAATATATATTATGTCATATTAATTAAATTGATTATATAAACTAAAATGCTCGATCCGTCCTTTATAAAAAAGGACTTAATTCATATTGAGGGGTGAAATGGTCATTCCTGTCATTCATAGTTCATTCACAAAAAAAAAGAAACAACAAGATATTTTTTCAAATCAGACATATTAATCCACTCAGATAGCTTAATCCATTCAGAGATTAATGGAAAAAAAGTAAACAGCCCCTTAGTGTTTGTAAGTGGGAGTTTAACGTGATTATATGTTACACTTTACACATTAATTCGTTTATAAGTGCACTTTGTCGGTTTGCTTGCTTGTTATACAATATGAAAAAAAGACTTCATGGCGGCTTATCCTCGGCTCTTCGACATTGCTAATTTATTACATTTATGAAATTTGCATCCTTTACAAAATTACTATAAACAAAAAATTGGCTCAAAACAGCCATTACAACCCCATTGAATAAAGATTCAAAAAGTATGTCCATGAACTATATCGCTATTCAAATAATAATGCAACATTCACATTAAAATTAATGACATGAATAATTAATCTAAATATTGATCTAATCAATATAAAATTAATCTATCCATAAGAATTAATCCAATTAATTCACACAACCGTTAATTTTAACTTGTTCCGGGCAAAATAAAAATATTTCATTAAATTAATTTCCTTAAGAATAAAATTACCATAATTATTATCTTAGTCAAATTAAATCCAATTTAATTTGCGGGAAATTAATTTACCGAATGAAACATAAAAAATATATTCGAAAACATACGGCCCGGGTCAAGCCCGCGGCTTCTGGATCGCGGTCTGAAAGGCTTGGACCGGGTCCCTCACAATGTCGGACCGCGGTTTCACAATTTCGCACCGCATGACAGGCGCTGGCAGCCTCCCAGCAGCCTCGAGCTGCATGGTCCGACCACTTTTCCAGCTCGTCTTTTCGTCCCGAATTTAAAAATAATATTTTTTTAATTTTTATATTACACATTTAAATCATTTTTTCAAAAGAAAAATAGATTTATATTGTAACATAAAATATAAAAAATAATTTTTAGATGAACAATTAAAAATTAATGATTAAAAATAATTATGATTCCAAATCATAAAAACATAATCGAGCATTGCAAATTCAAATATCAAATATACTATCGCATAGACCTACGCCCGATACCACTGTTGGGATTCGGTGAATAAAATCAGAGTTACGCAGCGGAAAATAAACCGATCTAATCGGATAAAAATCGAACCCCTAAGAAGATCGTTCATGCATCGTATATACAAATATTAGTACAAAGTATGAATTAGTAATCATACCCTTGAAGTCCTTCGATTTAATGTTTGATCCAAGCTTTCGCAAAATCCCGAGCACCGAAAATACCGTGCTTCTATGTATGTCGCGTCGGAAAAATGACTGAAAAAATACAATCGCCACTTCAAGACTTCCAAGGTCGATGGCTATTTGAAATGATGATAGGATAAAATTTTCTTTTAATTTTAACTCTCAAAAAATTAAATTTGCAGAAGAAATTATATCTCAAATAAAATTAAATAAACTCTTTCTTTCTTTCTTTTTCTTTTCTTTCCCTTCTCTCTTTTCTTTCTTTCTTTCTCTCCACTATTCTGCCGTGAACTTCTTATGCCAAAAGTCTTCGGCACACTTTTCATTCAAATAGAGATATATAAAGACTTCCAAAGTCTTAACCTTAAATGTGATGATAAAATATACAATCAACATGTGAGGAATCCACATTAGAAATTGTTCACAAGAGGTAGTCAAACCCATCACAAAATATAAACTAGTGTGGTGGTTCGGCCAAATAGAGGAAACAAAAGTTGGTTCATTTCGATCCGTGAAATGGACCCTCGTCTATCTAATTCGATAGATAAACCTTGGTACCTTTCAATATTAATAAAATTAATTAATTTATTTAATTAATTATCTAAAATATTAATTATCTAAGAAATAATATGAATTAAATTAATTACCAGTAACTTATTTAATTCACTAGACCGGTTTTAATTTATCCAACACATTAAAGCATCATTTATATAATAAACTAAATTAGACATTTAATGTCTAATTATTCATAAAAAAAAGAGATTATCCTTAATTTAATCCGTCATCTATCCTGTGCCGCGACTCCATAGGTTCGTCTCAGTCGGCAATTCGAGGAACCAAAGAATGTGAGTAACACTTAGCCAGTCCCGTGGCTCACACTGTAACCCAACTGGGAATGAATGATATGGATCATTCCAAAACCTTTATGTTATGAATACCGTATATGTATAAACCCTTCAATCATATGTCTCGATCAAGTATTAGGGTCACGGTAATGTCAATCCTATTATAACTTGATTCTATACATTTGTTAATGCAAACCGAGATCACCGAGTTCCCGTGTATCAAATACAACTAGCTCTAAATACTTTAGCCAAAGACTTCTGATCTCATTTGCCATTTACCGCATAGGACATTTACCTGCTCAATTAGAGGAGAAAGAATTGAGGTTGACCCCACCAACTGGTGATTGGATCGATCTGCTCTAATGACTAACTTAATGTCACAAACACATCCCCTACTGAATCCTCAAGTCAAAGGTTCATGTATACCTATCACAACCTTTCGATTCATTCATTGACTATCCTAGAGTGAAATCCATGTGACCAAATTGAGGTGAGTCGTGTTCGAGTATACTAATCCATCAGCATACCTATAACGTGTGCTCCCACTAACCTTTAGTGAAGACAGGCACTCTACATGTCAAAACACATGTTATACAAGTCTTATCTAAACTTACTGACACGCTTTTTGTGTAACTATCGCAAGTGCACGATATCGTATCAAGTAGTAAAGTGGACTTTTTGAGTCCGGTTTATCGATCCCACAAGGAAGTTATGTTATAATTTGAATTATACACTATTAGTCTATTTTTATAGATACTTAAGATGAGTGAAACACACAATTAAAAAGTTTGGTTTAATAATTGCAAAGAAATTGCAATAATAGTTCTAATATTATAAGGAAATAAAAAGATTGCAATATTAATAGATTGATTAATGATAAAATGAAATAGTTGGGATTACAAACTTAGTTCGTCATTAGTTATAAAAGATGTATTGGAGATCATAAGATGAATTTACTTATTATGTTGTGTAGATTCGATTTTCCTTAAAAAGACGGTTTCTCTTCGAACTATAAAACGCCCTTACATATTGAATCAATCCACTATATTTCTATGTTGATTGGCTTCAATACATAGCATTAGGATTTGTGAAAATAACTCAATGAATCATCTAAGGACTAGGGGTATATTTCTATCCCCTAGAACAACTTAGAGTGAAGATCATTTGATCTAATCAAACATATTTTCTTTGAAACATATGAAGATCATAAATATCTTCATTAATTGGCCAAATAAATAAAGATTGTTAAAACAATGAAAATCACACACAATAATAAGTAATTCATAATATATCTTTATACAAACATAAATAACATGACTAACCTTGTTTATAATCCCAACTTAAGAAACTTAGCCCATAAAGGGTTTATTACACATATTACAAGCTTTGGTGGTCATGTTTAGTTGAATCAAGAGAAAGAATTGATCCTAACTCCCTTAGTAGATAAAGGAGATAGAAACAATAAACTCTGAACAACATATGTTGTACCACACTAACAAAGATCACTCAAGAACACAAGTGTGTTCTTCACACAAAAAGAAAAGTTTACAAGAAAATGGAAAATTATAAGATGAATGGTCAATGATGAAGGATCTAAGGGGTCTATTTATACACCTAAAGTCATCTAATAGCTCCAAAACTACAGCATTATTACATTATATCGGATCAATGCCACCATCCCCTCAATAATACACAAAAAGTATAAAAATTAGACAAATCATAGCAATGTCAAGAGTTACGGCCGTAACATTCGGAGTTACGGCCGAATCGGTGACTTACGGCCGTAACTCCCGAATGTTACGGCCGTAACGTGGCTTCGTAAATTTGCTCATTTGAAGCTTTGATAGTTACGTTTTCAGCCCGAATTCCTCGGACTTTGCGTTTTTGCCCTGCATCTTCTTCGGATGATAACTTTTGATATATAACTCGATTTTGAATCGGAAAGACCGCCGAATTCGTCTCGAAAAGCCCTACAACATGAATATATCAAAATTCAATAAAGAGAATATTTATTAAACATGTTGTTTCTTGAGTAATTCTTATTTAATCCGATCATCATCCAATAAAAATAAAATTATTAAAACTAATAAATTAAAAGCAAAAACGAGTAGACTAGCTCAATTATGGGTGAATTTTATCGATACAAACCATGGATAAGTGTACAAAAATGACACTTATCACACCCCCAAACTTGAATTCTTGCTAGTCCCGAGCAAGACTCTTTATTATTCACACTCCAAAAATAAAAATAAAAATAAAAAAATAAGAAAATTAATACACACATAAATTAAAATATAAAAAAGAAAAGGAGATCAAAGTGCCATTAATAAACAACAACTTGACTTTATACAGTAGATAGAAATGAATCAAGATTCAAAATAAATCTACTAATATTTTTGAAGTTAAAACACGGTTTTTATTTTGTAATTCCAAAATGTAAGGTTTCCCCCCCAAAAGGTTGATTATTTCTTTCCCACTCGTGATACACACGACTCCCTTTAATGGTTGCTCTCGATCACTCGTTTATTTTTCGACTCAATATGAAGAAGAATTTCATTGGCGTCATCAAATATTGTGATTTTTACAAAATTGAGTGTATTGAAATTCAGCTGCTAATTAATTCAAATCTGCTCATAAACTACATCCCTTTTAGTGATAGCTTTCACACCGTTATTTGCTAACGTGTAGCTCTTTTCACTAACACAATTTCTATCTCAATATATTTTACGTAAAAGGTGATAGCTTTCACACCGTTATTTGCTAACGTGTAGCTCTTTTCACCAATTTTTCTTGAGACGGCAGCTACGCACCAACAATGGTTAGTCCTTTATTTTTCGCAAAATTTAAGACTTCCAAAATTAGGCAGCTGTTGCTGCTCAACACTTCTCCTTTTCGTCATTTATTTTTTTAGGTGATAGCTTTCACACCGTTATTTGCTAACGTGTAGCTCTTTTCACCAATGACTACTGTTTTAGGGAATAGAATTTTTGCGTAAAATCATTTTTAGTTAAGCATGAAAAATCAAAACTCCACAAATTAAGAAATTTTCTTTTTTTATTTTCATCAACCAATTGATTGTCGTTTTCTCAAGGCATCTATTTACTCGTTTTTATTTGATAATTACATGGCTTGGAAAGAGAGATTAAGGCTCAATAAATTTTTTTGGAATATACATTTTTTTTACAGGTTAAAACGATTTTAGAAGTTTGTATATAGCTTATTTATGGTGTTATGGCCAGATCTAAATATCTCAAAAATCAAAATACTATAGATATATATATAAATATATATATATATAAAAAAATTAAGGCAAATAACCAAATCAATCAAAACACACCAAAATTATTAAACAAACCACACCAAAATTACAACACACCAAAATACTAAAACAAACCACCCCAAACTTGAAAATAAACTGTCTCGCTTTAAAAATAAAATAAAAATCAATGCGTAAAAGCGAATACTCCCTGTTAAGAAAGTTGATGTCCGAGCCTAACGCCTTTTAGAATGCAAGAGAATAAATATACGAGGCACACACAAAAGAAAATAAAATATACTCGTAAGTATAACATAATTTTTAGATGCGCATCAAGAAAGTCCGAAGAGTCGCCTTTACGCCGCCATCAAAGTTTTTATAAAAGCAAAACACGAAATAAACATTATAGTAATGAAATAAAAATACATAAATCGTGAATAGATGCGCGTCAAGAGATCAAAAAGAAACTCCTTAAGCCGCCATCATTTAGCACGATTATTACACACGACAAAAAGTAAAAATACAAGGGGTCCGACATGGGTTATCAAAGGGAGAGGAATGAATCTACTTTTCATTTTCTCACGGTAAAATCTTCTACCTGCATAATTTTAGCTAGAGTGGATCCGGTTGAGGAACAAATTCATTGAGTTTTTCGATTAGTTCTTCCGGTGTTGTTGCAACGACTATGATTCGCTTTTGCACGCTCGGAAATAAATCCCTTTTCAGCAGAGTAGTCGATGAAAGACGGTACCATCAAAGAAACCATTGACATTAAGCACTCCTATTGGTTTTGATGAACATTTAGCTGGGCTCGTAACCACATGAAAAAGTTCCTCAAGTGTGCCAAAACCACCGGGAAGGGCGATAAAGGCGCGAATTATTTATCATGTGAGTTATGCGATCTTGCATATTCACAGATCTAAACTCATCTCCAATAGTTGACCCGGTAATTTTACTTTCGGCCAGAGGTTTTGGGATTACTCCCAACACTCTTACTCCTTCCATATAGGCGAAGCGGCACTCGCCCCATTAATCCTAGACTTCCTCCTCCGTAAACTACATGAATGCATTTTTCTCCTAAGGTACGACCTGTTGTGGGTCGTCGGTGAAGCATGCCTCTTTTCCAACTAGATCCACCAAAAATGCAGACTGTAAATTTTTTTGTTGAAGATGATGACTCCATTTTTGAAAAGAAAAAAATTTTTTTAGAGAGAAACAGAAAAGCGCAAGTTTGAGGGATGAATGAAAGAAACCAGAGAAAGTTTATTTATAGAAGAAAAAGAAGGTAAAAATTGTTTAACAAGTTTGTGATTGCGTTTGATTGTGCTTCAACTACTCAATAGAATAATGAAAGCTTTTATCGCGTATCACATTTTTATTCGTAAAATCTCACCACACGACAAAAATAAAAGATACTTACGCGTATGTACGGAGTTGTGATTGTGGCTCACATCTTCCTCCGATTTTACGTTCGTAAACGGCCTAAACGCCTTCTATGAGTCGGGAGAAGCTTCCCATCCAATTTTCTTACAAATTGGCAAACAGGTCTTTTAACGTCGATTCCCAAGACGTTGTTCATATTCGGTTTGAATTTATTCCACAAACATTGAATTCCGTAATACACAAGTCCACTAGGATGCGTGTCAAGAGAAATTTCGATATTATCTAAATTCTCCTTATTCGAGACCATCATTAATGAACCGAATTTTATCTTCTCTGTTTGTAGATGGAATTCCTAAAGATCGACATTTTGCATTACAGTTCCATCTAGCACATTTATAGCAAACGGCCGAATCTTTGCTCGTGCTTTCTTTGCATATGAACTTTTCCAAGCCCCGTAAAAATCTAGTTGGTGTTTCGTGAATTCACCTTCTATTCTTACTTTGGCTTCGATAATGAATCTTATGTCAAAAGGTATGCTTTTATTCGTAAGCAACCTCATCCTTTCAAGCCTTGTCTTGTAAATTTTTAAAATTGCATTTTTGCTTAGAAAGGAAATCTTTTTCAATTTTAAACAATGTTTCATCCATGATAAAAAAACAAAAAATAAAAAGACAATGAAAATAAAATAAAAAAATATATATATATATACAAATATCAATTGTTGTGGGAAATCGAAAATCCGACTTTAATAGTCACGAGTACCGTTATCCGCCACTTGACCGGACAAACACAATTTAGTACTAAGTTACAACGTCGAGAAATTTGTACCTACACAAATAGTTTATAATGTAAGAGTTCAAATATAACTTATACTTCCACGGCAACGGCGCCAAAAACTTGACACGCTTTTTGTGTAACTATCGCAAGTGCGATATCGTATCAAGTAGTAAAGTGGACTTTTGAGTCCGGTTTATCGATCCCACAAGGAAGTTATGTTATAATTTGAATTATACACTATTAGTCTATTTTTATAGATACTTAAGATGAGTGAAACACACAATTAAAAAGTTTGGTTTAATAATTGCAAAGAAATTGCAATAATAGTTCTAATATTATAAGGAAATAAAAAGATTGCAATATTAATAGATTGATTAATGATAAAATGAAATAGTTGGGATTACAAACTTAGTTCGTCATTAGTTATAAAAGATGTATTGGAGATCATAAGATGAATTTACTTATTATGTTGTGTAGATTCGATTTTCCTTAAAAAGACGGTTTCTCTTTCGAACTATAAAACGCCCCTTACATATTGAATCAATCCACTATATTTCTATGTTGACTGGCTTCAATACATAGCATTAGGATTTGTGAAAATAACTCAATGAATCATCTAAGGACTAGGTGTAACACCCCCAGATTTAACCGGAAATATTACAGCGCCGTGGGCCCCGAGATGGAACCCACAAGGCTAAAAGAAATTTTCGCAAACATTTACAAATGCCCAAGAGGCCAACGACGGTACTATCTTTAAAATTCACAAAGACTTATAAAATCCATTTATCAAAAACCGTCGTAAAAACTCATTTGAAATCGTGAGGCCAAACAGCCGACACTCAAAAGTTTAGAAAACGACTTCCAAAGCAACCTCAGTTACCAGATACCAAAAGGTCATTTCAAAATACTCACACAGCGGAAAAAGACCAACCATAAGGATACTCTAGCAGCGGAATACGAGAACCAATCAAAAAACTCAATGCACACAACATGTCCTAGCCAGTATCCTCCGGGAAGCTCATCTCTTCACGACCGCTACAAGCTCGATACTCCAAGAACCTAAAAAGAAATCCTGACGGGTCACCATAATATCCAACAATGATAACCGTCACATCACATTAATAATAACATACCAATGAGAATACAACATAAGAATACGACCAACGTAATCTTTACTTACTCAAGAAATTCTCATCAGAATAACCATTATCACATTTCACATCCTGTACTCGATTAACCAATAAACTCGAACATAATATCTGTATTGTACCTTAAACAATACTCAAGATCCTCAAACTATCATAACCAACTCACGATACGGAAATCTACCATTTCTGACCAATACGATCCATCGAATAATATCATCAAATCCCAAGACGATAACCGATTGTCCACCAAAGACAAGTACCAATGAAATACGGAACATACCTCGAGATATGAAGTGCCACGACAATCATATCGGTCGATCCGATATCGAACAATGCAATGCGGGCAAGGTCCTAACACAAGACCTACAAATGCATACTCATATGACAACGTCAATATGCTCAAAAACAATAACAACTATGTATACTCAATGGAAATCCCATGATCCAGCGCCCTCAGCATAGATCCCAAGATGATCCTACAAGATCAATACGAGGTGGATAACCAACAATATACATATGCACAACAATAACACAATCTTGGGTAATCCAACGATCCAGCGCCTCAAAGATAGATCCCAAGATGATCCCGTCGGACCAACACGAGGTGGAAAAACCCATCCAATGATCCGGCGCCCTCGGATAGATCCCAAGATGATCCCGTCGGACCAACACGAGGTGGACATCCGATCCAGCGCCCTCAGCATAGATCGCGCGATCCCATCGGATCAACACAACATAAACAACACAATATGCATACACATATGCAAAACAATATGTTCATCATCATGAACAACGCAACATGAACGACAATATGACAAATCAATTAAGACGACCTCATGTTCGACAACATGAATGATAATACGCATGATCAAATCACTAACTCTAATTGAATCGATATAAGATACTTGCCCCGAGTCCTTCGGGAGAAATCTCGATGTCCAATCATCACCGACGATTATCCTCAATGCTCGGCGATCCATACGAACAATGAACTATAGATACTCATATCCTCGTCCTTACCATAATGTAACCTCGATACTCGAACATACCAATAAGCGAGATAAAGCATATTCATTATGATTTACCTCCCAGAATCGAAAGAACGATATACGATCCGGATACCCAGAGTTCACAATAATAATCATCGCTATATGCATTATAAACGAAATGAAACTGAAACCATTCATTAAATATTATAATTGAGCAAGTAATAACTTGCCTCGATACCGGTACCACGAAGTCAAGAATCGAACACATTGCCTTTGTCTACGAGCTCCTCAGCCCCGATCAAAAGCAATACAATGGACATACTCGAACGCGACCGCAATATCCGGTTATAATCACCGATCAGCAATCTCAACCTATCGAAGAAATCAAATAACACATATCCGATAACGGTCAACAACTAAGAAAACTAACCAATCGAACTCAACGGTTCAACACAGCCTCGAATAAACACAGTCAGAACCAACCAAGTCAAACCATCACGAANTCCTAATCAAAACACAAAAATATCGCCTGTATGCTTACTTAGCGCACGCTAATCACCTAACGTAGCGTGCGCTAAGTTGCTCCGTTAGCGCGCTAGGCAAGAACGTAGCGTGCGCTAATCTTTGTGCGGTGGCATGCATTTCAAGCATCGTCTAACACTTCCATCATGACAATGATCAACTCATCTCGAGATTAAGGATTTCATAACAATCATGACATATAATTTAATAGCTCTTCAAGAACATGAATTATCCAAATTCACGTTCATGATCCATAAAATGATAAAATCCGATGTGTTCTAACATCTAAAAATCCTTATTCATCATGTTCTTCGACATACAATTCATATAACTTCAAGAATCACAGTAGCATCACCATAATCGTTACCATACGAAGTAACCAACGACAAAACATCAAAAATCCGAATTGAAGAAGGGAATTACATCAACATATATCTTGAATTCCATCCAAAACCATACGAAACATATCAATACTCATATATTGATAACAACACTAACTTAGTACGGTAATCCAACTCGTTGTCATGCTCATCAACTTGTTTACATGATAATCATCAACTCAAGAACATCATATACAATCCAAAACGAAATCTCAAAGTGAAGAGTAATTACCTTTTTTGAAGGAAAGGATTGATTTCAAGAATCACCAATGATTCCAAGAACAAAGCTTCACTCCATGATTCCCATCTTTAATCTTGTTAAAGAGGATCATCCTCGGTGTTTAGGAACTCCAAATGTTCTCCCAAGGTTGTCTCTATCGGGTGAAAGGAAAGAAATGGACGAAATGTTTCATGACACCCGTTTGTCCCTTTATATAGAATGCACCACTAGCGTGCGCTAAACCCTTATGTTTAGCGTGCGCTAGCCTTAGCGTGCGCTAATCGACTTTGTTAGCGTGCGCTATCGCGATCAGGCTACCGCCTTGCTTCAGTAAACTACCTTACGTACGTAATGCCCATGCATTAACGTACGTAAATCATCCTGTCTAGCGACGCAAGTCCTTACTCTTAGCGTGCGCTATCCAAGTTGACTTACTACGGTGTTCACCTACCACTCGCCCCACATTCCGACAAAGATCTCGCAAGGATAAGATTCCTTGTTGATGATACATAGTTAGCGTGCGCTAAGCCTAATATTTTAGCGTGCGCTAATACTTCAGACAACAACCGTTGACTTACTGTAATGTGCGCAAAGCAAATGGGTCCACACGCATATTCCTTCCGATCTGTCTGCACTAGCGTACGCTAACCTATAAACGTAGCGTGCGCTAATCCTGCACGATAGCGTGCGTTATGCATGAATATCAGCGTGCGCTAATAAGGCTATACTTAGCCATTTTCAGCTATCCTTGTCCAACATCTCGACATATCAAATACGAACATACGGCATATCAAATATACATTACTCAACACATTCTATCCTCAAATACAATTGTCGACCAAATACGACAATTATACCAATACTGGCATCTCAGTCCTTCATTTATTTTATCCATACTGCATGCATTTCATCTTTATAAATATAACTCGGATAAAATAATATCAAACAACTTGAGAGTAGAAATTCGGATATTACATTCTACACTTAAAATAAGTTTCGTCTCGAAACTTGCAATCCGTCATAGAAAACAAACAAACATCTTTCCAACCCAAAATATCCCAAAACCATCACGACACCGATCAATCATCATTATTCCGAATAGCCAAAACCGCATACTTACAAATACGCAGTCGACGATCTCCGGAGATACTAGCCGTTCACGCAGATCTCAATACGCTTACGATCACAATTCCCCGATTCTCAACAAAATATATCATCTTCGGATCAAACAATGCCCGAATAAAATCCTCGTCCGCCCGATTACATAATCAAGTCTCACGATAAAACGAATAATATCCGATGTATACGTGAAACAAGCTGCTCAAAACAACGACACGAATTCCAAACACCAACACAAAATCCGAACGCCGATGATCACCAAAAATGATCAACTAATAAATCAACCGAATTTATCATCAACATGATAAATTTCCAATATGACCAACCAGAGGTCAAAACACAATCGAGAATATCATCAACGTGATAAACTCCAATATTACCAACGAACGATCAACGAAAATCGAGAATACCTTCACACGGTAAACTCCAACACTATCAACACAGAACCACAGAAACAGATATACGAAAAAGCAAAATTCTCAAAACGACACACCGATCACATACAGTGGATCTCAATAAACGTATCCGAGTGGCGAACATACCCCTCGGCATATGAACAACGAATCGCAAATCGACGAACATACCAATTCATACAAGGAATGGGAACGACCACTCAATATCCAAAACAACCAGCATGGGGTCACCATCCCCAAATTTGCACTTACAAGGAAATCATTCCAGAATCACTGTGGTAAAATCGCGCTACTACCGTACCAATGGAATCACATAGCACATATGTTCCGGTTTCACAAAATCCCAAGTTTCCAAAATAATATTATGTGCATGAATCTACAACACGCAACATATTTCTCTTATCCGATAACTCAACCGATCATCACCGGATAATCAAACTAACATACCGAAGTTCGAATTCCTTTTCCATCGTACCATCAATATGATATGCACTATGCACTAAATGCGTATGTTTATCAATCACATTTTCAAAACCCTTTTGAAATCATATAATCTTGTCAAAAGACAAATTTTGAAAATTCTTTCAAGAGTTTGAAAACTCAAAACATAAATTTTGGTAAGACCACAAAATCAATTTTCGAAAATTAACTTGGCTCGATGGTGCCAAGTGTTTGATAACAATTTCCTTCGAATCCACACGATTTGAAGTTTTAAAATGAAAAGTATGCAAATGCTCGACTATATCCATACTCCCGTATACCAATTCGGTTCGTCACCAATATCCACTGATATTCCATCGGAAAACCACACGATCGAGTTCCAAAATCTCAATATATAAACTCCGACTAAACTCCTTTTCCACGCATGACTTGCAACGTCAGTCATTAACCCATCCTGGATCACCTTAAATATGATATGACAAAATATTGAAACAAATCCACACAAATGAAAGACTTCGAGAGGTTCAATTTGAACAAGTAAACCAAAGCCTCGAAAGGCGGAAATAACATAGGTAAACGATTGGTAAAGTGTTTTACAAGTCTCGGGAGTTTTAGAAAACATGAAAGTCTTTTGAAACATTAGGGTCTCAGCCGTATCTCATTCCACATTACGAGAAGTTTAAAAAGTAGAAAACTCTTTTCGGACCCCAAGTCTGAGTTATAAAACCATTTCAAAATCGATTGGGTCTCGCCCAAAATCATTTTCCGTAAAACATCCGTAAGACATTCATTTTGAAAAGTATCATTTTCAAATGCTCAAAACGATTCATATATATCACAAAATGAACTAACATGACTACATGTTCTTCTCGACAATCCATAGCCCTTCTCCCGAATACATAATTTCGCCTGCAATCTAACCAACATACCGATTCTCGAAATCATAACTCCTCAAGATCATCAATCCCGTCCCAACTCACACCTTATACCGTAACGCATAATATCTACTGAATCTCAAAACGTATCAACTTAGAACGGCAATAAATCTCAATGAAATTCAAAATCCAAATACTTACAGATCGTGAAGCCGACGATTCCCGTGATCTCGGCACATGTCTCGGCTCTAGAAAAATACTCGACACGGACATTTTCAAAACACACGTTGGCAAACTCGGTTCGACTCAAGAACACAATACATCTCATTCCAGAGAATCTCGTTAACACCATTTGGAAAAGTTATAACAAGCCCGAGACGATCTCGGTAAATCACATAACACATAAGCCAGAGTGAACAACAAAAACTCACGGCTCTAATATTTGTCAATCGACAACTCGAATGACGCGACAAAAACACGACCCAACTCGACCCAAATGCCTAGGCTTTCTCAACCTAAGCTCCGATACCATATTCTGTAACACCCCCAGATTTAACCGGAAATATTACAGCGCCGTGGGCCCCGAGATGGAACCCACAAGGCTAAAAGAAATTTTCGCAAACATTTACAAATGCCCAAGAGGCCAACGACGGTACTATCTTTAAAATTCACAAAGACTTATAAAATCCATTTATCAAAAACCGTCGTAAAAACTCATTTGAAATCGCGAGGCCAAACAGCCGACACTCAAAAGTTTAGAAAACGACTTCCAAAGCAACCTCAGTTACCAGATACCAAAAGGTCATTTCAAAATACTCACACAGCGGAAAAAGACCAACCATAAGGATACTCTAGCAGCGGAATACGAGAACCAATCAAAAAACTCAATGCACACAACATGTCCTAGCCAGTATCCTCCGGGAAGCTCATCTCTTCACGACCGCTACAAGCTCGATACTCCAAGAACCTAAAAAGAAATCCCACGACGGGGTCAGCCATAATATCCAACAATGATAACCGTCACATCACATTAATAATAACATACCAATGAGAATACAACATAAGAATACGACCAACGTAATCTTTACTTACTCAAGAAATTCTCATCAGAATAACCATTATCACATTTCACATCCTGTACTCGATTAACCAATAAACTCGAACATAATATCTGTATTGTACCTTAAACAATACTCAAGATCCTCAAACTATCATAACCAACTCACGATACGGAAATCTACCATTTCTGACCAATACGATCCATCGAATAATATCATCAAATCCCAAGACGATAACCGATTGTCCACCAAAGACAAGTACCAATGAAATACGGAACATACCTCGAGATATGAAGTGCCACGACAATCATATCGGTCTGATCCGATATCAGAACAATGCAATGCGGGCAAGGTCCTAACACAAGACCTACAAATGCATACTCATATGACAACGTCAATATGCTCAAAAACAATAACAACTATGTATACTCAATGGAAATCCCATGATCCAAACGCCTCAAAGATAGATCCCAAGATGATCCTACAAGATCAACACGAGGTGGATAACCAACAATATACATATGCACAACAATAACACAATCTTGGGTAATCCAACGATCCAGCGCCCTCAAAGATAGATCCCAAGATGATCCGTCGGACCAACACGAGGTGGAAAAACCCGTCCCAATGATCCGGCGCCCTCAAGATAGATCCCAAGATGATCCCGTCGGACCAACACGAGGTGGACATCCGATCCAGCGCCCTCAAGATAGATCGCGCGATCCCATCGGATCAACACAACATAAACAACACAATATGCATACACATATGCAAAACAATATGTTCATCATCATGAACAACGCAACATGAACGACAATATGACAAATCAATTAAGACGACCTCATGTTCGACAACATGAATGATAATACGCATGATCAAATCACTAACTCTAATTGAATCGATATAAGATACTTGCCGAGTCCTTCGGGAGAAATCTCGATGTCCAATCATCACCGACGATTATCCTCAATGCTCGGCGATCCATACGAACAATGAACTATAGATACTCATATCCTCGTCCTTACCATAATGTAACCTCGATACTCGAACATACCAATAATCGAGATAAAGCATATTCATTATGATTTACCTCCCAGAATCGAAAGAACGATATACGATCCGGATACCCGAGTTCACAATAATAATCATCGCTATATGCATTATAAACGAAATGAAATCGAAACCATTCATTAAATATTATAATTGAGCAAGTAATAACTTGCCTCGATACCGTACCACGAAGTGTTGTCGAACACATTGCCTTTGTCTACGAGCTCCTCGGCCCCGATCAAAAGCAATACAATGGACATACTCGAACGCGACCGCAATATCCGGTTATAATCACCGATCAGCAATCTCAACCTATCAAGAAATCAAATAACACATATCCGATAACGTCAACAACTAAGAAAACTAACCAATCGAACTCAACGGTTCAACACAAATTTCGAATAAACACAATGTAACCAACCAAGTCAAACCATCACGAATTCCTAATCAAAACACAAAATATCGCATCGTCGCTTACTTAGCGCACGCTAATCACCTAACGTAGCGTGCGCTAAGTTGCTCCCGTTAGCGCGCGCTAGGCAGTAAACGTAGCGTGCGCTAATGCTGTGCAGTGGCATGCATTTCAAGCATCGTCTAACACTTCCATCATGACAATGATCAACTCATCTCGAGATTAAGGATTTCATAACAATCATGACATATAATTTAATAGCTCTTCAAGAACATGAATTATCCAAATTCACGTTCATGATCCATAAAATGATAAAATCCGATGTGTTCTAACATCTAAAAATCCTTATTCATCATGTTCTTCGACATACAATTCATATAACTTCAAGAATCACAGTAGCATCACCATAATCGTTACCATACGAAGTAACCAACGACAAAACATCAAAAATCCGAATTGAAGAAGGGAATTACATCAACATATATCTTGAATTCCATCCAAAACCATACGAAACATATCAATACTCATATATTGATAACAACACTAACTTAGTACGGTAATCCAACTCGTTGTCATGCTCATCAACTTGTTTACATGATAATCATCAACTCAAGAACATCATATACAATCCAAAACGAAATCTCAAAGTGAAGAGTAATTACCTTTTTTGAAGGAAAGGATTGATTTCCAAGAATCACCAATGATTCCAAGAACAAAGCTTCACTCCATGATTCCCATCTTTAATCTTGTTAAAGAGGATCATCCCTCAGTGTTTAGGAACTCCAAATGTTCTCCCAAGGTTGTCTCTATCGGGTGAAAGGAAAGAAATGGACGAAATGTTTCATGACACCCGTTTGTCCCTTTATATAGAATGCACCACTAGCGTGCGCTAAACCCTTATGTTTAGCGTGCGCTAGCCTTAGCGTGCGCTAACTGACTTTGTTAGCGTGCGCTATCGCAGTCCAGAGGCTACTGTCTTGCTTCGTAAACTACCTTACGTACGTAATGCCCATGCATTAACGTACGTAAATCATCCTGTCTAGCGTACGCAAGTCCTTACTCTTAGCGTGCGCTATCCGAAGTTGACTTACTACAGTGTTCACCTACCACTCGCCCCCACATTCCGACAGCATCTCGCAAGGATAAGATTCCTTGTTGACTGATACATAGTTAGCGTGCGCTAAGCCTAATATTTTAGCGTGCGCTAATACTTCAGGACAACAACCGTTGACTTACCAGAACGTGCGCCGAAAGCAGCCGGGTCCACACGCATATTCCTTCCGATCTGTCTGCACTAGCGTACGCTAACCTATAAACGTAGCGTGCGCTAATCCTGCACGATAGCGTGCGTTATGCATGAATATCAGCGTGCGCTAATAAGGTTATACTTAGCCATTTTCAGCTATCCTTGTCCAACATCTCGACATATCAAATACGAACATACGGCATATCAAATATACGTTACTCAACACATTCTATCCTCAAATACAATTGTCGACCAAATACGACAATTATACCAATACTGGCATCTCAGTCCTTCATTTATTTTATCCATACTGTACAGATTTCATGCTGTACAATATAACTCGGATAAAATAATATCAAACAACAGTAGTAGAAATTCCGGATATTACACTAGGGGTATATTTCTATACCCTAGAACAACTTAGAGTGAAGATCATTTGATCTAATCAAACATATTTTCTTTCGAAACATATGAAGATCATAAATATCTTCATTAATTGGCCAAATAAATAAAGATTGTTAAAACAATGAAAATCACACACAATAATAAGTAATTCATAATATATCTTCATACAAACATAAATAACATGACTAACCTTGTTTATAATCCCAACTTAAGAAACTTAGCCCATAAAGGGTTTATTACACATATTACAAGCTTTGGTGGTCATGTTTAGTTGAATCAAGAGAAAGAATTGATCCTAACTCCCTTAGTAGATAAAGGAGATAGAAACAATAAACTCTCTGAACAACATATGTTGTACCACACTAACAAAGATCACTCAAGAACACAAGTGTGTTCTTCACACAAAAAGAAAAGTTTACAAGAAAATGGAAAATTATAAGATGAATGGTCAATGATGAAGGATCTAAGGGGTCTATTTATACACCTAAAGTCATCTAATAGCTCCAAAACTATAGCATTATTACATTATATCGGATCAATGCCAGCCATCCCCTCAATAATACACAAAAAGTATAAAAAATTAGACAAATCATAGCAATCTGTCAAGAGTTACGGCCGTAACATTCAGGAGTTACGGCCGTAACTGAGGGGACTTACGGCCGAAACGCCTGAAGGTTACGGCCGTAAAGTTGCTTCGTAAATTTGCTGATTTGTAGCGGTGATAGTTACGTTTTCAGCCGAGAATTCCTCGACTTTGCGTTTTGCCCTGCATCTTCTTCGGATGATAACTTTTGATATATAACTCTGATTTTGAATCCGGAAAGACTGCCGAATTCGTCTCGAAAAGCCCTACAACATGAATATATCAAAATTCAATAAAGAGAATATTTATTAAACATGTTGTTTCTTGAGTAATTCAGTTATTTAATCCGATCATCATCCAATAAAAATAAAATTATTAAAACTAATAAATTAAAAGCAAAAAACGAGTAGACTAGCTCAATTATGGGTGAATTTTATCGATACAAACCATGGATAAGTGTACAAAAATGACACTTATCACTTACTGCCCAGTTAAGTTTTATCGACTTGTGAACAAGTTCAGCATTCGAGCCATAAACACTTCCAGTACCTATCTCCTTATCTCCATAAGGAGTGGAATGTTAGCTCTAAAATGCAAGGGCTATTATCCTATATACCAAATTACAATGCCAGTGATATACAATAATATAGAGTACAATACAATGCTCTCACTCTTTCATCCCCTGAGTGGCATTCGAGGGCATATCAGTTGGTTCGCCTGCAATCCTAGAAAATAACTAATTTCCCCCATCATACTCATTTCAAATTTACTTTGCATGAGATGAGAGAACCTTTGACATAAAGCGAGTTTAGTTTAACCAAATATAATATCATCGACATATATTTAAACCATAAGTATGTCGTCACCTTCCTGTATTTTGAAGAAGGTTTTGTCGATTGCACTTTTCTCAAATCCATTATTGATCAGATACAGTGACAAGGTCTTACACCGGGCTCTAGGTGCTTTCTTAAGTCCATACAGTGCTTTCCTTAGCCGTTATACAAGGTCTCCGCCTTCAGTGTTGACAAACCCTGGTGGTTGTTCAACATAGACTTCTTCGGCTAGTTCTCCATTCAGGAATGCGCTCTTAACATCCATTTGATATACAATAAAGTTCTTGTGAGCAGCGAATGCTAGGAATATCCTAATGGCTTCTAGTCGGGCTACGGGTGCAAAGGTTTCATCATAGTCGATTTTTTCTTCCTGCCCGTATCATTGGGCAACTAGTCTGGATTTGTTCCTGATTACTAGTCCATTCTCATCCTTTTTGTTTCTGAATACCCATTTGGTTCCTATGACTGATTGATGTGTTGGTCTAGGAAGTAGGTACCAAACATTGTTCTGTTCGAATCCATTGAGCTCTTCTTTCATCGAAGTGATCCAGTGAGAATTATTCAGAGCTTCATTGGCCGAAACAGGTTTGGACTAGACTAAGAATACAACTAGGGTGCACATAGTGAGTCTCCTAAGTTTGGCTTGAGATTTCCATACAGGGAGTTAAGACTTCTCAGGATCTATCTCTTCCTAAGCACAAAGCACAGTACCTTGTGTACTCTGTATTTTCCTATGTGTGGTTTACTCCGGCATCAATATCTCCAATTATTAATTCCTGGGGGTGATCTATTAGCCACCTCCTATCAGGTTCTAGTTCGGTATCCCGTGCTGTAGCCTGTTGAACTGTAGCCTCAACGTCCGCTTGTACAGCATCAGCTTCAACTGCTTCTGTTCTTACATCCGCGGGATTGATTTCTAGGTCCACGACTGGTTCTATTGGAGTTGGGGGATCATCAATAGAGAGTGTCTGGATGCTTTTGGTTATGTCTTCTACTCCTATAGGGTCACAATGGAGTTCATCAAATACTACATGGCCGCATTCTTCCATTGTCATCTTCCGTTTGTTAAATATCCTAAAAGATTTGACTAACAGAGGAGTATCCAACGAAAATACCCTCATCCGACCTTTTGTCGAATGTCTTTAGTTGGTCCTTCCCATTGTTTAGCATGTAACATCTGCATACAAAAATTTGAAAGTATGCAACCCATATGCTGTTTTATTGTGATGCTTGTGATGATACAGCAGTTTTGAGTGTAGCATGATGTATTTGTTGCTTCTCCCCAAAAAGGCTGCGGCAACTTGCTTGCGGCTAACATATGTTGAAAATCCAGTACCCTGTGGGTGGAAAAATATGACTTGCTCTTCAGGGTGGTCTTAACTTACTTCCCTTTCTGACAGGATTCACAGACGCTGTTTTTATGAAATGACACATCGGGCAAGCCTCTAACCATTCCCTGTCGAGCGAGCTTGTTGATAGTATGAAGTTTATATGCGACATTCTTTTGTGCCATAGCCAGCTTTGATCTGTAGTGCCTTTGGCAACAAAACATGGAATAATGGAGCTTGTGGGCTTCCAATCAGCAATGTACATATTACCTGACCGACTTCCTGTAAAGACGACTTGCTTGGTCTTGATGTCCTTCACCCTACAGTGATCTACATAGAATTTGACCGAGAGATGTTTGTCATAGAATTATCTAATACTAAGTATATTATACCGTAATCCTTTAACATAGGCTACGTCAGTTACTTTAAACTTTCCTACAAGCAGGGTTCCTTTCCCTCTTGTTCTACCTTTAGATTTGTCACCGAATCGCACCTTTGGACCCCGACCATTCTACATAATCTGACAACTTGCTCATATCTCCTCTCATGTGCCGAGAACATCCGCTGTCGAAGTACCATATGCCCGTCCCCCTGATGTCATGTAATCAAAGAAATTAGGTAGATTTAGGTCCCCTCTGATTTTTGGGTCCATAGTTGTTAGTGCCTTTTGGTACCCAAATTTGCCTGACAACAATTGGTTTGTTGTATGTTGTTTTTGGTCTTATTTTGCGATATTTACGTGGGGCATACACGTAGTCACTGTAATCCTGATTATTATGCATGTCAAATCTAGGGTTTTGGTTCCAGTATTGTTGGTCACTAAGTATACAATAAACAACTTAGAAAGTAAGAGTACAATAAGCTGTACGATTTTCGAAGTTAATTGCATAGCAGAAGTCTGTTGGGTGAGTTGCTGTAAATACAATAACTAGGTGTTCTTCTGTTCGCTTGATGCGTATAGAGTTTTACAATGTATACTTATAAATCACAATAAAATGAAAATAGTAAAGACAGAAGGTAAATAACACACAGTTGAAAGTGGTTCGAGGTAAACCCATATACGCTCCACACAGGAGTAAAGAGGTTATTAAAATCACTATGTACACAACTACGTGACTTTTGTTAGGAGTATGCCCTCGAATGCCACTCAGAGGATGTTGAGTGAGGGCATTGTACTTGTTATTATGTAAATCGTTATCATAAGGCATTTATATGTTTCTTTATTTACTAGTAGTCACTGGCATTCCTGACTCGTAAATATATATATATATATATATATATATATATATATATATATATATATATATAAACTAGTCCGTGTATTTGAGAGCAAAACATTCCACTCCTTATTAGATAAAGGGATCGGCACTAGAAAGGTTTATGTCTCAAATACTTAATCGTTCGCAAGTTGGTTAAACATAACTGGGCGTTAAGTTTATGTGAAGACTTGTATGACATGTTCTTTGACTTGGAGAGTGCCTGTCGAACACTAATGGTTAGTGGGAGAACATGTTATAGGTATGCTAATGAATTAGTATACTCGAACCGACTCACCCTCGATTCGTCACACGAATTCACTCCGGGACAATCAATGACAGAATCGTAAGGTTGTGATAGGTATTCGTGAACCTTCGACTTGAGGATTTAGTAGGGATATGCTTGTGATGTTAAGATTTTCATTAGAGTAGTTCGACCCAGAAAATTGGAAGGTGGGGGTCAACCTCGACGTGCGTCTTGACGGGCAAGTAGCAGGTTCTACTAAATACCACTATATGTCCTATACGGTTATTGGTAGATTAGATCATAAGTCTTTGGCCAAAGCATTGGAGCTAGTTGTATTGGATACACGAGAGCTCGAGGATCTCGATTTGTATTAACTCATGCATAGAGTCAAGTACAGATAGGGGTTAACTAACTGTGACCCTATAACTTGATTGGGACATGTGAGAGAAGGGTTTATACGTATACTGGTATTCACGACAGAAAGGTTTTGGAATGATCCCCATCATTCGTTCTCAGTTAGGGTACAGTGTAGGCTGCCAAGCTGGCTAGGTGGTGCTACTACTCTTTGGTTCCTCCCATTTCTAACTGAGACGGACCTACCGAGTCGCGCAATAGGATTAACGACGAAATGAATCGAGCTTATTCTCTCTTTATTAATATTAGATATTGGATATCTAATTTATTGGACATTTGGTGTCTAATTAATTTTGGGGACATTGGATGTCTACATTAATTTATTGGATAAATTAATTTCGGCCTAATGAATTAAATAAATTACTCAGTTATTAATTTAGTTCATAGATATAATTATTTCTTGGAGAAATTTATTATATTGTTTTATATTTGATATAGTTAATTAATTGGATTAATTAGTTGATAAAAATACATCAGAACGAAATGAAGTTTATCTGATTGGACTCTCGAGAGTCCGAAACGAACCAAATCTGTCCGGTTCTTCTAGATGGCCGCCCCCACCTACTTCCTCTTCTCTTGGTCTTTGTCTCCACCTTAATAAGTGGAAGACCAAAGAAATTAAGAGATGTGATATCTCTTTTGAAAAGGGATAGGTGACTTTTGGTGATGTGATGAAGAATATAATGTGAAGACTTCACTCCTTTTACATTGGATTAATCTCACGGTTCATAACAAGAGAAAGTGAGAGAGAAATAAGTCTTGTCTTCTTCATTTTCTTCATTCTTTATTTCTAAGAGAAATATCAAGAGAGAAAATTTATTTTATATACTTGGAGTGATATAAATAAATTTAGTAAGTTCCGACTACCTTGTTCTAGCCGTATCTTTGGAAGATAACAAAGTAGGAGTTATTCCCGTCGACTTCCGGCGCGTGGAAAGTAGAGGCACGGTGTTTTCAGTCCTCGGGATCTCAAAATATTGACGAATCAGATTCGTGGGGAAGATCACCTAAAACTTGGGAATCGCACACGTGAAGAACACCATTTCATCAACGGACTACGAGGGTATGGTTTCGTATCTTCCTTTGTTTCATTTTATATTCATATATATACGTAGCTTGATCGATCCTCTAAAGGGATTCGGATCGAATTTACTTTCGTATTTTGCTTCCGCTGCGGGTTCGTTTTAGGCACCAAATTTCAACAACTTTAACTAAACCTGTCTCTATATCGTTCACACAGATTGATACAGGGACTGTAGCTTTTTCCGTTCACACAGATTGGCTTCAAGCTCTTTATGACTCGCTTCTTCTCACACAGATCAAAGCTTCATCTTCAATGTTATTCTTCCCACACCGGCCAGAATATGCAAGGATAATGATAGTCTCAACGGTAAGGGTTGAACAAGTCTCAAACAGCAGCTTTATCTTTGATGAACAAACACTGTATGCTGTACTGTTTGTGTTGGGGACTTAGTATTTTTCTTCGCTTGGATACTGTTGTATGCTGACGAAATATACTGCTCTTGAATAGTTAGATTGTCAGAGTAATCTTGTCAGAATATGCTCGATAATGAATAGCTTTTCGTGTGTATGAAGTCCTCTTGCTTGGGTCTATTTATAACCTTGGAAATGTATCCGTTATAAATGTAGCCATTGTTTATTGGTGAGATGTTGATGTCTGTCTCTTGAATGTCGGATGCTGAATATTTGAACTAAAGCAGATTTCATTTAATGCTACAGATACCCTTTCTGTCTTTGAATTAAATGCTCTTCAGAGCGTTCAGGCTTGTCTCTCTCCTGATGCATTAGATGTTGTCCTATCAGCAATAAATGCTGCTTAAACCATGAATACTTTATGAATAAACAATGTTTATGTCACAACGGTTTAAAGTTTTTGATGTTCAGTCCTGTTGGATGTGTTTTACTTTTCACAAGTAACACCTTCAGGCTGTATGCTGTATCCAACACATTAAGTTCCTTTGCTGTATGAGGCAGGCTCTGTAGGATGGATGGTAGAATATCTCTTTGCTGTATGGACGGGCTATATGGAGAGTCCTAACAACTTCCATACTTAATAACATTCTGACTTCTTGCTGTGTGTTTGGCAATTTATCAAAACTGGAATGTTTATCCCAACAACTTCTCCCTTTATGATAATGCCAAAACTTTCTTTAGATGTCTTCATTTGGATATAGAGAGGCTGTCTTCGAGTCTTCTGTCCGATTGATCTAATCTTCAATACTTAGTCTAGAAGTGTGAACTGCTTGCAGGCAAGTTCTAGAATGAAAGATCCTACATGTTTAAGTGTATTACAACTGAACTTATGATTGGCGCGTAGGCACAATCTTATAGAGTGTAGTCAAGTTTGAATACAACTTAAAATATGAACTGTTCGCAGACAAGTTCTTACATCTTTGTAACTTAACAAGTTTTATCTTGTTCAAATATAGCAAAATTTTGTAATCAAATAGTAAAAACAGTAAGCGCAGATTACGAGCTGTAATCTCTCAAGAAAAACAAATTTTATTGATATGGATGGGAAATTCACAAGTTCTTGAGAAGATAAAAACAAACACAAAACAAATACATACTGCGATGGTAAGCCTACAGAACAAATATAGCAAAGAAGCAAATAGGCTAGCTCCTATGCTGAGAATGCCTCCAAGGTATCTGGTCAGGATCATTTTCAGCCCTTTCCACCAGTTGACTAGTGAGTCATCGCCTCGATCCCTGTAGATACTCCTTCCTTTAGTGGATTTATCGAAATCAAGTATCCAGTCTTCTAGGTGGGTGAGTCGTTCACCCTACTGATGCCTTGACTTCATCAGCTTTTGCAGAGGGAGCCTTCCTTCCGCTAACAGCCTCGAGAATTCATTTGCATCATCCTGCAGCATCTTGAATCGGTTGAAGAGGGCATACTTCCTGATGAGCATACAGAAGTATCTCATTAGTTCATGTTTCTTCCAATGCTTCAGATCATCGGCTGAAGGATGACGGTCAGTGGGCAGCAAAATCGCGGCGGGCTTTCGCACATTATTCTTCCAAGAAAAGTTGGGATCCTGGAACTCAAGTAGAGAGCCATATACCATGTATCCTCTTGAATCTTGACTTGACCAGGGTGAAGCCAGTCTACCGATAGCAGCGACAACCCTTTCTTCTAGTGCTGCTTCCATCTCTCTCTCTTTCTCCAATCTCCATCTACGGCTAGCCTCTCTGGCTTCTTCCCCCTTTTTGGCATCATCAATATCTGATACCTTTGAATGAATCTCATGTAGGAGCTTCATGGACTCGTCCTGTTTGGTTATCAGATTATTGACTTTCTTAACCATAGTATCGAGCACCAGAGATATATCATCTATCTTGTGGTCATGGTCAGTGAGCCTGGTGCTGGTATGGTGAAGGGCAGCAACTCTTTTAGCCTCGGCAATCCGGAGCTTTTCTTGTTCTTGCCTTAGGATTTTCTCGTGATGCTGCTTGAGTTGATTTAGCGCTTGCCACAATGCGTTAGGCATTAGGCAGAACACGTCTTTAAACGTCGTTGGTTGCAGATGTAATATCCGGATTTATTACAGTGTATTTCATCTGTATTCAACCATGTATTATTTCGGATTGATGATTTTGATTATTGGAGTGTGATATTTAGTGCATTAATATCATTATGCATAAGTATAGAAACATGTATAATTGCTCAAACAACCTTGTGATAGCGCACGCTAAGAATGTATCTTAACGCGCGCTATCGGGCCACTATTAGCGTACGCTACACAGGTAGTAGTAACGTGCGCTAAGGACTCAATTATTGAGCGGGCGGTGGCTCGTGCGCCTGGGACATGGGTCGGATAAGATTCCCGCCGACGCACCCGGACAAAATCAAGTCAACCATTATTAGCGCACGCTAAGGGATGCTTAGTAGCGTGCGCTAACTTATCAATAATGCGAAATTATAAATGGGACATCAACCGTGTTGGCTTGCATTTCTTTTGCACTTTCCTCAATCTTGAGAGTTCAGAGTTGTAGAAATACTCTTATACACTTAGAACACATATTGTTGATGTTTATACATTGGTTACCACGTGGAATATTCATGGAAGTGGAATAGCACCTTGGAAGGGCATACAACCAACCGGAGTTGGATTCTACCTTACGGTTCAGTGATTTCGTCATTTTAAGGTATGTTCAATCTATCTCCAGACTTAGAGTTGGATTCTAACGATTTGGATGATCATGTTAACAAGATATGGATTTTCATAGATGAATTATCCAAGTATATCATGTTTGGAATAATGAGTTGAATAAGCCTGGAATACCTTGATTATAATCATCATGATTCGAATCTTAGTACACTGGATATGTGAAGAGAAGCTTCTATCATTGGTTAACCGAATCTAATAGATGATTTCATAGTAATCTTGGACTAGACGTTAACATCCTTATTGTTAGATAAATCTAAAGGTTTGATCATGGAAGGATTTATCTAGTATATATAGGACGTTTATCAACTTCAGTAGGATAATATGGACTGATATAGAGGTGTTGATATCAACCATTTAGTTTTTCGTATTATCGTATGAAGATTTGAAGTCGGAAAAGAATATGGTTTTATATTGGCATGCATATCCTTGAATCAAGTTGTCTTTATCCGTATAATCATTCATGAGGGTGTAGACATAGTATTCATGGGAGTAACATGAATTATCACGCAAGATTTCGTTGTTTCAAACATGGCAAGAACAGTTTACTGCTCACCAGTAAACTGCCATGCATAGATAGCGCACGCTATGCTATGCAATGTAACGTGCGCTATCGGGCAGTTGTTAGCGTGCGCTACGTTTGGTACGTAACGTACGCTAGACCATCAGACGAGTCAATTGGCTGGTCAGTGAGGTACTGACCATGCATCGTTAGCGTGCGCTAGGCTTTGTTGTTTGCGTGCGCTTATCGATGCATTTAACGACGCTATACGAGCACTTAGCGTGCGCTAAGCTATTCGGCGCATTGCGCTTATGAACTTTTGACCGTTAATCGAATTGTTTAACATTCATACGACGTGAGATAAATCCTTTATCATTTCTTTTGTTAAGGTTTGGTCTCGTTACGTGATTGATTGAGGAGGACGACCTTCGAGTGTTCATTTTCGTGGAAGTATTGTTATTGTCTTCAAATCGAGGCAAGTACCTTAATTGTTTTATGTATTGTTGTTATACATATTGTCGTGCATGTATGTCATTATTGTGTGTCCACCTCGTGTTGGTCCGACGGGATCATCGGGGGATCTATGCTAGCGTACCTGGATCATCGGACGGGTTTTTCCACCACGGGTTGGTCCGACGGGATCATCGTGGGTTCTAGGCAGTGAACGCTGGATCGATGGAATTACCATGTGTATGTATTGATATCATGTTGTGATTATCAGTTGTGTATGTTATGTTTGAGTTTCTCGTAGGAGAAGACTCGTTGGTATTTTGTTGTTTACGTTATTATTATTATTCACCGTGAGATATGAATAATATCTTTGTGGTACTTGTACTAGCATCGTTGTGCTAACCCCTTCGGGGTGAACATTTTGTTTGTGTTCAGATCCGGGAGAGCGGGAAACAACCACTGGAACAGTATGACGACGAGGGTGCAGAGTGATGTCCCGACCGGGTTTATTTATCTGTTGTTTATTCGTTATTTCAATAAGTACTCGAGTACGAAGTCGGTTGTGATGTTTTGAATTTGGTAATGTATTATTGAGCTCTGTTGAACAATTGTACTATTCCTGTATTGGGTCAGAACTGATGTACTGAAATTCCGTTATTTCCATTTATTAGTACCTTTTTTATACTTGTTCAATTCTTCAGCCTTGTAAATCCTTACGTAAAGGATTTACGGCGCTGTAATATTCCCGAATATATCGGGGGTGTTACAGAATATGGTATCGGAGCTAAGATTATGGATATCTTGGCCGTTGGGTTAAAATAGGGGTCATTTATGTCTTTTGGGGTAACCGGCCGTGAATGACATCACTGCACTGCCTACGTCTTCATGCGAATAGTGGTTGTAAGTTCCTAAACTCTATCTCGTTCTTTGCATATTGTATCTCTTTATACTCGGATATTAGAACGATGTTGTTTTACGTATATTGAGTATTTATGCTTACGGTATGTTGAGAGGCGGACGTGGACGTGGTCGCGGTCGTGGACGCGAGACGAAGAAATGCCGAAAGGGAGGCGTCGCCTTCTAACCGAGCGATCATAGCTCGGCGAGCCGCAACAATCTATTAATAATGAACCAGATCTGCTGTTGCAGAGATCCTTCGTCGGAGTGGTGAACCGGATGACTCGATTCGCCTGTGTCGTGGACCGAATGCAAGTGGCGGTGGGACTACAGTAGGGAGAGAGACAGCAAGGGATCCCAGATATGGGAAATCGAGGTGACCGGTGGTCGCAAGAAGTGGCAAAGATGCAACCACCCAAATTCGACGGTATTTCCGAGACTCCCACAGGATCATTGGTTAAAGGAGCTGGAGAAAATCTTTGCGGAATCAAGCGCCAGACGACCGGAAAGCCTCTATCGCTCAATATTTTACGATAGGAAGCGTCCGAATGGTGGGAAGCCATCCGGCTGTAGACCATGATGCCGATTGACAGAGTTTAGATTAATGATGGAAGCTCGATGTGCCCTCGTCCCGTGAGGGAAGCCAAAGTTCGGGAGTTTTTCTCCGCTCGGCATTCGATGTGCCAGTATCCTGTGCGATCAAGAAGTTTAACCAACAGTTGGCATTTGTTCGACATCTGGTCAGAACAGATGCAGAAATGATGATTCACTTCGATATGAGAATGAAACCAGAAGTTCAGAGGTACATGTCCGGATTTGAATGTACCACACTCCGCCAATACCAGGATAAGGCGTTGGCATATGAGATCAAGGAAGCAGCCATGGAGAAATTTGTGGAAACCAAGAAACAGAAAGTCTCTGGTACTTTCACAGAGCACAAGAACAGTGGGGCCCATAAGGCCCAGTCGTCCTTTCACTCTTTCAGGAAACCTCCGCACCCAGCTAGGAGCGGAAAGAACTTCGGGGCGACATCAACTCTTACTGATGTTACCAGGAAATGCTTTAACTGCGCCCAGACGGGGCACTATCGACGGAATTGCCCCCTTCCTGCCGTGATTTGTTTTGATTGTGGACGAGAGGGACATCGGGCGGTGTTTTGTGAAGAGGCTGCAAAGTCTTTTAGAGCCCGTGCACCACAGCCCGGTCGAGAAGGAGGCCGGTATTCCACGACGCAGCAAAGTGTTCAAATGCCTCGAAATTTTGGCGCGGGCGATCTAGGACAATGGGACCGAAAGGGGACATCGAGTGCCGGATCTGCTCCCCCACGTCTGTACGAGATGAGGAGGACAGACGATCAGGATGCTGCTGTCGCATCAGGTACTGTCCAGATCCTTTCCCAGCCAGTTAGCGTTTTATTCGATACAGGAGCTACACATTCTTTCATATCTTTGTCTTGTGTAAATCGTTTGAATATTTCCGGTTTTCATGCTTGTGAACCTTATGTTGTTGGTTTACCGAGTGGAGAGAGGATTGTCGGAAATTTAGAAACTAGAAATTTCCCTGTATCATTTGGAGGCAGAGAGTGGCTCTCAAATCTGATTGTGATAGAAATACAAGGAGATGACCTAATACTCGGAGACGATTGGCTTAATCGATATGGAGCAATTGTGAACTACCGAAGTAGGAATATCTCGCTGATCGCTGATGATGGTTCCGAGATTCTGTTTGAGGGATGGAAACCGGGAAGCTCAGGAAAGTTGATCAAGGCGATGAAAGCTGTCAAATTGTTGAAACAAGGTCATCGCAGTCTGGTGCTACGCAATGAAGAAAGAAGAAGAAATTGTGGAACTTTCATCCATTCTGTTGTTAACGATTTCCCAGATGTGTTTCATGACGAGTTACCTGGACTAACTCCACGTAGTGATGTGTAATTTACTATTTAACTGGAACCTTGATCGACACCTCTTTCTAAGGCGCCGTATCGTATGGCACCTCTTGAGATGTACGAATCAAGAAGCATTTGGAGGAGTTCTTGGACAAGGGCTATATTCAGCCAAGCGTTTCACCACGGGAGCGCCGATTCTTTTGTCCGAAAGAAGGATGGATCGCTCCGTGTGTATTGACTATCGAGAGCTGAACAAGATGACGATTAAGAACAAGTATCCGTTGCCACGGATTGATGATTTGTTTGACCAGTTACAAGGGGCAACGGTATTTTCTAAAATCGATCTGAGGTCAGGATACCATCAACTGAGGATTAAGAAGTCCGATGTTCCGAAATCAGCGTTCAGAACTCGCTACGGGCATTATGAGTTTGTAGTGATACCGTTTGGTCTCACTAACGCACCTGCTGTATTTATGCAATTGATGAACAGAGTGTTCATTGAATTTTTGGATAAATTTGTGGTCGTATTTATTGATGACATTCTGGTGTATTCTAAGAGTCCGGAAGAACATGCGCAGCATTTGCGGATTGTATTGGAGCTTTTGAGAAACGAGCAATTGTACGCCAAACTATCTAAGTGTGAATTTTGGCTAAAAGAAGTAATGTTCCTCGGCCATGTGGTGTCAGCTAGAGGAGTCCGAGTGGATCCTCAGAAGATCGAGGCAATATTGGATTGGAAGCCTCCAAAGAACGTGAAAGAGGTCCGAAGCTTCTTAGGACTTGCCGGATACTATCGTCGATTCGTGGAAGGGTTTTCTAAAATCTCCCGCCCACTTACTCGACTCCTTGAAAACTCAAAAGTTTGAGTGGAATGAATTGTGTCGATTAGCTTTGATTAATTGAAGAAGAGATTGACGACGGCACCGATTCTATCACTTCCGAGGAACCGAGGGATTCATAGTTTACTGTGATGCTTGAACCAAGGACTTGGGTGTGTGTTGATGCGAGCGATAAGGTGATCGCTTATGCGTCGCGACAATCGAAACCTTATGAAGTAAATTACCCGACACATGATTTGGAACTAGCGGCGGTGGTTTTGCCTTGAAGATTTGGAGGCATTATCATGCGGGACTCACCGTCGGATCTTTACGGATCATAAGAGTCTCAAGTACATATTGATCAGAAAAGAGTTGAACATGCGGCAAAGAAGATGGTTGGAACGATTAAGGACTATGACTTGGAGATTTTATATCATCCAGGCAAAGCGAATGTAGTGGCCGATGCACTTAGCCGCAAGCTGTCTCTATTCGAGATCTGGAGGCCGACATCCCAACTTAGCCTTCAACGAGAGATGATTCGTGAGGGAATTGAGGTTTGGTTACAAAGAGTCCAAGGACGGTGTGCGTGATGGAGATAACCGTCATTAACCGAAGAAATCAAATCTAGGCAGCAGATGATCCTCGATGATTCGGTTACATGATGAAGTGATCCAAGGAAAGGCCCCGGATTCATAATTCATGACGATGGAGTTTTGAGATTTCGTAACCGACTCTGCGTTCCCGATGTTGATGTTCTAAAGCAGACGATTATGAAGGAAGCACATGGTTCGCCTATTCTATCCACCCGGCACCAATAAGATGTATAAGGACTTGAAGCGAGAACTTCCGGTGGGGCAACATGAAGAAAGACGTAGCGGACTATGTTTGAAATGCTTGACTTGTCGTGAGTTAAGATCGAGCATCAACGGCTTCTTTGGAATGTTGAAGCCGCTCCCGATTCCTGAATGGAAGTGGGAGGACATATCGATGGACTTCATCACTAATATGCCGAAAACCAGGACAGGAATGAACATGATTTGGGTGATAGTTGATTGTTTAACCAAATCGGCTCATTTTCTAGGCATTAAGGATACGTGGGGACCAGAGAGGTTGGCACGGGTCTTTATTTCAGAGATAGTTCGATTACATGGTACGCCGAAGACCATTGTTTCTGATCGAGACGGCCGTTTTGTGTCTCACTTTTGGAAGGCGGTTCATAAGGCCTTGGGGACCAAATTGAACTTCAGTACAGCTTATCACCCGCAGTCTGACGGACAATCTGAGAGAACTATACAAACGGTGGAAGACATGCTAAGGGCCTGTGCCTTAAATTGGTCAAACGATTGGGAAGTTCATCTACCGTTGATTGAATTTACTTATAACAATAGTTAGCATGCTTCCATTAAGATGGCACCGTTTGAGGCATTATACGGAAGGAGATGCAGATCGCCCCTATGCTGGGACGATTCATCAGACTTGATCGGGACAGAACCAGAGTTGATCAAGCAGACTCGAGAGAAGATAGCCTTAATTCGTGAAAGGCTGCTCACTGCCCAGAGTCGCCAGAAATCCTATGCGGACGTACGCCGCCGCCCATTGGAGTTCAGTACCGGAGATCACGTACTTTTGAAGGTTTCTCCTACCCGGGGAATCTTTCGTTTCGGTAGGAAAGGAAAGCTGAGTCCGAGATATATCGGACCATTTGAGATCCTCGAGAGAGTTGGGGAGTTAGCCTACAGATTAGCATTACCGCCGTGATTGTTCCATGTTCATTACGTGTTCCACGTATCGATTGCAGAGATATATACGGATCCGGTCATATCATCGATTTCGGCGAGATCGAAGTCGAACAGGATGGGACGTTTGAAGAAAGACCAGTCAAGATACTCGAGAGTCGAGTTAAGCAACTGAGGAACAAGTCGATCGTTTTGGTCAAAGTTCAGTGGTCACGTCATGGAACGGAAGAAGCCACTTGGGAAACGGAAGCTGATATGAAGTTTAGATATCCCGAGTTATTTTCATCTTGAGTTTCGGGACGAAACTCCTTTTTAGTAGGAGAGTATGTAATATCCGGATTTATTACAGTGTATTTCATCTGTATTCAACCATGTATTATTTCGGATTGATGATTTTGATTATTGGAGTGTGATATTTAGTGCATTAATATCATTATGCATAAGTATAGAAACATGTATAATTGCTCAAACAACCTTGTGATAGCGCACGCTAAGAATGTATCTTAACGCGCGCTATCGGGCCACTATTAGCGTACGCTACACGTAGTAGTAACGTGCGCTAAGGACTCAATTATTGAGCGGGGCGGTGGCTCGTGCGCCGGTGGGACATGGGTCGGATAAGATTCCTGGCCTTTTGGACAAAATCTGAAGTCAACCATTATTAGCGCACGCTAAGGGATGCTTAGTAGCGTGCGCTAACTTATCAATAATGCGAAATTATAAATGGGACATCAACCGTGTTGGCTTGCATTTCTTTCGCACTTTCCTCAATCTTGAGAGTTCAGAGAGTTGTAGAAATACTCTTATACACTTAGAACACATATTGTTGATGTTTATACATTGGTTACCACGTGGAATATTCATGGAAGTGGAATAGCACCTTGGAAGGGCATACAACCAACCGGAGTTGGATTCTACCTTACGGTTCAGTGATTTCGTCATTTTAAGGTATGTTCAATCTATCTCCAGACTTAGAGTTGGATTCTAACAATTTGGATGATCATGTTAACAAGATATGGATTTTCATAGATGAATTATCCAAGTATATCATGTTTGGAATAATGAGTTGTATAAGCCTGGAATACCTTGATTATAATCATCATGATTCGAATCTTAGTACCTTTGGATATGTGAAGAGAAGCTTCTATCATTGGTTAACCGAATCTAATAGATGATTTCATAGTAATCTTGGACTAGATGTTAACATCCTTATTGTTAGATAAATCTAAAGGTTTGATCATGGAAGGATTTATCTAGTATATATAGGACGTTTATCAACTTCAGTAGGATAATATGGACTGATATAGAGGTGTTGATATCAACCATTTAGTTTTTCGTATTATTGTATGAAGATTTGAAGTCGGAAAAGAATATGGTTTTATATTGGCATGCATATCCTTGAATCCGAAGTTGTCTTTATCCGTATAATCATTCATGAGGGTGTAGACATAGTATTCATGGGAGTAACATGAATTATCACGCAAGATTTCGTTGTTTCAAACATGGCAAGAACAGCCATCGCTCACCAAGAAATCGCCATGCATAGATAGCGCACGCTATGCTATGCAATGTAACGCGGCGCTATCGGCGATTGTTAGCGTGCGCTACGTTTGGTACGTAACGCACGCTAGACCATCGACGAGTCAATTGGCCGGCCGCGAGGTACCGACCATGCATCGTTAGCGCGGCGCTAGGCTTTGTTGTTTGCGTGCGCTATCGATGACGTAACGCACGCTACACGAGCACTTAGCGTGCGCTAAGCTATTCGGCATTGCGCTTATGAACTTTTGACCGTTAATCGAATTGTTTAACATTCATACGACGTGAGATAAATCCTATATCATTTCTTTTGTTAAGGTTTGGTCTCGTTACGTGATTGATTGAGGAGGACGACCTTCGAGTGTTCATTTTCGTGGAAGTATTGTTATTGTCTTCAAATCGAGGCAAGTACCTTAATTGTTTTATGTATTGTTGTTATACATATTGTCGTGCATGTATGTCGTTATTGTGTGTCCACCTCGTGTTGGTCCGACGGGATCATCGGGGGATCTATGCTAGCGTGCGCTGGATCATCGGACGGGTTTTTCCACCACGGGTTGGTCTGACGGGATCATCGTGGGTTCTAGGCAGTGAACGCTGGATCGATGGAATTACCATGTGTATGTATTGATATCATGTTGTGATTATCAGTTGTGTATGTTATGTTTGAGTTTCTCGTAGGAGAAGACTCGTTGGTATTTTGTTGTTTACGTTATTATTATTATTCACCGTGAGATATGAATAATATGCTGTGGTACTTGTACTAGCATCGTTGTGCTAACCCCTTCGGGGGTGAACATTTTGTTTGTGTTCAGGATCCAGGAGAGCGGGGAAACAACCACTGGAACAGTATGACGACGAGGGTGCAGAGTGATGTCCCGACCGGGTTTATTTATCTGTTGTTTATTCGTTATTTCAATAAGTACTCGAGTACGAAGTCGGTTGTGATGTTTTGAATTTGGTAATGTATTATTGAGCTCTGTTGAACAATTGTACTATTCCTGTATTGGGTCAGAACTGATGTACTGAAATTCCGTTATTTCCATTTATTAGTACCTTTTTATACTTGTTCAATTCTTCAGCCTTGTAAATCCTTACGTAAAGGATTTACGGCGCTGTAATATTCCCGAATATATCGGGGGTGTTACAGCAGATTTCAATTTGGGGAGCTCATCCTAGGCAGTCTCTCGCATCTAATCGAGTTCTTTTCCGACATCATACAGTGCCTTTACTGCATCTTGCAGGAACATTATCTGTCATCCAAGGGCTTGGAGTCGCTCGATGCGGGCTTCGGTGTGCGGGGAGCTGGGGTGCGCAATCTTGGAATCCTTGGGCTCTTCAAGTTGACGGAGAACCACATGATGACGAGGACGTCGTGGTCTGTCTTCTGGTAAGACACCATCATCGGAATCTGATTTGGAGTTATTAGAGATGGGATATGCAGGAGCATCTGTAGCAGGATCTTCAAAATCAGGGGCTTCAGAAGCAGGAGCTTCAGGAGCGGGAGCTTCGGATGTAAGTGCTGCAAAGTCACTCTCAGATACATGAGGGATTAATTCCTCCTGATTGGATTGTTTGTCTCTAGTTGGAAGTACATGAGGGACTGAATCTTCCTGCCGACTCTCGGCTTCCGCTGATCCGGAAGAGGGACTAAATCCTCTTGGTATACGGAGTGGGTGGCTTCTTCAGGTTGTGGGACATGCTAGGCGTCCTGTTGGGGAGCAGCTTGCTCTTTAGTGGTGACAGGAGGGACTGATTCCTCATGTTGTTTATCGAGAGCAGCTTCTTGTTGCGGGGGAGGGGACTGTTGTCTGTTAGATGTCCCCTGACCTTGTTGGTTTCTGAATTTGGCCATTTCACCTTCCCTGGCCTCTTCACGGCTGATCCTCGGACCGGACTGTAGGGCATCATCGTTATCTGAGTCACGGTTGGAGTGGTGGCTGTTCGCTGGAGCTTTGTTAATGGACTGTGATTTCCCTTTCAGTCTAGCCTTTTTTTCGCCTTGAAGTAGCCCGAGATTAGCTCCTGGAAAAAGTTATCCTCCCAGCGGATTAAGACTTCGACGTTCTAGGTGTACGTGACCTCAAGAGCATATAAATCCTCGTCCTTCCACTCGGACCAGTGGTACAGGGTGTCGTGTGGGGCGACCCTGTAGGACTTTCAGATTTTAAAGCGTTCAAACACTTGCTCTATTTGGACATGGAGGAGAGTATTATTTATTATTTCAGAGGGGGATGGACTCCGTATAGTATTTAGGTCTACCATCTTGATGGGATCCGGAACAGGTATGGGAACCTATTTTGGAGAGGGATACCGAATAGGTGATGGTACCCTGTGGGGAGGGGGACTCCGTACAGGGGTGGGTACCCTGTTAGGAGTAGCCTGTTTTGGTTCTGAAGGGGCAGTCGACTCGCTAGAACCCTCCATCTTGGCAAACAGTTGATCATCTGTCATAGCCATCATAGGTGTAATACCCGTACTTTTATTGACTGTTTGACCTTGCCGTCTTTCTTATTTCGTCGCTCTGCAGACTCTTGGTGATGTTGTCGATATTGTTATAGAGTTTTGTATCTTGTTTGGATCACAATTTTGTTGTTTAGACCTTACGGAAATGTTCTGGGTCAGAGAATTAGCGCACGCTAGGCCTAGGCTAACGCACGCTAATTCTGCTTGAGTAGCGCATGCTAGCTTTGAGCTATAGCACGCGCTAAGGGACCAGTCAGGTCAGAACCAGTAACTCATACTGCTTTCTGGACTGGCAATTAACGCGCGCTAGGAGTTCGTTAACGCACGCTATTCTTGGTCAGTAGCGCGCGCTAATATCCGTCCGTAGCGCATGCTAACGGGCTGTTTGACAGAGGCAGTGAGGTTGTCAGGTTTTCTGGACTATCAAGTAGCGTACGCTAGTCTTCGGATAGCGCACGCTATAAGATCTAGGTAGCGCACGCTAATCCATAGCGGGAACGCACGCTAAGACTCGAGCAGGGTAGAGGACAGTAGATTCTGGACTCCAGTTTCTGGACACCATTTTTGGTTAGCGCACGCTAAGATAAGGCGATTAGCGCACGCTAACGGGGCCGGCAGAAGCCACTGGACTACCCGGTGACCTCGCTAGCGCACGCTAATAATCAAGGCATAGCGTGCGCTAGACTGGGCGAGTATATATTGGACAATTGACTTCCATTTCGTCATTTTTCATTCTCTTCACTCATTTTCGACGGGAGAAGCTCGGGAGAGGAGATTTTGGGCGTTTGGAAGCCATCTTTCTTCAGTTATCAACACCTTTGGTTGGAGAACAAGAATTTAACATCTAATCCATTCTATCGTCCAAATCAAGGTAAAAATCTTTAGAACCTTAATTTTTAGGAATTTTGGGGTTTTTCCTAGATTCATCCGATTTATCCATTTTGAAGCTTTAGAACCTTGATATTATGATGTATATATTATGTATACATGCTTTTCCTAAGATTTTACGGATTGGTTTGTGCCGTGTTCGGACTTGTAAGGGTTTGGGTAATTTTCCAAACTCTAGTTGTTTACCCTTGTATTTTCGTGAATCGTAAACGGGTTTCGGGAGATTCTTCGTGAATTATGAGTATGGATTATTGATTATCATATCCCTTACGAATCTTTTAGGTGCCGGAAGGGCATTCTTGGACCTACCGAACCCATACTCTTTTCCATTCAATTTCTCGATGTCTCAAAGGCAAGTATATATTTATGATTGTACGTTCTCGATTTTGAAAGTAAGATATATGAATGACATGTTTATTTATATCCACTCCGGGGCGGACCGACAGGTCCCCTGAGGGTTTCGTAGCCTTGGGTGTGATTCCACGGATAATTTAGGTTAACCACTCTGGGGCGGGCCGACGGGTCCCCTGAGGGTTCCGTAGCCTTTGGTGCGGCTCCAGGGTTGATCAGGTATGCATTGTTGTGATACTATGAGATTTAGTTATTCCAGAATACTAGTCTTGAATTGATGAATTAACGGTTACCATTACTTTATTGTCGAGGAGTATTGTGTTTCATACTTGATATACTTGCACTAGCTATTCGACGGCTAACCCCTTTATGGGGGAAATACCTTTTATGTATTTCAGGTTCCAGGAGGGCGGATAGGCAGGTATCGGGTCAGCATGAAGATGATGGGAAAGCGTGATACTGTGTTTTATCTCCAATTATGTTTTGTGTTCCTCTATTCAGTGTTGTTGTACTGGAATGGTTATTAAATACTCGAGTATTATTTGCTTTTAGTCTTTCTTAATATTCCGGCCTGTGTTGCCGAGGTCTTGAATTTGTACTGTGATGTATTTGGATAAATTGGACATGGTTTGAATACCCCTTGTATCGTCTTTCATTTCATTGTATTTGGACATTCTCGGTCAAGTTTTATAGTTCCGCGTATGATTAGCCTTGTGGGGTTCACGGCGCTGTAATATACCCTGAATAACTTGGGGGTGTTACAGAATATGGTATCAGAGCTTAGGTTTATGGATACCTAGGCTGTCGGTCTTTTGGGTCGATTGAGTCGTCTTTTGTCCACAGTATCACGACTCTGCCATCATCACAATGCGACCGGTACTTGTAAGACCTCTTACTCTTCTGATGTTTCCCTATTCGTTTTGCTTCTATTTTTGGTATTTTCGAGAATCAATCACTTTGTTGACGCGTGATTGAATTGTACTTACATGCCTTGTGTGTTCTTTAGTATGTCAGCTGGTAGAGGCCTTGGCTGTGGTCGTGGCCGTGGACGTGAACGAGGACGCGGCGCGGCCGTTTCCCTCAGTTCTGTTGCGGGGTCGACCAACCCCAGTTTATCGAACTCGGTTCATCCAGACACTGAAAGTCAGCACGACCAGTCGACTGGCTATGGGAACATCGCGGACATTGGAGTTGCGAATGTACTTCAACAATTGGCCAACCAGATGACCATTTTAGCCCAAACCGTTCAGCTGAATAACCTGAACCCGAATGCGGATGCCTTGCTTCAGAATGTAATCCGTATGCACCCTCCACAGTTTGGCGGTGCCACAGACCCGTTAGGTTGGGAAGATTGGCTGGCGGAGTTGGAGAAAATTTTTGAAGCGGTTGATTGCCCCGAAGTGAGGAAATTACCGATTGCCCAGTATGTCCTCACTAAGGAGGCCGATACTTGGTGGAAAGTCATCAAGCCACAGGATGGTGTTGCCATGTGGGATGAATTTAAAGAGCTTTTGGAGGCCAAGTTTTGTCCTTGGCCGGTGCGAGAGGGCTGAATCCGAGCGTTTTTCGAGGCTAAAGCACAGAATATTCCTATCTCGCAAGCAATTGTAGAATACAACAAACAATTGATCCACGTGAAGGATCAAGTGAGAAATGAGCGTGATAAGATCTGTTATTTTTATATGCGGATGAATATAGACTTACGACGGTACATGGCCGGATTTGATTGCACCACACTGAAGGAATATCAAGACAGAGCTTTAGCCCATGATATGTTAAGCCCCGACAACGATACCACGGATGAATCGAAGAAGCAGAAGGTCGCGGGAAATTTTTCTGGCTCTAAGAGTGGCAACTTCTAGAGGTCACAAACGACTAACCGTTCTACCGTACAGTCGTCACGTTATGCTAAAGGAAAGAGGGGTTTCCGTTCTGCCCCGGGCACCACGAATCGCACGGTAACTTGCTATAATTGTGGCCGTCCAGGCCATGTTAATTTGGAGTGCAGAATTTGGACACTCGGGCATCTGCCCCAGCACCACTTGACCAAGCTGTTAATCAACGGCAATCTTTTGGTCAATCTCAGCATAGTTACGGCAGGGGCCGGGGACGGGTTCAGAATGCTGGAGTCTAGTGTCGGTTCGGTACAACCTCGGGTCTACGAAATGCGTCGATCAGACGAACCCGATGCAGCGGTGGCTTCAGGTACCATTAATATTTTATCTCATACAGTCCGTGTGCTTTTTGATACGGGTGCTACACATTCTTTTATTTCCTTGGAGTCTGTACGCCGTTTGAATATAAATTGTATGACTACTTGCGATCCCTTCATTGTGAAACTACCTAGAGGGGATAGAATTATGGGAAACCGGGAGATTAAATATTTTCCGGTGATTATATTCGGTATGGAATGGTTATCGAATCTGATTGTAGTTGATATGGTAGGTGAGGACGTGATCCTCGGCGAGGATTGGCTTGATAGTCACCAAGCGATTATGAATTACCGTAATAAGGTTATCACCATGATGACTAAAGACGAATCCGAGTACTCATTTTTGGGACGTAAGTCGGGCCAATCCAAGTTACTTATCAGCGCCATGAAGACCGTAAAACTTTTGAATAAAGGTTGTACGGGCTATTGGTGTTATGCCTTGAAACGGAAGGGAACGAAGTCTATTTCTCTTCGATTCCGGTTGTTAATGAGTATCCCGATGTTTTTCCGGACGATCTCCTGGGATTACCGCCAGATCGTGAGATAGAATTTTCTGTGGACTTAGAGCCAGACGCGGCTCCGATTTCTAAGGCACCTTATCGTATAGCACCTTACGAGATGCAAGAATTAAAGAATCAGTTAGGAGAACTTCTGGAAAGAGGGTACATCAGACCGAGCGCTTCGCCTTGGGGCGCGCCTATTCTTTTTGTGAGGAAGAAGGATGGTTCACTATGTTTGTGCATCGACTACCGTGACCTGAACAAAGTAACCATCAAGAAAAAGTACCCTTTGCCTCGTATAGACGATTTATTTGATCAGTTACAGGGGGTGCAGTTTTCTCAAAAATTGATTTAAGATCGGGGTATTATCAACTCAGGGTGAGAGAGTCTGACGTTCCAAAAACGGCATTTCGGACGAGATATGGGCATTACGAATTTGTAGTTATGCCTTTTGGGTTGACTAATGCACCGACGGTATTCATGCAGTTAATGAATAAGATTTTCATCGAGTATCTCGATAGGTGTGTGGTCGTCTTTATTGACGACATTTTGACCTATTCTCGAGATAAAGAAGAACATGCCTGACACTTGCGTTTGGTACTTGATATTTTGAGAACCGAGCACCTCTATGCAAAATTCTCAAAATGTGAGTTCTGGTTGGAAGAAGTTATGTTTCTCGGCCATGTAATTTCAGCCGAAGGGGTTCGTGTAGACCCGCAGAAGATTGAGGCAGTGCTAGATTGGGCACCGCCTAAAAATGTTAAGGAAGTTCATAGCTTTTTGGGCCTTACGGGATATTACCGTCGGTTTGTCGAGGGGTTCTCGAAACTCACTCGGCCGCTTACGAAATTACTCTAGAAAATGGAGAAGTTTGTTTAGATGATGGAGAGACAACAGAGCTTCGATGAGCTGAAGAGACGTTTGACTTCAGCGCCGATTTTAGCTTTACCACATGGTAATGAGGGCTTTGCGGTTTATACTGACGCTTCAGGTCAAGGTCTTGACTGTGTGCTTATGCAGCATGATAAGACGATAGCTTTTGCGTCACGATAATTAAATCCGTATGAGATAAATTATCCTACTCACGATTTGGAGTTGGCCGCAATTGTCTTCGCACTCAAGATTTGGCAGCATTACTTGTATGGTTCTCCGTGTCGGATTTATACCGATCACAAGATTCTGAAGTATATTTTCAGTTAGAAAGAGCTGAATATGAGACAGAGATGTTGGTTAGAGTTGATAAAGGATTACGATTTGGAAATTCTTTACCACCTCGGAAAAGCCAATGTCGTCGCGGATGCTTTGAGCCGCAAATCGGCATCTATTCAAATGCTCGAGGTTCTTACATCTCAGTCGAATATTCGTCAGGATTTAATCGAGCAAGGGATAGAAGTTTGGCTTCAACGAGTACAGGGACAGTTGTGTACTCTCGAAATTACTTCGTCCTTGGTTGACGACATCAAAGGGAAACAGTGGAGTGACCCGATGATTTCTCAACTGAAGGAAGATGTAATTAAAGGAAAAGCTCCTAGCTTTATGGTTCACGAGGATATTATTCTGAGATTTCAAGGCAGGCTTTGTGTTCCGAATGATCAAGAGTTGAGGCAGAGAATTCTCCGAGAAGCCCATGCTACGCCTTACTCAATCCACCCCGGAACGAGTAAGATGTATAAGGACTTGAAACGGAATTTTTGGTGGAACAACATGAAGAAGGATGTCACGGAATTTGTACTACGGTGCTTGACGTGTCAACAAGTCAAGATCGAACATCAACGACCAGCGGGGTTGTTGAAACCACTTCCCATTACCGAGTGGAAGTGGGAAGACATCTCTATGGATTTCATAACTGGCATGCCGAGAACCAGGGCCGGAATTAATATGATTTTGGTAATCGTCGATCGGTTGACCAAGTCTGCACACTTCTTGGGTATTAAGGATACTTGGGGACCGGATAGATTCGCTAGAACTTTTACAGCTGAGATCGTAAGATTGCACGGTGCCCCCAAGACCATTGTTTCTGATCAAGACGGTCGTTTGATATCGCATTGTAGGCAGGCCGTTCATCAGGCTTTGGATACTGAGTTGAGATTGAGCACTTCCTTTCATCCTCAGTCGGACGGTCAGACAGAGAGGACGATTCAGACGTTGGAAGATATGTTGCGAGCTTGTGCCTTAGACTGGAGTAATGATTGGGAACTTCACTTGCCATTGATCGAGTTTGCCTATAATAACAGTTAGCATGCGTCGATCAAAATGGCACCATTCGAGGCACTTTATGGTAGGCGATGTAGGTCGCCATTATATTAGGACGAGGCTTCGGAGCTAATTGGAACGGAACCAGATATGTTGATGGAGACTAAGGAAAAGATTTCTATTATCCGGGACCGATTGCTGACTGCCCAGATCCGTCAGAAATATTATGCTGATACTCGTCGTCGACCCTTGGAGTTCGAAGTGGGGGATCATGTCTTACTCAAGGTGTCGCCGACCAGAGGGGTTTTCCGCTTCGGGAAAAATGGGAAACTTAGTCCGAGGTATATCAGACCTTTCGAAATCTTGGACAGGGTTGGAGATTTAGCTTATCGCTTGCCGTTGCCTCCAGCTTTAAGTCACATCCATAGTGTTTTTCATCTGTCTCAGTTGAGAAAGTTCGTGCCGGATCCGAGCCCATGTTATCAACTATAGTGAGATTGACGTAGCAGAGGATATTACCTTTCCGGAGAGACCCGTGAAGATACTTGAGCGTCGCGAGAAACAACTTCGGCATAAGACCATTCCACTGGTTAAAGTGTAATGGTCGAGACATGGAGTCGAGGAGGCGACGAGGGAAACGGAAGAGAAGATGCGGTCAGAGTACCCCGAGCTTTTTATTTCTTAAGTTTTGGGACGAAACTTCTTTTAAGAGGGGGAGAATGTAATACCCGTACTTTTATTGATTGTTTGACCTTGCCGTCTTTCTTATTTCGTCGCTCTGCAGACTCTTGGTGATGTTGTCGATATTGTTATAGAGTTTCGTATCTTGTTTGGATCACAATCGTGTTGTTAGACCTTGCGGAAATGTTCTGGGTCAGAGAATTAGCGCACGCTAGGCCTAGGCTAATGCACGCTAATTCTGCATGAGTAGCGCACGCTAGCTTTGAGCCGTAGCGTGCGCTAAGGTACCAGTCAGGTTAGAACCAGTAACTCATACTGCTTTCTGGACTGGCAATTAACACGCGCTAGGAGTTCGTTAACGCACGCTATTCGTGGTCAGTAGCGCGCGCTAATTGTAACACCCCCAAAACCGTATGGGAATATTACACGCCGTAAACCCTTTCCGCAAGGATCTACCAGGCTAAACGTCCATAAACAACCAAATGCTTGCCCGGCCAGGGTCAAACAGCATAATAATACAGACCGTTAAGGTCACTTACACATAAACACATAGACCGATGAGGTCACACAACTCTATCAACAGGACTGACTAACAACATTACCCACGCAGGGGTCGAAATACGATACATCGGAAGACTGAAATCAACTCTGACAACACAACAAAAATCAAACAACTCTCGACTCATGATTAGTATCGCAGCTCGTCATCCTCTTGTGCCAATCCTGTGAGTGCTCCCCTGAATCTGCATGTACCTGGACGCAAAACAGACATCCACCCCCCGAATACTCGGGGGTTAGTAAAACTCCACTGTTTTACTAGTGCAAGTATCAAACCATACGAAATGTAACAAGAAAATAGCAACTACGAATTTAATACGGAAATCAATTATCAAAATGTTCCCGAGAAGTTTTAGAATTTCGAACTCAAGTAAGAGATATTTGAAAAGGAACACATCATCTCGGGGATTTTTAAAGCAGAAATTCTTTTGGACCTCGAGTCCCAATTTACAAAACCTTTTCGTAAACATTAGGGCCTTAGCCCGATTCTCGTTTCAAAGCATACTAAATAATATATCATTATGAGTCCGAGATCCATATTTAAAATGTTACCCGAACAATCACTGCTACACGATCATTGTTCGTACACATCATGTACCGAACTCCGGAGGCCTCGATGGACCTTACCCGGACCACACACACTGTTCGTACACATCATGTACCGAACTCCAGAGGCCTCAACGGACCCTACCCGGTCACAACATCGTTCGTACACATCATGTACCGAACTCCAGAGGCCTCGTCAGACCCTACCTGGATCACACACCTTGTCCGTACACGTCATGTACCGGACTCCAGAGGCTTCGTCAGACCCTACCTGGATCACACACTTTGTTCGTACACATCATGTACCGAACTCCAGAGGCCTCGTCAGACCCTACCTGGAACACACACACATCGGCACGACACAATTCATAATCATTAAATGTCAAGCCATTCCACATTACACCGAAATGTACAATCAAGTATGTAAACCAAAACAACACAAACATCATGATCATCACAACGACTCTTAACCAACATAACACACATTCGGTACACAATACATTGAACAAACACGTGTACAACCATCTCATATGTACATTGCAATCCTGCACAAATGGTACAACGCCTAACACGTATACCAATATATCACTATTATCACAAAGCCTTCAAATTTCGGAAAACACAACCAACTCAAACGGAGCATATTTACGGAGGCAAGCAAAATCGTCATACATATCATACGTAATTACTATTCACAAGATACAAGTCGTATAATAAGATACTTGCCTTGAATTATTGACGACGCAACGAACGGAAAGGAAAGTCACCGACGAACGCTAGGAACCAACGAAACCGAACCTAACGATTCGAAGAATACAATCACAACCATTTCTAAATGAATACGGAATTGGAATACACCCGAAAACCCGCCTACGATTCATGTATATTGGCATATAAACAACAACGAGGGCGGACCACAACCAAACCCTCTCGATTCCGTAAAAATCACGAAATATACCATGAATCCGTAGGGAAACTAAGAATACCAACAAGATTAATCATATTCATCATGAATTAATCGACAAAACGGAACGAATCGGACAAAAACGCGAAAACCCCCAAATCTACCCAAAAGTAGGGTTCTAAAGATCTAACCTTGATTATTTGGATCGAAGGATGTTATAGGATGATTGATCGGTGATATAAACCGAGAAACTTCATGGATTTGTTGTCCAACAACATGGTTTCGTCTCCTCCAAAACCTGACCTCGGACCAAGAGAAATGAAATGAAAAATGACCGAAAAAGTCGATGTCATCATTTATATCTTGGGCCGGAACTAGCGTGCGCTAGCCTTCCCGGCCTAGCGTGCGCTATCGGCCAAGATCGGCCGAGCACTCTCGCCATGGCCCGCATGACCCGGCACCACCGACCACCCCGCCGACCATGACTCGACCGCCCGACTCCCGCTAGCGTGCGCTACGACCGAAGCTGCGCGCTAGCCGATCCGTCGAAGAGCCACCGGACTAACAAACTCATCCGTAACGTACGCTAGTCGGCCGACGCGGCGCTACACTGTCGGTTAGCGTGCGCCACGACCGACAGAAGCATGCGCTACCCGCCGATCTGGACCGAGTCCGAACCTCGTAATCCCTCTACCCGGGCCCGATAGCGTCTGGCCGACTCGGCAACGGCGCTACATCGCCGAGCTAGCGCAAGGCAGCTGCCCCGATCAGCGTGCTCTACGCCGGTTCTGCCGTGCTCGGCCGGTGCTCAAGACTTCCGACAGCCGCACCGGTCCGGCCAATGCTCGGCCGCCACGACCCGACACCTCGATTTTCAAAACGCACTAACGGACACACGGCGAAAAGTTCGCGGACGACATCAACGACTCGAAATGAAAACGTAATACCATAATTAATCATACGCGACCAAGAAACGGGTCGAGACAACAATTACAGATACGGATACCCGTAACTTTCAAGAAATTACAAAATGGCCCAAAACGCCCGGAAATCACGATACGTGATCGAATAACCAAACCGAAGTTCACAACACGTCTAACAAAGTTAAACGGACTTGCGGGAAACTCGAAACAGCAGTTTCGGATGAGATTCGCAAGAATCGTACTCAAATGCGGAAAAGTCGCTAACAAGCACGGAACTCAACAAAACAACACCGAAACGAACTCGGATGACAAAAAGTGTGGAATTAATCATTCTCAGAATGACGAAACGGTCATGAGAGAGAGCCAAAACGGACTACTAAAAAAAAGAAATTTACCAAAAATCGAAAATTGCGGATATTACATTCTACCCTCCTTAAAAGAAGTTTCGTCCCGAAACTTAAAATAAGTAGGGAGAAGCAATATCCCATGCCAGGAAAACTCGACGAGATACACAAAAACCGAAGACTCGCGCCCGACGGCGAAATGCTGCAAGAAACGCAAAGAGACATACGGCGTGAAAATACGCTCTAGGGCGACTAACACAACGTCACCGGTAGAGACATAATAAAATCAACGAGTGACAAGCGTCATTAAACGGATAATACAATCGAGTCAATTATCCGAACAATCACAAAACACAACGAACGAAAATCAATATGATTGACCAACCCAACGGTTCATCAATCAAAATGCGAGCCAAACGCTGAACAAATACGAAATTCCACCGCCTAAAGATTGGAAGATCGAAAACGAGACTAATTTCCCGAACTTAAGGGAATTACGAAGGAGCCTGAACGCTCAACAATCACGAAACGAGAACAAAAACTGAACAAACAAACGATTGAGACAACAAAAATCGAACAATAATGTCCGAAACACGTAGGATAATAAAATTCAAACAACAACTCCCAGGATGACCTGGTGAGAACAGCAAGACGTGCATTCCCATAAGATCCACAGGAAAGGGAATAGCGATTGAAAAGCCACAACGACAAACGAGTTATTCCGAAACAATACCACCCTCGTTCGATCAACAAAAGCAAGGGATAGGGAAAGTTCAGAAATGTTAACGAGCGTAAACGAGTTGATAGAGCCAAAAATACAGAAGTTCAAAATCCTATCCACTTTGAATAAAAGAACTATTAGAACCAAAAGCTGTTACTCCCGAACAAGGTTCACAATAGTCGAACCGAATTCGGAAAAGTTAGAGCGATAACCAGATCGACTCAAAACCAGATTACAGCTCGTTCGAATGATGAAACCAAGGTACAGAACAAGTTCAGAAGGTATCAATGAACACGAGCGAATCGATAGACTGGAGAAAGAGAAGATATAGAAGTCAAAATAGTACGGGTATTACCTTTGACCTCGCCCCCGAAACTCACAACAATGGAACCAAGGTAACAATATAACAAGCAACCGACACAACGCGGAACAATCACCAATGCACACAATCATACCAACCCGATCTCTAACAGCTCGCATATATGCGATAACGCATAAACCGCTACGAGGCGACAACATCCAATACCAATATCACACCCCTCACAGAGGCTACCACGACAACTGTGTGGCGAACGACTCAACGCTCACACCACCAATTCAACAACAACTCGGGGGTTAACACCCTAACGAGAGCACGAACATCACACATATATTCCCGGACCACAAATAGGAATGATAGGTTTTGAAAACGAAAACCATCTTTTGAAAATAACTTGCAAGCACCAGTTGATCTTGAGTATCATATATCAAAAAGTAGTACAAACATCGTCATCGAGACTTTAAAAAAAAATCATCTTGCGCTTAATAAAAAAAATGAAGACACCTTTCGTTAAATTAAAACTTTTCAGCTATATTCGACCTTCGGGTCTAAGCGAATGCGTTTCTAAATCATTAGAAATATCTCAAAATATTTTGATCCTCAAGGTAGAATAATTTTGAAACATAGCATGGCACTAGTAGGCATCTTGAGAGCACTGTGAGAAAATAATTCATTTTAAAAGTACGTCTCGAGGTTTATTTTCTAAGATACTCAAGGTTTTTTAGAAGTACAATAGGCCAAAATGCCCAAAATTCGCACGTATCAACATTCACTTAAACACATCATATCACACGCATCACATCGCTCAAAATCACGACAGTGATATACAATCCTTAGGATATGTTTAACAACATCGTTAAAACAACAATCGGTTTATCAAAACTGGATGGAAAACGATATCAAGAACAAAACTCCAAAAAGTCAACTCTAGGGATTCAAGAAAATACCTAGATTCGGCGAAGAACAATGGATTAGATGATGTTAAAAATCATCTAGGATACTCCAAAACACCTTTGGATGGAAGAAAAATCAGCCCAGATGCGAAACCGAGTCGCTACGTCTCAAACTCATGGAGGAAGAAGAAGAAATGAAGAAAATGCAACTTAGAGGTGGTGTCCAAAGATTTATCTCGACACAATTAGCGTGCGCTAATCATTAAGGTTAGCGCGCTATCGCGGCATCAAACAAAACTCGACCAAAAATACACCGTTAGCGCGCTAACCCCAAGTGTTAGCGTGCGCTAACGAGAACTTCGAACCAGTCGGTAGCTCTGGGATCGCCTGAACTACCAGGTAGCGTGCGCTATCCTCCCCTTAGCGTGCTACCAACGCACTCTTGCGCGCGCTAGCCGCAAAGCGTAGCGTGCGCTAACGACCCACAGAGACAACAACAGAACATATCAGAAAAATTACAACATTCCAAAAACAGTCGAATTTAAAACCACATACTCAAATGGCAACCAGGGTCGCCAATTCAATCAAAAGCATCTCGTGGTATCAAGTTTAAGCACACAGCAAAATCATTCATCGGAGTTTCTCACAAACTCTACCGTCGGTACCTTTTCGAAACCCATCAAGGTTTACAACTTTCACAACATACCACCCCACCCGGTGGTTCAAAGATAAAACAATAACGTGTACAGTTCTATACACATACTATGTGCCACGAATATTAAACACAACTATATTACACAATACTAGGTAAATAAAATTATGCACCGCAATTAACTAACTAAGATAAAAATCGAGATACACATGTATTACGCATAAAAGAGGAGACTTACATCCACAGGTCGCACAGAGGTGACGGTCGCCCACGATACTAATCTCGTCCGACAACATAACCGACACGTTGTGACTACGCACAACTCAACTTGTCACCTAACGACTCGAACGACAAGACAACACATTACTCGACAAATCACGACTTGACTCGACCCGACAGCCTAGGTTTCCGCAACCTAAGCTCTGATACCATAAATGTAACACCCCCAAAACCGTATGGGAATATTACACGCCGTAAACCCTTTCCGCAAGGATCTATTAGGCTAAACGTCCATAAACAACCAAATGCTTGCCCGGCCAGGGTCAAACAACATAATAATACAGACCGTTAAGGTCACTTACACATAAACACACAGACCGATGAGGTCACACAACTCTATCAACAGGACTGACTAACAACATTACCCACGCAGGGGTCGAAATACGATACATCGGAAGACTGAAATCAACTCTGACAACACAACAAAAATCAAACAACTCTCGACTCATGATTAGTATCGCAGCTCGTCATCCTCTTGTGCCAATCCTGTGAGTGCTCCCCTGAATCTGCATGTACCTGGACGCAAAACAGACATCCACCCCCCGAATACTCGGGGGTTAGTAAAACTCCACTGTTTTACTAGTGCAAGTATCAAACCATACGAAATGTAACAAGCAAATAGCAACTACGAATTTAATACGGAAATCAATTATCAAAATGTTCCCGAGAAGTTTTAGAATTTCGAACTCAAGTAAGAGATATTTGAAAAGGAACACATCATCTCGGGGATTTTTAAAGCAGAAATTCTTTTGGACCTCGAGTCCCAATTTACAAAACCTTTTCGTAAACATTAGGGCCTTAGCCCGATTCTCGTTTCAAAGCATACTAAATAATATATCATTATGAGTCCGAGATGCATATTTAAAATGTTACCCGAACAATCACTACTACACGATCATTGTTCGTACACATCATGTACCGAACTCCGGAGGCCTCGATGGACCTTACCCGGACCACACACACTGTTCGTACACATCATGTACCGAACTCCAGAGGCCTCAACGGACCCTACCCGGTCACAACATCGTTTGTACACATCATGTACCGAACTCCAGAGGCCTCGTCAGACCCTACCTGGATCACACACCTTGTCCGTACACGTCATGTACCGGACTCCAGAGCCTCGTCAGACCCTACCTGGATCACACACTTTGTTCGTACACATCATGTACCGAACTCCAGAGGCCTCGTCAGACCCTACCTGGAACACACACACATCGACACGACACAATTCATAATCATTAAATGTCAAGCCATTCCACATTACACCGAAATGTACAATCAAGTATGTAAACCAAAACAACACAAACATCATGATCATCACAACGACTCTTAACCAACACAACACACATTCGGTACACAATACATTGAACAAACACGTGTACAACCATCTCATATGTACATCGCAATCCTGCACAAATGGTACAACGCCTAACACGTATACCAATATATCACTATTATCACAAAGCCTTCAAATTTCGGAAAACACAACCAACTCAAACGGAGCATATTTACGGAGGCAAGCAAAATCGTCATACATATCATACGTAATTACTATTCACAAGATACAAGTCGTATAATAAGATACTTGCCTTGAATTATTGACGACGCAACGAACGGAAAGGAAAGTCACCGACGAACGCTAGGAACCAACAAAACCGAACCTAACGATTCGAAGAATACAATCACAACCATTTCTAAATGAATATGGAATTGGAATACACCCGAAAACCCGCCTACGATGTAACACCCCCAGGATATCCGAGGTATATTACAGCGCCGTGAATCCCTATATGGGATCCACCAGGCTGAACAGCATCATACACAACGACCCACAGAAACGATAAAATAACACCACGTCATAAAGACGCAAAACAGGACAATCCACCCGGTTCAACCGGTCAATATAACATCATCATCCAACACAACATAATAGGCAACAATACAATTCAAACGAACAAGAACCCCTTAAGTACTCGAGTACAACTATTAGTTCAAAACCACAAAAGACAAAAAGGTAAAAGACACTAAAACATCACTCGTGCACCATCATCACGCACGGCCGTCATCCGTGTATCTTGGTCCAGCCGCTCATTGCCTCGATGAACTGACTGAAATTCATAAAACGAATTTCCCCAAAACGGGTCCCAGAGGGGTTAGCAATTACGCTAGTACAAGTAACGGATGAACGACTTACATCTTACACATATAGTAATGCATGCAATTCAAGAAATCATAGTTTCCAAAACGCTCATTTCGGAGATGCCAATGATCAAACCACATTCGTAAAAATGCACCACAATTAACCGCGGACCCACGGCTTCGTGGATCCTGCCGAGACCCCGTCGGATCTAACCCACAGTGGTTAAAAGCAAGCTCGCGGTCCACGGCTTCGTGGAACCCTACCGAGACCCGTCGAGTCTAACCCGTAGTGAGCATACACACACACACAATTTCTCATACAAAACTACTATGTCAAGATTGTAAGTTCATAAGGATACTTGCCTTGATTAAATAGACGATGACACGAGCGGAACGGAAGGATCAAGCACAACCACAAGGAACCGACGAGAATGAACCTAACGATTCGAATAGCACAATCATAACCACTTCTAAACGATTATGGAAATGGAATACACCGGAAACCCGCCTACGATTCATGTATATTCGTACCAAAAATAACAACGAGGGCGGACCACAACCAAACCCTCTCGATTCCGTAAAAATCCACAAAATATCCATGAATCCGTAGGGAAACTAAAGATACTAACAATATCAATCGTATACATCATGAATCCACCAACAAAACGGAACGAATCGGAAGAAAAACCCAAAACCCCCAAATTAATCGAAATAGGGTTTTAGAACATTACCTTAGGAGATTCAAGTACCAAGATCCGTAGAACGCGCGTTAGATTGATTATCCGAGCCTCACTACCGAAAAGAAATGATGAAGAGCGTCCCCCGGATGAAGAACTCTCCCCTCTATACCCTCTCTCTCGCTACTCGCGATGCAGATGACAAATGGGGAAAAGCCGGCCGATTTCGTCTAATAAAGACGAATCCGCACACCGATCGTGTGCAGCGCACACCAAAGTGTGCCGCGGCATAGGCCAAGAAAATACTCCTGTGTTTTCGCGTTGCCGCGGCACGGCTGCGTGCCGCGCACACGGCATACTGGGTTTTGGTCGCGGAAGACACACGAGTGTGCCGCGGCACCGGACAGTGTGCCGCAGATCGCTCGCGCCGTGCCGCGGCACGGATGGGTGTGCCGCGGCACAGCATGATTGCTCGACCAACATTTGGAGAAATTTGGGTGCCGCGGCGCACGCACCTTGTGCCGCGGCCCACATCCCATTTTGGTTCCCAAAATGATAAAAATGATCCGGAAAGAGAATAAAACGATAGGAATCCATATTTAGGGACTAATAACACGAAACGGATCCACAAAGAATCAAACGGCGGTTCCGCATCACAATAACGAGAATACAGTTCAACAGTTTGACAGGAAGGACACGCTGAAAAGTACACGAGGGTCACCACGATCGAGAAATACACCAAAAACGAAAATACAAGGGAAAGAAAAATACGGATATTACATTCTACCCCTCTAAAAATAAGTTTCGTCCCGAAACTTAAGAAACAAACAACTCTGGGTACCTAGCACGCATGCTATCCTCGGTTTCCCAAGTTGCTTCCTCGACACCGTGTCTCGACCACTGCACCTTGACCAAAGGTATGGTCCTATGCCTCAATCGTTTCTCACGATGCTCCAAAATCTTCAAGGGACGCTCCTCGAAAGTAATATCTTCAGCAATATCAATCTCGCCATAATCGATGACGTGATTAGGATCCGGAACATATTTCCTCAACTGGGAAACATGAAAAATGCTATGAACATGACTCAAGGCTGGAGGTAACGCCAACCGGTACGCTAATTCACCGACTCGCTCGAGAATCTCAAAGGGTCCAATAAATCTCGGACTCAGCTTCCCTTTCTTCCCGAAACGAAAAACTCCCTTCGTCGGCGACACCTTTAGCAAAACGTGGTCTCCCACCTCGAATTCCAAGGGTCGACGACGGACGTCGGCATATGACTTCTGTCGACTCTGGGCAGTCAACATCCGTTCTCGAATTAACTCTATCTTCCGCCTCGTCTCTAAAACGACATCCGGCTCGGTCCCGACCAAATCGGACGCCTCATTCCAACAGATCGGTGATCGACATCGCCGTCCGTAAAGTGCCTCATACGGTGCCATCCGAATCGACGCGTGCCAACTGTTGTTGTACGTGAATTCGATCAGCGGCAAATGTTCCTCCCAGTCACTACTCCAATCGAGAGCACAGGCACGCAACAAGTCCTCGAACGTCTGGATAGTGCGTTCCGATTGTCCATCTGACTGGGGATGAAAAGAGGTACTCAAATGCAACCGGGTACCTAACGCCTTATGCACCGCCTGCCAGAAGTGTGATACAAAACGGCCGTCACGATCCGAAACAATAGACTTCGGAGTACCGTGAAGTCTCACGATTTGCGCAATAAACACACGAGCTAACTTCTCCGGGCCCCAAGTGTCCTTGATGCCCAGAAAATGTGCCGACTTGGTCAGGCGATCAACAATCACCCATACCATATTCATGCCCGACCTCGATCTCGGCAAACTCGTAACGAAATCCATCGATATATCTTCCCATTTCCATTAGGAGCGAAGTGACTGCAATAACCCAGCCGGTCTCTGATGCTCGATTTTGACCTGCTGACAAGTCAAACATCTCGCTACAAACTGTGCGACCTCATCCTTCATATCATTCCACCAGAAATTTCTCCTCAGGTCCTTGTACATCTTACTCGTACCAGGATGAACGGAATAAGGTGTAGCATGGGCCTCCCGTAAAATATTCTGTCTCAATTCTGGGTCGTTCGGCACACAAAGCCGACTCTGGAATCTCAAAACACCATCCTCGTGAATCACAAATCCAGGAGACTTTCCCTTAAGAACGTTCTCTCGGATTTGAGTAATCATCGGATCCTCTAACTGCTTCAGCTTAATTTCATCGATCAAAGACGACGAAACCTCTAAAGCACAAAGTTGCCCGACGGCTCCCGGCAACGAGACCTCAACATCTAACTCGATCAAAGCCCTCCGAAGCTCAGACCGAGATGTAAGGATCTCAAGCGTTCGCAACGCAACTGGTTTCCAACTCAAGGCGTCGGCCACGACGTTCGCCTTGCCCGGATGATAAAGGATTTCGAGGTCATAATCCTTAATCAACTCCAACCACCTCCTCTGCCTCATATTCAATTCTCGCTGGGTAAATATGTATTTCAGACTCTTATGATCAGTAAAAATCTGACATGTGGAGCCGAAAAGATAGTGACGCCAAATCTTGAGCGCAAAAACGACTGCCGCTAACTCCAAATCATGAGTAGGGTAGTTCAATTCATACGGCCTCAATTGTCTCGACGCATAGGCAATGGTCTTGCCGTGCTGCATCAATACGCACCCAAGACCCTGGCCCGAAGCATCGCTATAAACGGCAAAACCTTCGTTACCACATGGCAACGCCAAAACCGGGGCTGAAGTCAAACGCTAATTCAGATCCTCAAAACTCGGCGCCTCTCGTCATTCCAGACGAACCTCTCGATTTCGGAGCAAGCTGCGTAAGTGGCGAGCCGCCCGAGAAACCTCGACGAACCTACGGTAGTAGCCGCCTAAACCCAAGAAACTACGAGCTCCTTCACATTCTTGGGCGGTGCCCAATCCAACACGGCCTCAATCTTCTGCGATCCACACGAACCCCCTACCGAAATCACGTGACCTAAAAACATCACTTCTTTCGGCGAACTCACATTTCGAGAACTTTGCATAGAGTTGCTCGGTCCTTAAAATGTCTAATACTATCCGCAAATGATGGGCATGCTCTTCCTCGTTCCTCGAATAAATAAGAATATCGTCAATAAAGACGACGACACACTTATCCAAATACTCGATAAAAATTTTGTTCATCAACTGCATGAACACCGCCGGCGCATTAGTTAACCCGAAAGGCATAACTACAAACTCATAATGTCCGTATCTCGACCGAAAAGCTGTCTTCGGCACATCGGACTCTCTCACCCGGAGCTGATAGTATCCCGATTTCAAATCAATTTTCGAGAATACCGCAGCTCCCTGCAACTGATCGAACAAGTCATCAATTCTCGGCAAAGGATACTTGTTCTTGATGGTCACCTTGTTTAGTTCGCGATAGTCGATACACAAACGTAGTGAACCATCCTTCTTTCGCACAAACAGGACCGGTGCGCCCCAAGGCGAGGCACTCGGTCGAACATACCCCGATTCAAGAAGCTCACTCAACTGCTTCTTCAACTCGGACATCTCTGAAGGTGCCATGCGATAGGGTGCCTTCGAAATAGGAGCCGCACCCGGCTCTAACTCTATAGTGAACTCGACCTCTCGATCCGGTGGCAATCCCGGTAACTCGTCAGGAAAAACATCGGGAAATTCATTAACGATTGGAATCGACGAAAGCTCGACTCCACCACTCTCCGCCTTCAAGGCATAGCACCAATAACCAATACATCCCTTTCGCAGGAGTTTCATCGCCTTCAAGGCGTTAATAACGAGTTTCTGGTTCCCCCTCTTTCGCCCGGCGAAAGAGTGCTCGGTGCCATCATCGGCCAACATGGTGATGATTCTCGTGCGGTAGTTCATGATTGCACCATGCCGCTCGAGCCAATCATCACCAAGAATCAAATCCTCACCCTCTATACTCACAATAATAAGATTAGAGGGCCAAGTCCTCTCACAAATAAGCACAGAACAGTCTCGAACCTCCTGATCACCAACGATCCCATCACCGCTAGGAAGCTTAACGATGAAGGGTTCACAAGGCGTCAAACGATCGAGATTCAAACGGCGCACACAATCCAGAGATATGAACGAATGCGTAGCACCGGAATCGAAAAGCACACTGACAGGATGAGAAAGAATATAAACGGTACCTGTCGCTATGGTAGCCGCTGGATCATCGGCTCTCCGCATCTCATAGACACGCGGGTGGGCGGAGCCGACACCGAAGCTCCTCTAGAGGGCTGACCGACCTCTCCCGACTAGCACTCGGCGGAGATTGAGGGGCAAACGATCTCGATTCACACTTGGTTCCCTAGGCGCTGAAATCGAAGCCCGGGCACCAAGGATTTTCTCCCTCTCGGCACGAGCGGCTTTGTGACCCGATCGCCACACTGATTACACGTCGAAAGGGTTCGGACAAACACGACCGATGTGGCCCGTACGACCACAATTGAAACACTTCACATCACGAAAAGGAGCACCGGTAGTTCCACGAGGACCCCAGTGAACGAGCTGGACCACCGCCGGCGGGGAAGTTAGCAGATTGGGATCTCTGTGACCCCCACTCTTGTGGCCCGAAAAGTTCCCGGCGGACTTACGCTTACTCTCGCGGGCCGCCTCACTCGCCGTCACCGACATATCATAAGCAAGGGCCCTACTCGATAATCCTTCAATGTAGTGCATACGAGCCCCGACATATAGTCCCGAAGCGGCAACTTCATCCGCTGGAGAAATGGAAAATCTTGTCACTCTCCTCGACAACTTGGGTCTTCACATAACCCAACTCTTTGTTAAAATCAGCAATAGCTTGAGCTACGGGGATATCCCGTGGTTGAGCATCATAAAAGCATGTACCCGAGCCTCGTCCGATCGCCACGGCAATATTGATCTCCATCAACTCTTGAAACTCACCCACGTAGAAAGATGGTCTTTGGGCCCAACGGCCTCCCACCACCCGTAGGCCCCCAAAGGAGAAACTATTGAGCAATAGGACTTTACGGTCCTCGGGACGATTAGTGGCAACGAAGACCTTAGACATCTCCTTGATCCACCCTTCACCCAATCGGGTCCGAAGCTCCCGAAACGAGGAGGATGCATCTTGATGACATCTTGGAGCCAACGGTCCGCTCCGCCCGATTAGCATGGGCTTGATCCGGTTCTCGAACCGCTGAGCTATTGCCGCCATTTGGTTCACCATCTGTTGCATAACGGCCGCAATACTGAGATCGCACGCCTCGAGAAGAAGCATGGCTATGACGGTCGCCAGATCGCGGCCTCGAAGACTGTGACGTGGCCGCCCCACCGGCTGCCCCACGTCCCCGGCCGCGTCCACGACCACGACCGCGACCACGACCTCTTCCAGCATCCATACTGGAGTTAAATAAGTAGCAAAAGCCATACGAGGATCAGTACAAGAAAAGAACAGTTACAAATCGAGAATCAAGGGTACGATACAAGGAATTAATGAACAGAGGAAGGAAAACTTACGGTCACTGGTAGTACCGGAATCATGGCAGCGTGACGATGATGTGCAAAACCAAACACCACAAGACCCAATAAACCGACAAGCCTAGGTATCCATAAACCTAGAGCTCTGATACCATTTTCTGTAACACCCCCAGGATATCCGAGGTATATTACAGCGCCGTGAATCCCTATATGGGATCCACCAGGCTGAACAGCATCATACACAACGACCCACAGAAACGATAAAATAACACCACGTTATAAAGACGCAAAACAGGACAATCCACCCGGTTCAACCGGTCAATATAACATCATCATCCAACATAACATAATAGGCAACAATACAATTCAAACGAACAAGAACCCCTTAAGTACTCGAGTACAACTATTAGTTCAAAACCACAAAAGACAAAAAGGTAAAAGACACTAAAACATCACTCGTGCACCATCATCACGCACGGCCGTCATCCGTGTCTTGGTCCAAAGACCCGCTCGTCTCGATGAACGACCAAATTCATAAAACGAATTTCCCAAAACGGGTCCCGGAGGGGTTAGCAATTACGCTAGTACAAGTAACCAGATGAACGACTTACATCTTACACATATAGTAATGCATGCAATTCAAGAAATCATAGTTTCCAAAACGCTCATTTCCGGAGATGCCAATGATCAAACCACATTCGTAAAAATGCACCACAATTAACCGCGGACCCACGCCTTCGTGATCCCTGCCGAGACCCCGTCGGATCTAACCCACAGTGGTTAAAAGCAAGCTCGCGGTCCACGGCCTTCGTGGAACCCTACCGAGACCCCGGCCGAGTCTAACCCGTAGTGAGCATACACACACACACAATTTCTCATACAAAACTACTATGTCAAGATTGTAAGTTCATAAGGATACTTGCCTTGATTAAATAGACGATGACACGAGCGGAACGGAAGGATCAAGCACAACCACAAGGAACCGACGAGAATGAACCTAATGATTCGAATAGCACAATCATAACCACTTCTAAACGATTATGGAAATGGAATACACCCGGAAACCCGCCTACGATTCATGTATATTCGTACCAAAAATAACAACGAGGGCGGACCACAACCAAACCCTCTCGATTCCGTAAAAATCCACAAAATATCCATGAATCCGTAGGGAAACTAAAGATACTAACAATATCAATCGTATACATCATGAATCCACCAACAAAACGGAACGAATCTGAAGAAAAACCCAAAACCCCCAAATTAATCGAAATAGGGTTTTAGAACATTACCTTAGGAGATTCAAGTACCAAGATCCGTAGAACGCGCGTTAGATTGATTATCCGAGCCTCACTACCGAAAAGAAATGATGAAGATCGTCCCCCGGATGAATAACTCTCCCCTCTATACCTCTCTCTCGCTACTCGCGATGCGATGACAAATGGGGAAAAGCCGCCGATTTCGTCTAATAAAGACGAATCCGCACACCGACAAAGTGTGCCGCATGTGCCAAGAAAATACTCCTGTGTTTTCGCGTTGTGCCGCGGCACGGCTGCGTGCCGCACCGACAGTGTGCCGCGATCGCTCGGCGCCGTGCCGCGGCACGGATGGGTGTGCCGCGCACACAGCATGATTGCTCGACCAACATTTGGAGAAATTTGGGTGCCGCGCGCACGCACCTTGTGCCAAGCCCACATCCCATTTTGGTTCCCAAAATGATAAAAATGATCCTAAAGAGAATAAAACGATAGGAATCCATATTTAGGGACTAATAACACGAAACGGATCCACAAAGAACCTAAACGGCGGTTCCGCATCACAATAACGAGAATACAGTTCAACAGTTTGACAGGAAGGACACGCTGAAAAGTACACGAGGGTCACCACGATCGAGAAATACACCAAAAACGAAAATACAAGGGAAAGAAAAATACGGATATTACATACGATTCATGTATATTCGCATATAAACAACAACGAGGGCGGACCACAACCAAACCCTCTCGATTCCGTAAAAATCACGAAATATACCATGAATCCGTAGGGAAACTAAGAATACCAACAAGATTAATCATATTCATCATGAATTAATCGACAAAACGGAACGAATCGGACAAAAACGCGAAAACCCCCAAATCTACCCAAAAGTATGGTTCTAAAGATCTAACCTTGATTCGCTGGATCGAAGGATGTTATAGGATGATTGATCGGTGATATAAACTCATAAACTTCATGGATTTGTTGTCCAACAACATGGTTTCATCTCCTCCAAAACCCCAGCCTCGGACCGAAGAGAAATGAAATGAAAAATGACTGAAAAAGTCATTGTCTCATCATTTATATCTCGGGCCGGAACTAGCGTGCGCTAGCCTTCCTACTAGCGTGCGCTATCACCAAGATCGGCCGAGCACTCTCGGCCATGGCCCGCATGACCCGGCACCACCGACCACCCCGCCGACCATGACTCGACCGCCGACTCCCGCTAGCGTGCGCTACGGCAAGGCTCGCGCGCTAGCCGATCTGTCCGGTAGCCACTGGACTAACAAACTCATCCCGTAACGCACGCTAGTCGGCCGGCGGCGTGCGCTACCCCTGCCGATTAGCGTGCGCCACGACCGGCGATGGCGTGCGCTACTGCCGATCTCGACCGAGTCGAACCTCGTAATCCCTCTCGCCCGGGCCCGATACAGACTGGCCGACTCGACAGCAGGCGCTACATCGCTGAAGCTAGCCTTGGCCGTCCGGCCGTGGCGTGCGCTACGCGGTTCTGCCGTGCTCGCCGCTGCCTAGCACTTCCGACAGCCGCACCGGTCCGGCCACCGCCACCGCCACGACCCGACACCTCGATTTCCGAAAACGCACGGAACGGACACGACGAAAAGTTCGCGGACGACATCAACGACTCGAAATGAAAACGTAATACCATAATTAATCATACGCGACCAAGAAACGGGTTGAGACAACAATTACAGATACGGATACCCGTAACTTTCAAGAAATTACAAAATGGCCCAAAACGCCCGGAAATCACGATACGTGATCGAATAACCAAACCGAAGTTCACAACACGTCTAACAAAGTTAAACGGACTTGCGGGAAACTCGAAACAGCAGTTTCGGTCGAGATTTGCAAGAATCGTACTCAAGTGCGGAAAAGTCGCTAACAAGCACGGAACTCAACAAAACAACACTGAAACGAACTCGGATGACAAAAAGTGTAGAATTAATCATTCTCAGAATGACGAAACGGTCATGAGCGATCCGTCAAAACGGACTCCGGCCGAAAAAAGAAATTTACCAAAAATCGAAAATTGCGGATATTACATTAATATCCATCCGTAGCGCACGCTAACGGGCTGGTTGACAGAGGCAGTGAGGTTGTCAGGTTTTCTGGACTATCAAGTAGCGTACGCTAGTCTTCGGATAGCGCACGCTATAAGAGCTGCGTAGCGCACGCTAATCCATAGCGGTAGTGCGCTAAGACTCAAGCAGGGCAGAGGACAGTAGGTTCTGGACTCCAGTTTCTGAACACCATTTTTGGTTAGCGCACGCTAAGATAAGGCGATTAGCGCACGCTAACGGGGCCGGCAGAAGCCACTGGACTACCCGGTGACCTCGCTAGCGCACGCTAATAATCGAGGCGTAGCGTGCGCTAGACTGGGCGAGTATTGTAACACCCCCAAACCGTATGGGAATATTACACGCCGTAGACCCTTTCCACAAGGATCTACCAAGCTAAACATCCATAAACAACCAAATGCTTGCCCGGCCAGGGTCAAACAATATAATAATACCGACCGTAAGGTCACTTACACATAAACACACAGAACGATGAGGTCACACAACTCTATCAACAGAACTGACTAACAACATTACCCACACAGGGGTCAAAACACAATACAGCGGAAGACTGAATCAACTCTAATAATACAACCAAACTCTACCAACTCTCGACTCTTTGATTAGTATCGCAGCTTGTCATCCCCTTGTGCCAATCCTGTGACTGCTTCCCTGAACCTGCATGTACCTGGACGCAGAACAGATATCCACCCCCCGATTACTCGGGGGTTAGTAAAACTCCACTGTTTTACTAGTGCAAGTATAAAACAATACGAAATGCAACAAGTAAATAGCAGCTACGAATTTAATATGGAAATAAATTATCGAATGTTCCCGAGAAGTTTTATTAATTTTGAACTCAAGAAAGAGATATTTGAAAAGGAACACATCATCTCGGGGATTTTTAAAGCAGAAATTCCTTTGGACCTCGAGTCCCAATTTACAAAGCCTTTTCGAAAACATTAGGGCCTTAGCCCGATTCTCTTTTCAAAACACAATAGATGAGATATCATTATGGGTCCGAGACCCGTATTTAAAATGTTATCCAAACAATCACTGCCATACGACCGTTGTTCGTACACATCATGTACCGAACTCCGGAGGCCTCGACGGACCTTACCCGGACCACACACTCTGTTCGTACACATCATGTACCGAACTCCGGAGGCCTCGACGGACCTTACCCGTACCACACACTCTGTTCGTACACATCATGTACCGAACTCCGGAGGCCTCGACGGACCTTACCCGGACCACACACTCTGTTCGTACACATCATGTACCGAACTCCGGAGGCCTCGACGGACCCTACCCGGCCACAAACATCGTTCGTACACATCATGTACCGAACTCCAGAGGTCTCGTCAGACCCTACCTGGATCACACACCTTATTCGTACACATCATGTACCCAACTCCAGAGACCTCGTCAGACCCTACCTGGAACACACACACACACACACATCGACACGACACACCTCATAATCATCAAATATCAAGCCATTCCACATTGTACCGAAATGTATAATCAAGTATGTAAACCAAAACATTATCATAATCATCGCAACAACTCAACAATGACCAACCATACCCGGCACAAACTTAGATAATCAACACGACCAACACAATTTCACGACGTTAGCTAAGTGAGGGTATTGTCGCTACCATCAATCATTCATACTAATTAATTCTTACGAAGCATATTCACGAAAGTAAACCAAATTCATCACAACCATAACACGACGTACCTATTCACAAGACACAATTCGTATAGTAAAATACTTGCCTTAATAACCGCTACCGAATACTCCGAAGAACACGATTCGACCGGGAAGCTCGGACCCCGAAAAAGACAATGAACGGAAGGGTTCCGACTCGAGTTCTTCACAAGAATTTCGTCCCTAAGTCATGCCAATGATAAATCAATAATCGTACGATGGATAATAATCATACAACGCCCAATCCCCCCTCTAAGACCTTTTGTCGGACACCTTCAAGGCGCTGACTAAGAACTCGACTAAAACAACGAATCGAAACGATCCAACCATGGAATAACAAGGGAAATGATAGAATACATCTAAATAATCATCAATACATCACAAATCTAAGTTATTACGGTTAAATCGGACAAAACGAACAAAAACCCCCAATTCACCAAAAAGTAGGGTTTCAAGAATTTACCTTGGATTAATGATGAAGAACAATTGTTGGTGTTATTAATCCACACCAAGAACTTGAAGAATATGAAGTTCTCTGGGATTGATGATGCAAAAACGCCCAAAATCGCCCACAAGATCGCCCAAGAGGAGGAGGAATGAAGGAAGAGATGAAATGAGCATTCATCTCACAAAATCCGCACAAATAGGCTGTTCTGGGCTGTGTGCCGCGGCCTAGCCTAAGTGTGCCGCGGCTCACGGTACAGGCTGCTCGGCCAAAACTGGAAAATGAGTGTCTGAGCTATTTCGACCATAACCCTCTCGTCCGGACTCCGATTGACTCACTGTTTGAACCATTGGAAATCTAACTTGATGCTCTATAATATTGAAAAGAGTCAAAATCTTTGGAGTTTCCAAGAATTTATGGTGATTTTACAAAGTCGAACTAATACTTGGAAAAGTCATTTAATAACACTGAACTCAAGAAAACGACACCGAAACCCGAACCTAAATACGAATCGAAGATATGGTTACGAAGTACTCGCAAAGACGAATCTAAAAGCTAATAGAACACACGATTCCGACCACCCGAAGGCTCGAAATTCGACAACCGAAGTAATTACCCCAAACTTTGGGAAATTATGAAAACGGCCCAAAACGTCCGAAAATCACGATACGTGATCGAATAACCAAACCGAAGTTCACAACACGTCTAACAAAGTTAAACGGACTTACGGGAAACTCGAAACAATAATTTCGAATGAGATTCACAAGAATCGAACTCTAGTACGGAAAAGTCGTTAAGAAACACGAAACTCAACAAAAGAATACCGAAACGAACTCGGATAACAAAAAGTGCAGAATTAATCATTCTCAGAATGATGAGACGGTCCCAAGCGAGTCGTCGAAATGGACTTCCGCCGAAAAGAGAAAATTACCGGAAATCCGAAATTGTGGATATTACATTCGACCCTCCTTAAAATAAGTTTCGTCCCGAAACTTAAATCAAGTAGGGAGAAGCAATATCCCACCATAAAATCTCAACGAGATACACAAGAACCGAAAAAAAAAATCGCGCCCAACGGCGAAACGTTACAAGCAACGCGAAAGAACATACAGCGTGAAAACACGCCCCACGACAACCATAACAACGCCACCGGCAATGATTCAAAACAATAACGAGCAATTAACGATGCATCGCATGCACACATTTAATCAAAGAAACGCACGCGACAACAAGTCGCACCCGACCACAACGACTATGCGGTAGAAACAAATATAGTATTATGATAGAATTCACTCCGATTCTCGTCAACAAGAAAATGTCCGACGTCAAGACACAAACAATTCAAGATAACAAAAAACGAGAATACCGGACATTACATTCTATCCTATTAAAAATAAGTTTCGTCCCAAAACTTAAAATAAAACATCATGGTAGAATACAAACAAAACCAAAAAGTTCACGCAACAAATATCAATCTCTACACGAATAACAACACAAAGTACGACCCACAACTACATCACCGGACACCACTGGGTCCTCCAGAAGTAAGGCAGGACTCCGGTTCCCTATCATCTTGGCAACAATATCGCAGTACTGAACTCGATGCCCCTCGCGTCCACAATTATAACAAGTCACCGGCGGTTTCTTACAATGCGCGCGTTCATGGCCCATAACGTTACAGTTGAAACACCTAGGAGCATTACCAGAACTCAAAGACACCGGCTCGGGTCTTTTAGATTCTCTAGCTGACCGAGAAGGTTCCATACTCGACTGATACGAGGGTCGAGGTTTAGGAATCCCAATTCCCTCACTTCCCGATGCTTCATCGGAAATCTTCTGCTTCTTCGCTACCGATACAGACTCTGTAGACATGATAGTCATTTCAAATGCTAAGGCTCGATCTTGATAGTCCTTCAGCGTTGTACACATAAAAGGGTCCATACACTGCCGAACCTGAGGTTTCATACGCATATCAAAGTAACGAACCTTATCTGTCTCACTTCGCACTTGATCTCGAACGTAACAAAGTTGTCGATTGTAATCAACTATTGCTTGAGATATCGACACATCTCGGGGCGTAGCCGAGAAAAACTCGACAATTCTACGTTCCTTAACAGGCGGCGGACAATACTCGGCCTCCATAGCAGTATTGAATTCAGCCCAAGTAGCGGTACGATCACTAGGCGCTACGGCCTCCCACCAGTCTGTAGCTTCCCTGTCGAGCAGGTATTGAGCAATAGGCACTCTTCTCTCATCGGGACAAGCTATGGCATCAAATGTTCTTTCCAACTGGAAGAGCCAGTTCTCCCAACCTAACGAGTCCGAAGAACCTACAAAACGGGGCGGGTGCATTCTCAGCACACCTCGTAACCACATACTAGCTCCATTATCCTCATCTGGGATCCTATCCCGGTGCATGGTCTGATTCATATGTGTCAACTGGTCAACCACCTGACGAAGGATGGTGGCGGCGCCAATGTCAGCATTTTCCCCAGTTAATTGCATCTACTCACGCGATTGGTCATCTCGACCACCTGTCTGAGCTCATTGGCGCTTGACAACGAGCGAGTCGCCCTCTCATGCACCTGATTCCGACCTCTACCACGACCACGCTCTCGACCTCTACCTCTCAGCATACTAAACGGCCACCGATCAGAACAACAAAATAAATATCACATAATCAACATAGGGCAACAAACAGCAACACAATAAAGTATTCACTCCAAATCATCACACGAGTACTCAGACTAACACTGCAATAATAGACTTAAATTCATAAGTAACTCGCACGGTTACACCAACAGAGGTGCACGACTTTTACCAAAGTAAACACAGTCAAGACCACATACATGTCATTAAATTCAGGCACTTGTCACATTCTTTAAAAATAAAATTTTTCCCGAGGTATTTGTTCAAATGATAATATTTTTAAAATTGGTGAGTTCGAAAGATTTTGCAGAAATGAAATTTTGAAAACACTTTGATTAATACCTCGACCATTTAACCAAATCCATGGACCCATTATCAAAACTGCTCTGATTTGAAATCACTTGCACAACAATACGTTGAAATATTAAGTCCACTCTATAACCGATGTCAGCAAAATGACCTTATTAATATCTGCCAGCACACTAATCATTACCATAGATAAGCTATCATGTCCAGGATAACGTCATAGAATAATATAATTAAATTATACTATGCCGTCACAACACTCAAACACATAACATTTAAATTCCGAAAATTAGAGTCGTTTTGCAAAACATAATTTTCCAAAAATCCTTTCGATCGTAATAAAAATGACGGTAGTATTTTGCAATGTCCGAAGTATTTTAAAACACATTTTCCAAATACTGATTGATGGTGCTATTTGAAAATACATGACCAACTTGTCACAATTCAACCGATTTCAAAATCTACACAAACCGTTGTTTAACCGTACCATCAAGATATTTTAAAAAAAAAATTGATTTCCACAAAAATGCTCAAACCAGTAGAGTCTTTCAGGAAAAACGTTTTCAAACCTACCCACAGCGGGCATATTTACAACAATCCAAAATAGTCGAACTTAGAACCACGTGCACAAACGGCAAATGGGGTCACCAATTCAATCAAATGCATCTCATGAGCATCAAGTTAAACATACAACGAAACCATCTATCTGATTCTCTCACAAACTCTATCGTCGGTACCTTCTTTTCGGAACGATCAAAGTTTACAACTTTCACATTATACCACCCCACACGGTGGTTCAACGTCAAAACGTCAATACGTCCAGTTCAATACACATACAGTGTATCACAAGTATCAAATACAAACTCCATTACACAGCACCGTGCAAATAACATCATGCACCACAAATATCACACATATCATGAACACAGATATTATGTATAAAAGAGGAGACTTACGTCTACAGGCCGCACGGAGATGACGGTCGCCCACGATACTAATCTCATCCGACAACATAACCGACATGTTGTGACTACGCACAACTCAACTTGTCACCCGACATCTCGAATGACAAAACTACACAATACTCGACAAATCACGACTCGACTTGACCCGACAGCCTAGGTTTCCGCAACCTAAGCTCTGATACCATAAATGTAACACCCCCAAACCGTATGGGAATATTACACGCCGTAGACCCTTTCCACAAGGATCTACCAAGCTAAACATCCATAAACAACCAAATGCTTGCCCGGCCAGGGTCAAACAATATAATAATACCGACCGTAAGGTCACTTACACATAAACACACAGAACGATGAGGTCACACAACTCTATCAACAGAACTGACTAACAACATTACCCACACAGGGGTCAAAACACAATACAGCGGAAGACTGAATCAACTCTAATAATACAACCAAACTCTACCAACTCTCGACTCTTTGATTAGTATCGCAGCTTGTCATCCCCTTGTGCCAATCCTGTGACTGCTTCCCTGAACCTGCATGTACCTGGACGCAGAACAGATATCCACCACCCGATTACTCGGGGGTTAGTAAAACTCCACTGTTTTACTAGTGCAAGTATAAAACAATACGAAATGCAACAAGTAATAGCAGCTACGAATTTAATATAGAAATAAATTATCGAATGTTCCCGAGAAGTTTTATTAATTTTGAACTCAAGAAAGAGATATTTGAAAAGGAACACATCATCTCGGGGATTTTTAAAGCAGAAATTCCTTTGGACCTCGAGTCCCAATTTACAAAGCCTTTTCGAAAATATTAGGGCCTTAGCCCGATTCTCTTTTCAAAACACAATAGATGAGATATCATTATGGGTCCGAGACCCGTATTTAAAATGTTATCCAAACAATCACTGCCATACGACCGTTGTTCGTACACATCATGTACCGAACTCCGGAGGCCTCGACGGACCTTACCCGGACCACACACTCTGTTCGTACACATCATGTACCGAACTCCGGAGGCCTCGACGGACCTTACCCGTACCACACACTCTGTTCGTACACATCATGTACCGAACTCCGGAGGCCTCGACGGACCTTACCCGGACCACACACTCTGTTCGTACACATCATGTACCGAACTCCGGAGGCCTCGACGGACCCTACCCGGCCACAAACATTGTTCGTACACATCATGTACCGAACTCCAGAGGTCTCGTCAGACCCTACCTGGATCACACACCTTATTCGTACACATCATGTACCCAACTCCAGAGACCTCGTCAGACCCTACCTGGAACACACACACACACACATCGACACGACACACCTCATAATCATCAAATATCAAGCCATTCCACATTGTACCGAAATGTATAATCAAGTATGTAAACCAAAACATTATCATAATCATCGCAACAACTCAACAATGACCAACCTACCCGGCACAAACTTAGATAATCAACACGACCAACACAATTTCACGACGTTAGCTAAGTGAGGGTATTGTCGCTACCATCAATCATTCATACTAATTAATTCTTACGAAGCATATTCACGAAAGTAAACCAAATTCATCACAACCATAACACGACGTACCTATTCACAAGACACAATTCGTATAGTAAAATACTTGCCTTAATAACCGCTACCGAATACTCCGAAGAACACGATTCGACCGGGAAGCTCGGACCCCGAAAAAGACAATGAACGGAAGGGTTCCGACTCGAGTTCTTCACAAGAATTTCGTCCCTAAGTCATGCCAATGATAAATCAACAATCGTACGATGGATAATAATCATACAACGCCCAATCCCCCCTCTAAGACCTTTTGTCGGACACCTTCAAGGCGTTGACTAAGAACTCGACTAAAACAACGAATCGAAACGATCCAACCATGGAATAACAAGGGAAATGATAGAATACATCTAAATAATCATCAATACATCACAAATCTAAGTTATTACGGTTAAATCGGACAAAACGAACAAAAACCCCCAATTCACCAAAAAGTAGGGTTTCAAGAATTTACCTTGGATTAATGATGAAGAACAATTGTTGGTGTTATTAATCCACACCAAGAACTTGAAGAATATGAAGTTCTCTGGGATTGATGATGCAAAAACGCCCAAAATCGCCCACAAGATCGCCCAAGAGGAGGAGGAATGAAGGAAGAGATGAAATGAGCATTCATCTCACAAAATCCGCACAAATAGGCTGTTCTGGGCTGTGTGCCGCGGCCTAGCCTAAGTGTGCCGCGGCTCACGGTACAGGCTGCTCGGCCAAAACTGGAAAATGAGTGTCTGAGCTATTTCGACCATAACCCTCTCGTCCGGACTCCGATTGACTCACTGTTTGAACCATTGGAAATCTAACTTGATGCTCTATAATATTGAAAAGAGTCAAAATCTTTGGAGTTTCCAAGAATTTATGGTGATTTTACAAAGTCGAACTAATACTTGGAAAAGTCATTTAATAACACTGAACTCAAGAAAACGACACCGAAACCCGAACCTAAATACGAATCGAAGATATGGTTACGAAGTACTCGCAAAGACGAATCTAAAAGCTAATAGAACACATGATTCCGACCACCCGAAGGCTCGAAATTCGACAACCGAAGTAATTACCCCAAACTTTGGGAAATTACGAAAACGGCCCAAAACGTCCGAAAATCACGATACGTGATCGAATAACCAAACCGAAGTTCACAACACGTCTATCAAAGTTAAGCGGACTTACGGGAAACTCGAAACAATAATTTCAAATGAGATTCACAAGAATCGAACTCTAGTACGGAAAAGTCATTAAGAAACACGAAACTCAACAAAAGAATACCGAAACGAACTCGGATAACAAAAAGTGCAGAATTAATCATTCTCAGAATGATGAGACGGTCCCAAGCGAGTCGTCGAAATGGACTTCCGCCGAAAAGAGAAAATTACCGGAAATCCGAAATTGTGGATATTACAAGTATATATTGGACAGTTGACTTCCATTTCGTCATTTTTCATTCTCTTCACTCATTTTCAACGGGAGAAGCTCGGGAGAGGCGATTTTGGGCGTTTGGAAGCGATCTTTCTTCAGTTATCAACACCTTTAGTTGGAGAACAAGGATTTAACAACATCTAGTCCATTCTATCGTCCAAATCAAGGTAAAAATCCTTAGAACCCTAGTTTTTGGGAATTTTGGGGTTTTTCCTAGATTCGTCCGATTTATCCGTTTTGAAGCTTGAGAACCTTGAGATTATGATGTATCTATTCCGTATACATGCTTTTCCTACGATTTTGCGGATTGGTTTGTGCCGTGTTCTGACTTGTAAGGGCTTGGGTAATTTTCCAAACTCTAGTTATTTACCCTTGTATTTTCGTGAATCGTAAATGGGTTTCGGGAGTTTCTTCGTGAATTAGGAGCATGGATTATTGATTATCATATCCCTTACGAATCGTTTAGGTGCCGGAAGTGCGTTCTTGGACCTACCGAACCCATACTCTTTTCCGTTCAATTTCTCGATGTCTCAAAGGCAAGTATATATTTATGATTGTACGTTCTCGACTTTGAAAGTAAGATATATGAATGGCATGTTTATTTATATCCACTCTGGGGTGGGCCGACATGTCCCCTGAGGGTTTCGTATCCTTTGGTGCGATTCCACGGATAATTTGGGTTAAACACTCTGGGGCGGGCCGATGGGTCCCCTCAGGGTTCCGTAGCCTTTGGTGCGGCTCCATGGTTGATCATGTATGCATTGTTGTGATTCTATCAGATTTAGTTATTCTGGAATACTAGTCTTGAATTGATGAATTGACGGTTACCATTACTTTATTGTCGATGAGTATTGTGTTTCATACTTGATATACTTGCACTAGCTATTCGAAGGCTAACCCCTTTATGGGGGAAATACCTTTTATGTATTTCAGGTTCCAGGAGGGCGGATAGGCAGGTATCGGGTCGGTACGAAGATGATGGGAAAGCATGATACTGTGTTTTATCTCCAGTTATGTTTTGTGTTCCTCCATTCATTGTTGTTGTACTGGAATGGTTATTAAATACTCGAGTATTATTTGCTTTCGGTCTTTCTTAATATTCCGGCCTGTGTTGCCGAGGTCTTGAATTTGTAGTGTGATGTATTTGGATACATTGGACATGGTTTGAATACCCCTTGTATCGTCTTTCATTTCATTGTATTTGACCTTCTCGGTCAAGTTTTATAGTTCCGCGTATGATTAGTCTTGTAGGTCCCATGGTGGGGTTCACGGCACTGTAATATACCCTGAATAACTTGGGGGTGTTACCATAGGCTCGGGATCTGCTGTTTTTGCAGAAACTGTTTCTTCCATAGGGGTTGCGCCATGTGGGAGTGATTCAGCAATTGAAACGGAAGGAACATCTACAGTGACCGTTGTAGTCACTGTAGCCTCGGCCTTAGAAGACTTCTTTGTCTTCTTCTTATTCTCTACAGCATGAGGTGATCGGCTATCAGAGATACTTCTCTTCCTTTTCCTTTCCTCGGTTGAGATTCTCACAGTGACGTCCCTCGGGTCACTTGAGATCGGCATGCTTTGAGGTTTGGGTCTTTTAGCAATCAGGGGGGATTTGTTGAATGCGGTGGCCTTCATTCCACCAATGAATTTTTCGGGGCCAATATTATTGGCATCAGTAGATTGTTTTACTCCACAGTGAGTGAGGATATGATTACGGATGAGTCTGAATGATTTCTTTGCAGTTTCAGGTTTGGCAGCCTCCTCCTATATCCTTTTTAGCAGAATTTGACACCAGTTGATCTTTTCTCCGGACATGATGGCGACCATCATTCTGAAGCGTAGGTTGGTGCACATTTCAAAAGCTCCTGTCCGGTTCTCAACAACCCGGCAACAGAAGTCATGAAGGTAGACATAGGGCACACAGAAATTTTTCTTGTGGCATGAGGGGTGCACATTTGTAACACCCCAACCCGACAAGGGTAGAAGCATCACATTATGGTGCCAAATCAAAACATACAACACAAGCGGAAGACTTATAAACATAATAATTACAAAGGTATTCTAAGAAAACAAATGAAATGCTAACTTTATACAATATGTAATACAATACAAACTAAATCCAATCCAAGTCTAATCAAGATACAAATGGACTTCTAATCGTCACGGTAGTCCACTAAGCTCCTATGCACTCTCCACTCAAACCCAGCTTCCAACCTAAAACCTGCCGCAGGAAAAGAAATGCGGCTGAGCTTAAAAAGATCAGTGAACAGATATATAAAAACGAAACAAAAGATAAGGAACAAGGAATAATATGGTACATTGGGCAAAGCATAAGGTATAAACAAAAGGATATCAAAAATAAGGAGAGGTCAGTAATCTACCACGAGCCCGAACATAAGTCAAATCAAATATCATAGTAACCATGGAGTAGCTAACTCCCGAACATGTGAAAGACATGGATTGCACCCATGCATCAGTCACCGAACATATCATATCATATCCATAAAATACAAATCAAACCTAGGATGCATCCATACGCCCCCGAACAAATCATATTGGCCATAACAAATATAAAGTGCACATATCATATCAAAATGGGACGGTGTGGAACATCACTAAACCACACTAGAGTCATGCCATTGGTGCATCAATGACATGGCCATGTTACCTTCATGGATAGGAAACGAACTTGGCTCGGGTATCAAACTAAAGGGTTCAAATGTTATATCATATCAAAGTCAAAGTCCAAGTCATCAAGGAGTCATAATCAAAGTCCAAATGTCAAAGGTTCATATCGAAGGTTCAAAGCAAAGGTTCATATCAAAGTTCAAATGCCAAAGGTTCACAAATCTAAGGGTCCATAGCAAAGGTTCAAATAGAGCATAAGTCAAAGAAAGCCATACTAAGAAGGCTCAGATCAAGGTATCATAATCAAAGCTAATATCAAACAGATGTGAACGAATCATGAGAAACCTTAAGAGATAAGGTCAGAATATCTGTACCTTAGGCAAAGCAAACAAACAGGAAAAGAAAGGTCACACGAGATGGATCACTCCTGCTTCACGGAACCTATACGAATTAAATACCAAGTATTACTTTAAGTCAAATTGAAATTAGGTTACTCATTTTAGTATGATTCAAACTCCAATTTACGAATTTTATAGTAAAACTCAGACTCTGATTAAGAAGCTATAATAATTTACCCAGGCATTTATATGTCTTATGAACTTACACGAATTTTCCCAGATTTTATTATTAAGTGCAACCATCCTTTTAAAAATCATTTATCCAAACATACCCAGAAAATTAACTGCACATACATGCAGAAAGTTTGCATTTGGTTAGCCCATTTATGCACTTCAGAAAAATATGTAAAAATTTAAACAAGTCCCACATAACTTAAATATTACTCCAGAAAAAGGAGAGATCTTAACTCTTTATGATTTGAAAATTAAAAATAAAAAATATCAACTGAATTTCAGACTCGATTACTCAGTTTTTAGTATCAAAACATGTATCAGGTTTTCGGATTTTTAAAGTATATCTGTGCATCTCCTAGAGCTTAGAAAAATTACTTCAGGTAGGTACATATATTTTCTACTTTGTGTATTTTTTGTAGAATTTCCAGGTAGTAAAACTATAGAACAAAAATTTCTTATCAAAACTAGTCCAGATTCGGTGATAGATCTGAGATTCAAAAAGTAAGCAATTAAGAGACTATGTTGTGCTACTCTAAAAATTTCACCATAAATCACAGAGGTCAAACACATCTTATATTTAAGCTCTGTCCAATTTGAGTTAATGATTCCTTACTGATTTCAAACCAAAAATCATAAACCAAGGTTGAAATTCGGATTACTAATTGACAGATTTGACACTTGAACTTGTAAAATCATAAAAGACATTTTCCCTACCTCTAAAAATTACAAGGCTTACATATTAAGAAAGTACTTTTCCAGAACTTGATTTTAGATTCAAGAATCACCCAAAACTACATTGGTATCATTAAAATGGACCCCTTTCAAAACGACCCATATTCTGGACAGCAAACAGTGAGACAGAAACAACACAATTCCCCAATTAAAACCCTAAACGTCCCTCATTAATTACTTAGGGTTTTATATTTAGATTCAGTAAGCATATTATATACAACAGATTAGGGTTTTAGTGTTTTATAGGTTCAGAGTAACATTATAGGTGAGTCGAATTGAGACAGAAAAGGAGGGCGATTGGTGATACCTTGATGAACTGAAACAAGAAAAGAACGTGAAGAAACCCCACGAATTAAGATCACCACATCAACACCTTTTTAAGGATCACGAACATAGCAATAAAGCCCTTGAACGCTTGGACTTGATAGAGAAAAAAACAACAGCTTGTGTGTGTTATGCTTCGTATGAATGAATAGGGGAGAGGCAAGAAAGAAGTCGCGTTATATATACTAGAGTTGTAGGGCGGAGGGGGTTAAAATAGAAGGTATTGAAAGCCCATAATTGGGTTTGGTTGTGGTATGTGATAATTAGCCCAGATTAGTGGAATTCCAATCATCATTCGGATGTTGCAAATAATTTATTATAGGTATAAACTTGGGTCAGTACATTTTAATTTTAATTTTAATACATAACATATAGTTAGGATTTAAAATAAATCATTACAAAGTTTAGAGAAAAATTCGAAATTAGACGTAAATTTGGAATTCGAATTTTAGGCTTTTACAACATTCTCCGCATTCTCATCGCCAGTGAACAGCTTCAAGTAGGCAGATAGAAGACTCTCTGACCCGAAGGTCTCAAGATCTTCCATGTTCAGGCCATCAGACGGCAGCCTGTATAATTTCTCCAAGTTTGTTCAAAGAGACCTTAATCCCTTGAACAGTTGCAGAGATTTCAGCAATTTCTCCTCCTTTTCTCTGAGACGAGTATTTGAACGACACGTCCAAATAAAATTCCTCTACTGCATGTTCATCATACAATTCGGCGTGGTGGCTCACAAGGCAGTACAGCCCTTGCTGTTTCACTCGAGAAACGACCACCTCCATTCCGACGAAGTCCTCTCCTTCGAGATTGATTCTCTCCATCACCACGGACCTGGCGAAGATGCGTCCTCGATGATTTATTCTATTTTCTTCACAGAAAGGGAAGAAGTCTGGGAAGTCGACATTCTTGCAGAGAAAGAATTTGAAAAAATAGGGAAATATCACAGAAAATTGCAAAAGATATGTAAACTGTTTGCTGAAGACTCGTTTAATTTGCTAAAAGCGTAAAGAGTCTAAGGGAGCAGAATACAGTCCTTTTATAGGGTGCAGGGAAGATTAGTGTTTCATACAGTGAACGGTCAGATTTAAGGGATGGGAACCATTTTACTAAAGAAAATCCAGGATGGATTCAGAGTAACTTGTACGTCTTATCCATCTGTTTTTGAAATGATAATCGGTCCCACTTATGACAGTTTGGCTTCCCATTTGCACGAAACAACGGTTTTGAAATTATTAAAAATTGCTGTATTTGAGGCATTGAAGTCCAGATGTCTTTAATATTAAAGGATAAAACGTTTAAAATGTAAACAGGGCACATGGACTAAAATCGTTTTCTGTATGAATATAGTTGTAATATGATATTAATTGACATCCTACAGTATATGTGCTGTATCCGCGAATCAATACAGCATTCACCCTTAAAAGGTACATACATGATTCAATTCTTAAACCAATATCTGGATTAATATTGTATTCAAGGGTCGTACTGTATTTCCCCTTAATTGATGCACATGTCAGCTGTAGGAAGATTTCCTGCCTTCTTTGTCCTACAGTACTATTTGACTTGTTCTGAGTGTACAGTTAATTAAATGTAGATACTGTATTTGATGCGACCCCCACACGACGTGTCGTGGTAATCGCTATTGCTAGTATGATTAAGATCGTTCCAATATTAAGCAAATGGTTGTTTTACTTTAAGTCCTCTACGTGATGCGCCGTATCAAACCGAAAGGTGCGATTCAAACACGCCATGAGGTTTCTAACGCCTCGATAAGTTAATTAAAATCATGATTTATATTTTGGAGACACACTCAATAAAATAAGAAGGAAGTTTGTTAACACAAACAATCACAATTTTGATAAAGGTGTCTTTACAAATGAAAATGAGGGCTATTTACAGTCAAAATTCCTACAACTATTACAATATAAAAATATAAAATAAAGACTAAGAAATTATAAATTCAACATTCAAAGCTCCTAAAATCTGATCAATGACTAATCAACTCATAAGTTAAGGAGTCAACACATTTTTAGGGGACAAATATCAAGGACCAAGACTTATGTTTTTAAAATAAGAAATTAAAGTTAAAGAAAAATATGTTATTGTGGTTTTAGTGGCATAACAGATCCTAAACTTCCGATTGTGATCTTTATGTCTTCTATATGATTGTAGTACTTCCTCTTAGCTTTCAAATTCCACCTGAATCGTCTCAATCAGATATCGGACACGAAAGTTGTGACAAGAATACGAAGGTGTATCATATCTGAAATTTCCAACGCGTGCTTTCAATTGTATCGCATTTTCACCACTGAAAATATCTGATTTTGATGTCATAATGAACATAAAAAATTTAGTACTTTCTCTTAGCTTTCCGATGGTATAAATACGAGCTTAATTGGATACTTTATGTAGGAGATACATCTGAATTATGGAAGCTGCTTTAGTTAGGCTTATTGCTTGGAATGATGACATCAACACTTTTCATCTAACATGTGACGGCTTCAATAACATAATATGATCATCGGTCTGATTGAAATTATTTTGCACGAGCATTGTTAATGAATTCTTTGTCGCATTTGCTCGTGATCTTGTTATTGGTCCCACAGAAATGTATAGTTCTTCTTCTGACTGACTGACTAATTCTTGATTCACATCATTCCCCCCGTCCTCAAAAGGATTCGTCCTCGAATCTGAAAATTCAAAAGGGCTTAAGTCAGCAACATTGAAGGTAGCAGAAACATTATATTTACCAGGTAGATCCACTTTGTAGGCATTATCATTGTCACGCCCGTCTCCCCTCGGCATCAACTTCGACTTCCTTTGTGCGGGAAACCTCTCTTTCCTCAAGTGAATCCAAACCCAGTCACCTGGTTCAAAGAATACTTGCTTCCGTCCCTTATTCTTTATTCAGACATTATGTTCGTTGCGTTTTTTAATTTGTTCTCGAACCTTTGCATGCAGTTGTTTGATCATTTCAGCCTTTTTCTTGCCATCGATACTGCCCATGTCATCTATAGGAATAGGCAACAAGTCTAAAGGAGTTATCGGATTAAAACTATATATAATTTCAAATGGTAGTGGTAGAATGAACGGTTCTGTTGTAAGCAAATTCAATGAATGGTAACCCAATTTTTCAAGTTCTTGTTAACAATAGTTCGTAACAATTGACCAAGTATTCGGTTAACTACCTCAGTTTGGCCATCAGTTTAGGGATGACAAGTTGTTGAATAAAGCAATTTTGTTCCCAATTTCACCCACAAAACTTTCCAAAAATGGCTAAGAAATTTAGTATCCCGATCGGACACTATACTTTTTGGCATTCCATGTAAACGGACAATTTCTTTGAAAAATAAATTTGCAATATGAGTGGCATCGTCAGTTTTGTGACATGCAATGAAATGTGCCATTTTGCTAAATCTATCAACAACGACAAATATCGAATCACACCCAGATTTTACCTTTGGTAATCCCAACACAAAGTCCATAGAAAGATCAACCCAAGGCTCGTTAGGAACTGGAAGTGGCATGTACATACCATGTGGTAAAACTCGTGATTTTGACCTTTGACATATAATGCATGAATTGACAATTTTATAAACATCATGTTTCATTTTAGGCCAAAAGAAGTGTTCATGCAATATTTCAAAAGTTTTGGCAATCCTGATATCCCATTAATCCCCCACTATGTGCTTCCCTTACTAACAACTTCCGTGTCGAACAAAAAGGAATATAAAGTTTATTTTCACGGAATAAAAATCCATTATCCCGGTAAAATTTATCCACACTTTTTGTTTCGCAAGCAACATATGTTTCGCCAAAATCTTTATCTCCTACATAAGATCCTTTCAAGAGCTCAAATCCCAACTATTTAGAAGAAAGCGTATTAAGTAATACATACCTTCTCGACAATGCATTGGCAATGATGTTCTCCTTACCTTGTTTATACTTGATGATGTAAGGAGATGATTCGTTCTCCTCTATCCATTTGGCATGTCTTTTACTCAACTTATTTTGTCCCTTGAGATCCTTCAATGATTCATGATCCGTGTAAATCACGAACTCCTTAGGCCATAAGTAGTGTTGCCACGTACGTAAAGCTCTAACCAAACATACAATTCTTTATCATATGTAGGATAGTTCAACATCGCTCCTCCAAGTTTCTCACTGAAGTAAGAAATCGGCCTCTTTCCCTGCATTAATACCGCTCCAATTCCTACTCCTGAAGCATCACACTCAACTTCAAAAGTGTTAGAAAAATCTGGTAATGCTAAAACAGGTGCCGTGCATAATTTATCCTTTAATGTGTTAAAGGCATTTTCTTGATCATCACCCCAATAAAATTTAGCATGTTTCTTTTCAAGTTCATTTAACGGGGCTGCAATCGTGCTAAAATCTTTAACAAAGCGTCGATAAAAAACTGCTAAACCGTGAAAGCTTCTTACCTCAGTTGCATTAGTCGGTCTAGGCCATTCTCGTATGGCCCTTATCTTTTCTTCATCAACTTTTATGCTGTCAATACTAAAGACATACCCAAGGAATATAACATCACTCATGTAAAAAATACATTTCTTAAGCCTAGCATATAATTGTACCTTTCTCAAGGTAATTAAAACCAATCTCAAATGTTCAACGTGTTCGTCTACACTCTTGCTATAAATGAGAATATCATAAAAGTATACGACAACAAATTTTCCAATATGAGCATGCAAAATATGATTCATTAGCCGCATAAAAGTACTTGATGCATTTGTAAGACCAAAAGGCATTACTAACCATTCATATAATTCGTACTTGGTTTTAAAGGCCATTTCCATTCATCCCCTTCTTTCATATGAATTTGGTGATAACCTTTCATTAAATCAATTTTACTAAACATACGTGAACCATGTAATTCCCCCAACATATCATCTAACCTTGGAATTGAATGTCGATACTTTACCGTGATATTGTTTACCGCTCAGCTGTAATACCCGGTTGTAATTCAGTCATTATCATTCAGTAATTTCATTCGGTGATTGTCACTCAGTGGATTTTCACTCATTTATAATCATTCATCAATCATGTTCATTCACTCGTGTTCACCGTTCGGAAAAACTTCGAGTTGTGTATCGTTATTGTCCATTGTTTCAACTTTCCGCATATGAGTTCGACTTTGTTAGATCACCATTAATTTTTGGTAACTCCAAAAATTCTGAATCTTTGCACTATTATAGAGCATCTAGTTAGCTTTCCAATGGTTCGAACAGTGAGTCAATCGGAGTCCGGACGAGAGAGTTATGGTCATTTTAGCTCACCCGCTCATTTTTCAGTTATTGGCCGATCACTGCCGACCGAACTCGGCCGTGTCGTCCGACACGGTCTTTGTACTCGTCGGAAATGATGAAGTCTCGCCACAGGACCCGACCGTTTAAATGCAGCACGGCCGAGTCGAACTCTTCCGGATAAGCCAGAACCGACTGCCCAGACGCCCGACCGTGTTCCAGGACACGGTCGAGTCATGCCGAGTCGCTGTTGGACGGGTCACTATCGGAAGGCCCCTCCGCGCCGCGACCATGTCAAGCAGGACACGGTCGAGTCCCTGCCGGCCAGTTGCGCGCCGCGACCGTGCCGATCGGCACGGGCCGTGTCCGACAGACCAGTCAACCCCTATAACTTGCATTTTTGGGCGGATCTACTCATTTCTTTCCCTTTTCTTCACCTACAACCGAGAGAGAGAGAGCTTGGGGGAGGGTTTTTCCTTTACAAATCATTTGAGTGTTTGATTTTCTTCATCTCCTTTCGATCGTGAAGCCCGGATAATCGATCTAACGCGTGTTCTTCGGATTAAAGTACTTGGATCTTCAAAGGTAATATTCTTCAACACCTTGGATTTCGATTTTTGTGTTGAGATATGATGTTTTGGACGTTATAATCATGTTATATGAAGGGATATGTATATGATTATGAGTTTGTATAAGGATTCATTGGATTATTGAAGGATTATTCAAGAACACTTTGAATATCGAGTTGAAATTGGGGGTTTTCGATTAATTGTCGTTATAATCACGTTTTCGGATATTCGTCTTGGATTATTAATCATATTGAAGATGTTTTGTTGGTTTGAAACACTTCTTGGGGGATTTGATATTGGTATATTGAAGTTTGATTGTAAACAATCGGAGTTTGGCCGCAACGTGTTTGATTTAATGTCTCAATGAACTTGGTTTAATCGTATCGACGTTTTGAGTTCGTTATATTCGTGTTTGATTCGTATATTGAACGGGTTGTTGGATATTGTATAATTCAAGGTTGTTCGAGCGATCGATATCTCAATTAGGACGTCGTTCGTGGAAGGATAATTATCACCGGTGTTGTGTAAGTTAATTCTTACTCGGTTAAAAGGATATTCATTCCTTTTGTTGTTGATCATTCATAATCATAACTCATTCATCATTGTATTAATCATATTGAGACTTGTAATTGTTGAACAATCACTTCATTAACGAGGCAGCGGTTCCAACCATTCCATTGAAACTATCCATCACTTCATTATTACTCTCATCTCGGTGAGTCATTCTTAACTTTGTCAGATTATTATTTATTCTTTGATATTCATTATGGTCATTCTCGTTCATGTGACCTTCTGGGTTCATATTGCGTGGCCGGGTGCAGATGTGTGGAACTTTTAGTCGGGCACGTTATGGCTATGTATAGGGAGTGATACATTGGACTGTGCACACGGTAACGTTTACCTCCGTGAGACTAATTAGGTACAAGGACGGGTGTGTCCGGACATCCGTCTTGTACACTTGCACAGAACACTATGGGCGTACTATGATACTCTTCTTCAGCGTAATTCATAACTAAGAATATTTCATAACTTCAGTTAAATCATGTTTGTGTATTTTCAACCCTTGAGGATTATTGTTCTGTTTAACTGACCCCGGCTGGGGATTTTGTTTTTCAGGTCATGGCAAGGCAAACGCACGGGAATATCATGTTGATGTCGAGGAGTCCTAGTGATACTAGTAGGGGGCCCCGATCTTTCAGTTATTCATGTTATTGTCCTTTATTTTCCGCTGCAGATTTTCATTTGGATACTCCGTTTCATTCAGTGTTGTGTATTTTATCTTCATATAAAATACACTAGTATTCGGTATTGTCCTAGTGTGTTGTAATTAAACTCCTCATCGGAGTAAATTACTGTTGTAATGTGGTTCGGTACTACATTTATCTCATGTAATTCATTCATTTTCATTTGCCTGGTGGGTCCCAGTCGGGGATCCACGGCACTGTAATATCCGCCTAGTTTGGGGTGTTACAGAGTTGGTATCGGAGAGTGGTTTTGAATACTACCTTCCGAGTCATGTCTCATTTGAAATCATCGTCATCAGACTAGTATCATTGGACTTTCGCGTCACGTGTGACCTGTGCAAATGCCGAGCCAATCAGACCGGAAGAACTGTAAGATTTCTAACGCCATGGTATAATTTCTGGCAATAGTCATTCATTCATCATTCATCATTTAACAATCCTCAAACAGCATCATTCATTATGATCAGGAAGATCATATTAACTCATTAATCACTTAATTCATTTCAATACTCAGTTAATGATCAGGACGATCATATTAACTCATTAATCACTTAATTCATTTCAATACTCAGTTAATGATCAGGACGATTATATTAACTCATTAATCACTTAATTCATTTCATTACTCAGTTAATGATCAGGACGATCATGTTAACTCATTAATTACTCAATTCATTTCATTACTCAGTTGTCAATCTGGATGATCATATTATCAATCTTGTTAAGTTATTCAAGATAATCATTTTAAGAATTTCATCAGATAATCATGTAACTTCAGTAAATCATTCATATAATCACTAAGTTAGAGCATGTATACTCATTTTCATCATCTCATGACATAATCATAACGTGCTAATCATGAGGGAAATATAATCATTATGCGACCTTCCTACTTCAGTATGGGGAGAGCTGTCAGGGGATGCACGGGGAGAGGCCGCGGTGCGGACCGAAACCCGAGAAATAATCACTCGCTGACGAGAAATCGTGACCAGGACTCTGCTCGATCAGAAGATGTTCGGGTTGATCCACTCACTTTTATGCAGGCCATGATGACCCGTATGCGATTGCTCAATCATCATTGCGCCACTCTGACCGGATTAATCGAGAGAACTCTCCCGTATGAGACAGCTGCTAAGGAAAGTGCTGAACAACAACCTTCATTTGTCAGCAAGAAATCAACGAAGCGTAATCAACCCGAAGGCGGTCAGTCAACCTGCAAGAAGCCTCGTGTGAGTCCTATCGTTTCTGAGCGACCTCCTACGGCGCATAATCGTGCAGGATCTCATTCCCGAGCGGCCAGTTCGGCCATCACCTGTTTCAATTGTGGAACGCTGGGTCATTTCAGCACTGAGTGTCTGAAACCGTCTATCACGTGCTATAATTGTGGGAATTTCGGGCATAAGGCTCGTTTTTGCCGAAAGGACTCCAAGTCGGCTCCGGCGGCATCTCAGGCCCCGAAGCAACCAGCGTTTCAGAATCAGACTGCTTTGTCATCGTCGTTTAAGGCAATGGAAGCAAATAGAGTGGGAGCTCGTCTTTATCAGACGAGAGCGTCCGGTTTGGGGGCCGACAAGTCCCAGATTCATATGATGAGGAAGATCGACGATCCGGTGGCCCAAATGATTTCAGATATACTCGTAATTTTATTTCAACTTGTGTGTACCTTTTGATGCTGGTACACCGCATTCTTTCATTTTCAAATCATGCTTGAATAGACTTATTTCGGGATAGTTCTATTGCTTGTGGACCTCATACCATCGGTCTACCTGACGATGGAAGAATTTTCGGAATCATACCGAATTAAGCTTAATGACCGCGATTGGTTGATGGATCTAATCGTGGTGAACTTATCTTAGGATGATGTAATTTTCGGTATTAGTTGGTTTGATCGTCTTGATACTATCCTCAGTATTTGTTAGCGTTTGGTCGCTATCTTTCCGTCGTTGGTTGTCGAATGTGTGCTTCAGGGAAGTAATCCCCGTTGTTCCAGAAGAAGTATTATTATGACGAAAGCAGAGAAATTCCGCATTCGAACTATTCAATCATTCATTGTATCATTTCCATCGATTGGCCTTTCTAAGACAATCGAGTCATTCAATCATTCATTGTATCATTTTCATCGATTGGCCTTTCAAAGGCAATCGAGTTATTCAAACATTCATTGTATCATCTTCATCGATTGGCCTTCCTAAGGCAATCGAGTTGTTCAATCATTATTGGTATCTCTTTTTATCGACTGACCATTCTAGGGCAATCGAAATGTTCAATCATTTTTTGTATCATTGTCATCGATTGACGATGTATTTCCAGACGAGTTATCTGGTTGCCTTCACATAGAGTAGGGGAATTCAGGAGTGAGTTGGAGCCGGTACGTCCCCTTTATCGGAGGCACCGTATCGGATGGCCCCGACCAGAATGCAGGAGTTGAAGATTTAACGTGAGGAGTAGTTCGAGAAAGGTTATCTCCGACTGATGGCGTCCCCGTGAGGAGCACCAGTGTGATCTGTCAAGGAGAAGGATGGCTCGTCTCGTGTGTGTATTAATTACCAGGAGTTGAACAGGGTGATGATCAAGAGTAGTATCCCTTACCCCATATTGATGATCTTTTAGATCAACTTCAGGGAGCCTCAGTGTTTTCCAGGATCGACTTAAGATCTGGATATCACCAGTTGCGGATTCGAGAGTTGGATACCGCGAGGACAGCGTTTCGTACACGCTATGGTCATTATGAGTTCGTGGTTATGCCGTTTGGATTGACTAATGCACCTGCGGTATTCATGGAGTTAATGAATCGGGTTTTCATCGACTTTTTGGATCAGTTTGTTGTTGTCTTCATCGACGACATTTTGATTTATTCTCGTGACCGAGAGGAACACGAGTTTCACCTTCATCAAGTGCTCGACGTGTTGAGACGAGAACAACTTTTTGGAAAATTTTCCAAATGTGAGTTCTGGATGTCCGAAGTGACTTTTCTCGGACATGTAATTTCATCAGACGGAGTTCGTGTCGACCCTCAGAAGACGGAGGCTATCCGAGATTGGTTACCTCCAAAGAATGTTAAGGAAATCCGAAGTTTTCTCGGATTAGCGGGCTATTATCGGCGATTTGTGGAAGGATTTTCTAAAATCGCTCAACCCTTGACGAACCTTTTGCGAAAGGATAAGTAATACACGTGGTCCGACGCGTGTCAACGGAGTTTTGAGGAACTCAAGAGCCAGTTAATGTCAGCACCTGTACTTTCCTTGCCGCAGGGGACGGAGGGATTTGTGGTTTATAGTGATGCGTCCGGACAGGGTCTCGGATGTGTGCTCATGCAGAATGGAAAGGTTATTGCCTATGCTTCACGGCAATTGAGACCTTACGAGGTTAATTATCCAACTCACGATCTGGAGCTAGCAGCCGTGGTGTTCGCTTTGAAAATTTGGCGTCATTACCTTTATGGCGTCACCTGTCAGATCTTCACTGATCACAATAGTTGAAGTATATATTTACTCAGAAGGAGTTAAATATGCGACAAAGACGGTGGTTGGAACTACTCAAAGATTATGATATCGAGATCCTTTACCACCCGGGCAAGGCGAACATTGTCGCCGACGCCTTGAGTCGTAAGACCGCTCGAAGGCGAATGCTTGCTCGTTTATCAGTTCAGAAGGAGCTCCAACAGGAATTCCTTAGACCCGAGATCGAGGTCTGGCTTCAGCGAGTTCAGGGACAGCTTTGTATGTTAGAGATTTCATCATCTCTTGAGGATGCAATCAGGGAGAATCAGGGTTCAGACCCAGCATTGTTGCGCATTCGTGAGGATGTGGCTCAGGGGAAAGCCCCTGGATTCGTGATCCACGAGGATGGACTTTTGAGATTTAAGAATCGGATGTGTGTACCGGCGAATGATGAGTTGAAAAACTCGATTTTGAGAGAAGCTCATGCTACCCCTTATTCTGTTCATCCGGGGTCTAGCAAGATGTATAAGGACTTGAAACAAAATTACTGGTGGAGTAATATGAAGCGAGAAGTCGCAGAATTTGTTTCGAGATGCTTAACCTGTCAACAAGTCAAGATGGAACATCAGCCGCGAGTATGTCGATACCGCTCCTATTCCGTAATGGAAGTGGGAAGACATTTCTATGGAATTCATCACGAATTGCCGACGAGTCGTCGTGGCATGAATACGATCTGAGTGATCGCGGACTGATTTACTAATTTAGCTCATTTCCTTGAAATCAAGGATATGTGGAGTCCCAAGAGGCGCGATCTTTCATCAAGGAGATAGTGAGACTGCACGGTACTCCTAAGAGTATCGTTTCCGATCGTGACGGACGATTTGTATCCCTTTTTTGGAAATCAGTTCATCGTGCTATGGGAACTCAGCTTAATCTCAGTACTGCTTTTCATCCTCAGTCCGACGGACAATCAGAGAGAACTATTCAGACATTAGAGGACATGTTGAGGGCATGCGTCCTCGATTGGAAGGACGATTGGGAAGCCCAACTACCACTGATCGAGTTCACGTATAATAATAGTTGGCATGCCTCCATTAAGATGGCACCTTACAAGGCCTTGTACGGTCGTCATTGTCGATCTCCTTTGTGTTGGTATGACTTGTCAGAATCAATCGGTATGGAGCCCGATATGCTTATAGCCGCCCGGGAGAAGGTAACTTTGATCAAGAGTCGTATGTTGACAGCTCAGAGTCGACAGAAATCATATGCAGATAATCGTCGTCGACCACTAGAGTTCGAGATGGGTGACCACGTTTTGGTCAAGGTATCCCCGAGTCGAGGTATTTTCCGTTTCGAAAAACGGGGGAAATTGAGTCCGAGATTCATTGGACCGTTTGAAATTTTGGATCGAGTAGGCGAGTTAGCTTATCGATTGGCTTTACCTCCGGCTTTGAACCGAATTCATAATGTGTTTCATGTCTCTCAGTTGCGGAAGTATGTTGCCGACCCGAGTCACATACTTCAGTTCGACGAAATCGAGATCACCGACGACCATTCATATGAGGAGCGTCCTATACGAGTCTTAGAGCGGCGAATCAAACAGTTGAGAAATAAGTCGATTCCTTTGGTCAAGATTCAGTGGTCTAGACACGGAGTCGAATAGGCTACTTGGGAAACCGAGGAAAGTATGCGGGAGAGTTATCCCGAGTTGTTTGACCCTTAGTTTCGGGGACGAAACTCTTTTAAGGGGGGGTGTATGTAATACCCGGTTGTAATTCAGTCATTCTCATTCAGTAATTTCATTCGGTGATTGTCACTCAGTGGATTTTCACTCATTTATAATCATTCATCAATCATGTTCATTCACTCGTGTTCACCGTTCGGAAAAACTTCGAGTTGTGTATCGTTATTGTCCATTGTTTCAACTTTCCGCATATGAGTTCGACTTTGTTAGATCACCATTAATTTTTGGTAACTCCAAAAATTCTGAATCTTTGCAATATTATAGAGCATCGAGTTAGCTTTCCAATGGTTCGAACGGTGAGTCAATCGGAGTCCGGACGAGAGAGTTATGGTCGTTTTAGCTCACCCGCTCATTTTTCAGTTATTGGCCTATCACTGCCGACCGAACTCGGCCGTGTCGTCCGACACGCCCGGCCGTCTTTTCGTCCGAAATGCCGAAGTCTCGCCACAGGACCCGACCGTGTCGCTCGCACGGCCGAGTCGAACTCTTCCGGATAAGCGTAACCGACGCCAGACGCCCGATCGTGTTCCAGACACGGCCGAGTCATGCCGAAGTCAGTCGGACGGGTCACTATCGGAAGGCCCCTCCGTGCGCGACCGTGTCAAGCGAGGACACGGTCGAGTCCCCGCCGCCAGCGCGCGCCGCGACCGTGCCGATCGGCACGGCCGTGTGTCCGATGCACGACCAACCCCTATGACTTGCGTTTTTGGGCGGATCTACTCATTTCTTTCCCTTTTCTTCACCTACAACCGAGAGAGAGAGAGCTTGGGGAGGGTTTTTCCTTCACAAATCATTTGAGTGTTTGATTTTCTTCATCTCCTTTCGATCGTGAAGCCCGGATAATCGATCTAACGCGTGTTCTTCGGATTAAAGTACTTGGATCTTCAAAGGTAATATTCATCAACACCTTGGAGGTTGATTTTTGGGTTGAGATAGGCTGTTTATGACGTAATAAGCATGTTATATGAAGGGATATGTATATGATTATGAGTTTGTATAAGGATTCATTGGATTATTGAAGGATTATTCAAGAACACTTTGAATATCGAGTTGAAATTGGGGGTTTTCGATTAATTGTCGTTATAATCACGTTTTCGGACATTCGTCTTGGATTATTAATCATATTGAAGATGTTTTGTTGGTTTGAAACACTTCTTGGGGGATTTGATATTGGTATATTGAAGTTTGATTGTAAACAATCGGAGTTTGGCCGCAACGTGTTTGATTTAATGTCTCAATGAACTTGGTTTAATCGTATCGACGTTTTGAGTTCGTTATATTCGTGTTTGATTCGTATATTGAACGGTGTTGTGTCAAGAATTAACACTTTCCGACCGGCGATCGCCTCGGAGGTCGGGCGACCGAGTCACTGCCGAGCGGCCAAGGCAGATCTGCCGACCAGCGACCAGGCGGCCGAGCCTTAACCCAGCGGACAAGCTGCGTCGACCAACCGAAGGTCCCAGGACAAGTCCCGGTGCCGAGCGATCGACATCAAATACGATCGTCTCTCGGTACTCGGCGACCGACTCCTGGCGACCAACAAGCGGACGACCATCCCTCGGCACCTGCCGACCGACCTTGGTGACCGACCATTGCCGACCCTCAGCAACTGGCCGATGGCGACCTCTGATGACCAGCTAGAGACGACCGCCTCATATGCAGATAATCGTCGTCGACCACTAGAGTTCGAGATGGGTGACCACGTTTTGGTCAAGGTATCCCCGAGTCGAGGTATTTTCCGTTTCGAAAAACGGGGGAAATTGAGTCCGAGATTCATTGGACCGTTTGAAATTTTGGATCGAGTAGGCGAGTTAGCTTATCGATTGGCTTTACCTCCGGCTTTGAACCGAATTCATAATGTGTTTCATGTCTCTCAGTTGCGGAAGTATGTTGCCGACCCGAGTCACATACTTCAGTTCGACGAAATCGAGATCGCCGACGACCATTCATATGAGGAGCGTCCTATACGAGTCTTAGAGCGGCGAATCAAACAGTTGAGAAATAAGTCGATTCCTTTGGTCAAGATTCAGTGGTCTAGACACGGAGTCGAATAGGCTACTTGGGAAACCGAGGATAGTATGCGGGAGAGTTATCCCGAGTTGTTTGACCCTTAGTTTCGGGGACGAAACTCTTTTAAGGGGGGGTGTATGTAATACCCGGTTGTAATTCAGTCATTATCATTCAGTAATTTCATTCGGTGATTGTCACTCAGTGGATTTTCACTCATTTATAATCATTCATCAATCATGTTCATTCACTCGTGTTCACCGTTCGGAAAAACTTCGAGTTGTGTATCGTTATTGTCCATTGTTTCAACTTTCCGCATATGAGTTCGACTTTGTTAGATCACCATTAATTTTTGGTAACTCCAAAAATTCTGAATCTTTGCAATATTATAGAGCATCGAGTTAGCTTTCCAATGGTTCGAACGGTGAGTCAATCGGAGTCCGGACGAGAGAGTTATGGTCGTTTTAGCTCACCCGCTCATTTTTCAGTTATTGGCCTATCACTGCCGACGAACTCGGCCGTGTCGTCCGACACGGCCTGCGTCTGTACTCGTCCGAAATGCCGGTCTTCGCCACAGACCCGACTGTCGTGCGCACGGCCGAAGTCGAACTCTTCCGGATAAGCGTAACCGATCGCTTAGACGCCCGACCGTGTTCCAGGACACGGTCGAGTCATGCCGAGTCGCTGTCGGACGGGTCACTATCGGAAGGCCCCTCCGTGCCGCGACCGTGTCAAGCAGGACACGGTCGAGTCCCTGCCGGCCAGTTGCGCGCCGCGACCGTGCCGATCGGCACGGCCCGTGTCCGACAGACCAGTCAACCCCTATGACTTGCGTTTTTGGGCGGATCTACTCATTTCTTTCCCTTTTCTTCACCTACAACCGAGAGAGAGAGAGCTTGGGGAGGGTTTTTCCTTCACAAATCATTTGAGTGTTTGATTTTCTTCATCTCCTTTCGATCGTGAAGCCCGGATAATCGATCTAACGCGTGTTCTTCGGATTAAAGTACTTGGATCTTCAAAGGTAATATTCTTCAACACCTTGGATTTTGATTTTTGTGTTGAGATATGATGTTTTGGACGTTATAATCATGTTATATGAAGGGATATGTATATGATTATGAGTTTGTATAAGGATTCATTGGATTATTGAAGGATTATTCAAGAACACTTTGAATATTGAGTTGAAATTGGGGGTTTTCGATTAATTGTCGTTATAATCACGTTTTCGGATATTCGTCTTGGATTATTAATCATATTGAAGATGTTTTGTTGGTTTGAAACACTTCTTGGGGGATTTGATATTGGTATATTGAAGTTTGATTGTAAACAATCGGAGTTTGGCCGCAACGTGTTTGATTTAATGTCTCAATGAACTTGGTTTAATCGTATCGACGTTTTGAGTTCGTTATATTCGTGTTTGATTCGTATATTGAACGGTGTTGTGTCAAGAATTAACACTTTCCGACCGGCGATCGCCTCGGAGGTCGGGCGACCGAGTCACTGCCGAGCGGCCAAGGCAGATCTGCCGACCAGCGACCAGGCGGCCGAGCCTTAACCCAGCGGACAAGCTGCGTCGACCAACCAAGGTCCTGTGACAAGTCCCGGTGCCGAGCGATCGACATCAAATACGATCGTCTCTCGGTACTCGGCGACCGACTCCTGGCGACCAACAAGCGGACGACCATCCCTCGGCACCTGCCGACCGACCTTGGTGACCGACCATTGCCGACCCTCAGCAACTGGCCGATGGCGACCTCTGATGACCAGCTAGAGACGACCGCCTCATGTCGATCAGCGCCGATGGCCATCCAGTCGGCAAAGGCCGAGCCTTAAGACTGGCACCACGTGCAAGGACCGAGACAAGATCCGCGAATCTCGGGCCATTGACCACAGCCTGGCAGGATCTCTCCACCAGCCGACAAGCCGCCGAAAGCTGTCAGTAGGGCCGCATGTGACTTTGATTCCGCCGAAAGCTGTCAGCAGGGCCGCATGTGGCTGACTCCGGACGCGTGCTGGCTCCTCATTGGACCACCCAGCTGGCGCCAGCCTCTTCCTTGGACTTTTGCCCGACAGCCCGGGTGATCGCCCCATTATAATATTGGCCGGCGGACGATCGCCCCATTATTATAATGGCCGGAAGGCGATCGCCCGCCAGAGGACAAGACTCGGCTGCCACTATAAATACAAGGCACCCTGCACTTGTCCAGAGGACCGAGATTTTGGCACACAAAACACTCTTTGGCATTATCACGATTTCAGTATACATTATAGAAGCAAAAACACCCAGCACTTGGCTATCTCCAACTCTTGGCAACAGCTATCATTCGGTCTTACTTCTCCCGGCCTCTCTCATCAAGAAGACGATCGGAAGGGACGAAGAACACCGAGCTTCGCTCAAGAGCCGGATTAACAGAGTCTTTTTACACTCATTGTATTTAGATTTCTCTCATTAATACTTGTATCCACAAATATTCGTATTAATATCATCTCGCGAGAGCATTCAAGCCCGGGCCTAACAAACCCGGCAAATCTTGTATTATTTATCTTCTCTCGGAAGTGCTCCCGCAATTGTTGTTTGTTGTCCGTCTTCCAGCAGTATTAATCTTCGGATAAATATTTTGGGCAACAACAATTGGCGCTAGAAAAAGGGCATCCAACCCTCAAATTTTTACACCTACCGTCCCGAAGAACACTCACTATTCTCGGGGCAGATACTTGAAGTGACACTCACTGCACTTCAAAGAAATCTTTCAGAAATCATGTCTTCTGCCTCCGCGTCGAAGAAAGCTGCTGACCAGCCGGCCAGACCCCCCGTTCCGTCCCAGTCTGAGCCGAAGCCGATGGTGGAAGGTAGCCACCGCGGTCAGAGACGCTCGATACCGTCCCTGGACGGCGGCCCAAGCCTCTCGCTCGATCAGTTCCGAACCAATGAACATATCGAAGAGGCCATAGCCGCCCTTCAGGAACGACGGAGTGCTCTCAACGCGCCTCCCTCTATCACCCCCTCGGCCGCCCGCCGGAAGTCCAAGCGGAAACTCAAGGCGTTACTGGCCGAGCGATCGCCAGGAGGCTCTCGTCCGCAAGAAGAGGCGCTCGCCAGCCGGGGCACCTCTGTCTTCGATCGCCTGGGCAGTGACCCGACCTGGCGACCGGGGCAGTCCGGCCCCAGCTACGAGACGACGGAGTTTGAGTCCGTCACCAGGATCTCGGCCTACCCAACTCCCAGAAGGCAGCCCAGCCGTCTGGCTCCCCCTCGCCAAATTGCCGAGGTCGGCAGCAGCGGAGTCCGGAGATCGGTACACGATCGCCTCGGCTCCCGCTCCCAAAGCCGATCAGCGAGCAACCGAGCCACGGCGATTGCCGCATTGCAACGTCAGCTCGACGACGTGAAGGCGCTCCTGCAATCCAGGGCAGGCGCCATGAAGACGATCGCCGAGCCAAGCGAGCCGCTCGCGATCGACATCGAGCTCGCCCCCGTGCAGCACAGGATCGCTCCCCCGCAAACACCCATGTACGAGGGGCGATCGGACCCCCAGACGCACCTGAGGAAGTTCAACATCTACATGACCGGGTGTGGGGCATCGGACGCGACCCGGTGCCGAATGTTCCCTCTGACGCTGGACGACCTCGCCCACCGGTGGTACACCTCATTGCCACCTCGGTCCATTGGCTCCTTTAACGAGCTGGCGCACGTCTTCACGGAACACTTCGCCACTGTGGTCGTCCGCCGTAAGGTCGCCTTCGCATGATGCAAATCAAGCAGGGAGAAGAGGAGTCCGACTCGGACTACATCGACCGGGTAGACGTGATCATCCTCAACGGCGAGCCCGTAAACGATGAGACCGCCCTCTACGCGGTCCTAGGAGGTTTTCAGGGTTTTTCGCCTATGTTCAGGCATCTCACGAAGACCCAACCGACGACCTACGCAGCCTTCCGGGCTAGATCCGCAGATTTCCTGTCCAGGCAGAGGTTTCTTCTTAGCCTAGGAGTAGAGCGATTGGCACCCGCGCGACGACCTCCGGTCTCCCAGCCCGATCGCTACTATCCAGCAGAGCCGGAGGACTCGCTCACCGCCTACAGTCCACCATTTTAAATGAGGGACCAACTCCCGCTCGATCGCCGATATCGACCTACGAATAAAGCGATCGGCTGCCGAGCGACGATCGCCAGTCTTCCGGCCCGATCGCCGATCATCACACTACATCATCAGCAATCCTGAGGACACGATCTCCATCTACAGTCCAGCATTTAACATGAGGAACTAAGGCTCGCAATCGCCTCCAGCGCACATCATAAAGCCATGGTCCTGGCAGTCGATGGAACCGGCTGTTTCGGCCATGCAAGGTCCCTTACGGCCGAGATTGCCCGCCCTTCGTTTAAATACGAGGCCGGCGTAGTCTGAGGGCTCTCCAACATTAATCAGTGGACCCATGCCACAACCCCGTCTCAACGTACACCTTCGAGGTCGGCCATCTCCATGGCTGGCCGAGGTGGAAGCAGAGCTAACAAGCCGCGGGCGTGGAGTTGATTCATCCGACGCTGCCCCGCGCAAGGACTCCTCTAGACCGAGACCGCACGCCCTTCGTTTAAATACGAGGCGAGGCGCAGCCTAACAGAGGACCCTCATAATAAAGTGAGTCACGAGACACTCAATGTCTTCGCGCACCAAGACACGGTTATGGAGTCGGTCCATCGATCTCCGCGACTGTGCACGATTCCTCAAACAAAGCGAAACCACCAAGTTTCCGAGGGGGATCGGCCAATGTTGTTTTTGCAGGTACAAGACCGAAAGATAGCTAGTCAATCGACCATGATAGCCCAAGTCCGAATCCTAAGTCAGCTCAGCAAGATCGCCCGTCCTCTTCCTTACACGATCGCCAGCAAGAGCCACCTCACCCCATGTCTTCAACATAGGAGCAAGCTGGGGGGCAATTGTTGTGTCAAGAATTAACACTTTCCGACCGGCGATCGCCTCGGAGGTCGGGCGACCGAGTCACTGCCGAGCGGCCAAGGCAGATCTGCCGACCAGCGACCAGGCAGCCGAGCCTTAACCCAGCGGACAAGCTGCGTCGACCAACCGAAGGTCCCAGGACAAGTCCCGGTGCCGAGCGATCGACATCAAATACGATCGTCTCTCGGTACTCGGCGACCGACTCCTGGCGACCGACAAGCGGATGACCATCCCTCGGCACCTGCCGACCGACCTTGGTGACCGACCATTGCCGACCCTCAGCAACTGGCCGATGGCGACCTCTGATGACCAGCTAGAGACGACCGCCTCATGTCGATCAGCGCCGATGGCCATCCAGTCGGCAAAGGCCGAGCCTTAAGACTGGCACCACGTGCAAGGACCGAGACAAGATCCGCGAATCTCGGGACATTGACCACAGCCTGGCAGGATCTCTCCACCAGCCGACAAGCCGCCGAAAGCTGTCAGTAGGGCCGCATGTGACTTTGATTCCGCCGAAAGCTGTCAGTAGGGCCGTATGTGGCTAACTCCGGACGCGTGCTGGCTCCTCATTGGACCACCCAGCTAGCGCCAGCCTCTTCCTTGGACTTTTGCCCGACAGCCCGGGTGATCGCCCCATTATAATATTGGCCGGCGGACGATCGCCCCATTATTATAATGGCCGGAAGGTGATCGCCCGCCAGAGGACAAGACCCGGCTGCCACTATAAATACAAGGCACCCTGCACTTGTCCAGAGGACCGAGATTTTGGCACACAAAACACTCTCTGGCATTATCGCGATTTCAGTATACATTACAGAAGCAAAAACACCCAGCACTTGGCTATCTCCAACTCTTGGCAACAGCTATCATTCAGTCTTACTTCTCCCGGCCTCTCTCATCAAGAAGACGATCGGATGGGACGAAGAACACCGAGCTTCGCTCAAGAGCCGGATTAACAGAGTCTTTTTACACTCATTGTATTTAGATTTCTCTCATTAATACTTGTATCCACAAATATTCGTATTAATATCATCTCGCGAGAGCATTCAAGCCCGGGCCTAACAAACCCGGCAAATCTTGTATTATTTATCTTCTCTCGGAAGTGCTCCCGCAATTGTTGTTTGTTGTCCGTCTTCCAGCAGTATTAATCTTCGGATAAATATTTTGGGCAACAACAAACGGGTTGTTGGATATTGTATAATTCAAGGTTGTTCGAGCGATCGATATCTCAATTAGGACGTCGTTCGTGGAGGGATAATTATCACCGGTGTTGTGTAAGTTAATTCTTACTCGGTTAAAAGGATATTCATTCCTTTTGTTGTTGATCATTCATAATCATAACTCATTCATCATTGTATTAATCATATTGAGACTTGTAATTGTTGAACAATCACTTCATTAACGAGGCAGCGGTTCCAACCATTCCATTGAAACTATCCATCACTTCATTATTACTCTCATCTCGGTGAGTCATTCTTAACTTTGTCAGATTATTATTTATTCTTTGATATTCATTATGGTCATTCTCGTTCATGTGACCTTCTGGGTTCATATTGCGTGGCCGGGTGCAGATGTGTGGAAATTTAGTCGGGCACGTTATGTCCATGTATAGGGAGTGATACATTGGACTGTGCACACGGTAACGTTTACCTCCGTGAGACTAATTAGGTACAAGGACGGGTGTGTCCGGACATCCGTCTTGTACACTTGCACAGAACACTACGGGTGTACTATGATACTCTTCTTCAGCGTAATTCATAACTAAGAATATTTCATAACTTCAGTTAAATCATGTTTGTGTATTTTCAACCCTTGAGGATTGTTGTTCTGTTTAACTGACCCCGGCTGGGGATTTTGTTTTTCAGGTCATGGCAAGGCAAACGCACGGGAATAGCATGTTGATGTCGAGGAGTCCTAGTGATACTAGTAGGGGGCCCCGATCTTTCAGTTATTCATGTTATTGTCCTTTATTTTCATTTGATTTTCATTCGATACTCCGTTTCATTCAGTGTTGTGTATTTTATCTTCATATAAAATACACTAGTATTCGGTATTGTCCTGGTGTGTTGTAATTAAACTCCTCATCGGAGTAAATTACTGTTGTAATGTGGTTCGGTACTACATTTATCTCGTGTAATTCATTCATTTTCATTTGCCTGGTGGGTCCCAGTCGGGGATCCACGGCACTGTAATATCCGCCTAGTTTGGGGTGTTACATCGGCAGTCGGTGCACATTCTCCAAGTCCTGTCTTTCTTTGGTACGACAATTATCGGGCATAAGGACTCAAACTTTCTCGGATATACCTAATACTTAATAACTCCTCGACTTGCCGCTGAATCTCCTTAGTTTCTTCAGGATTATTTCAGTATGCCGGTCGGTTTGGAATGATGGCTCCTGGCACAAAGTCAATTTGGTGCTCGATCCCTCTTTTTGGTGGCAAACCGGGTGGTAGCTCATCCGGGAAAACATCATTGAAGTCCTGCAATAGAATTTTTATAGTACTCGGAACATTCCGGTTTTTATCATCGTCAAGAGTGCAATTTCGTTTGGTAAGAAGTAAGTATGCGGGTTACCCCTCCTCAACTTCTTTAACGACTTCTTTTGCACTTATAAATAAATATTTTTTTGATTTTTCAATTTTTTTTTCTTTTCTTTTTCTTTTTCTTTTTCTTTTTCTTTTTCTTTTTCTTTTTCTTTTTCCTTTTCGTTCTCTTTTCTTTTCCTTTTTCTTTTTCTTTTTCTTTTTCCTTTTCTTTTTCTTTTTCTTTTTTTTCTTCAACTTCTTTCTGTAGTCGAATTCGATCTTCATGGACTTGTATTTTCGTCATGGGAACTAATGTGATTTTTCTCCCATCTTTCTCAAATGAGTAACGATTCTTCTTCCCGCTATGTTGGGCATCTCGATCGTAATGCCATGGTATACCCAATAAAATATGGCAAGCGTGCATTGGTACAACGTCACATATGATATCATCATGGTATTTTCCAATTGTGATGAGTACATGTTTATTCACCTGAACCTCTCCGCAATCATTTAGCCAATGAAGTCTATAAGGCTTAGGATGTCGCCTTGTTGGTAATTATAACCCCTCGACTAGCATCGCACTAGCCACATTGGTGCAACTTCCGTTATGAATGATCACACTACAATTTTTATTTTTCACAAAACATCTAGTGTGAAAAAGATTTTCTCGTTGTTCGTTATTGTTGCTCTCTTCCTCCTTTGCCTTCATATTCAACACCCTCCTAATGACAAGTGTGGGTGCGAATTCTAGCTCTCCTTCATCACTTTCTTCTTTACCTTCTTCCTCCTCTTCATCATCTGTTACATATTCTCTGTCCTCCTTAAGTATCATTGCTCGTTTATTAGTGCATTGGGATGCAATGTGTCCTCGCCCATGGCATCGAAAATACTTGATGTCCCTGTTTCTCGTATTTATATTTTCTACGGATGTAGATTTGACTTTGGGTTTTGTTCGACTAGAACTCCCCACCTCAAACTTCCCCTTCACGGTGCTTTTATCAAAACTGCCCTTGGATACGTCTCGATTTCCTGTTTGAGGCTTACAAGGAGTTGTGTACCCCATGGAGTAAGTATTGTTGCCTCCCCTTCGCAGGTTCCTCTCAATTTTGATCGCTGCATATACCATGTCTTCGAACTCAACATAATGTTGTTTATCAACTTCTTTAAAGATCTCCACCCTCATTCCATGTAGAAATCTCGCCATTGTGGCCTCCCTCGACTCCCTCACATCAGCCCGGATCATTAACATCTCCATTTCCTTTCGAAAATCTTCGATGCTCCTTGTACCTTGTTTTAAGGATTAAAGGTGAGAAAATAGTTCCTTATGATAATAATTAGGAACAAATCTTTTACGCATTACAATCTTTAATTCCTCCCAACTATTAATTGGCCTCTCTCCATTCCTTCTTCTATCCGTCACAAGTTGGTCCCACCATATGCTGGCATATTCGGAAAATTCGGTTATTGCTAACCTCACTTTCTTAGTACTGGCATAGTTGTGGCAGTCAAATATAGTTTCCAACTTCCTCTCCCAGTCAAGGTATGTGTCGGGATCACTCCACCCTTCGAAGGCTGGGATTTTCATTTTTATATTTCCCATACTTCGGTCTTCCTCGTTTCGTTCTTCCCTTTCATACGTCTACCTTGTTCTCTCCAACCTCCTCGACCACGTTCTCCTTGATTTTGGTAAGTTCCATCCTCGGAGATTGTTTCATCCTCGTACTCTCTGTATAAGATGGGGACTCGGATTCCTTCTTCTATGGTGGTGCTCGTCCTCTTTATTTTTTTTGTAAATTTTTGATCGCTTCTTCTTGTCGATCTTGTCTTGTAATTAATTGGGTGAGCATTTTTTGTATGTTCTGAAGGGCTTTGTTTTCTTCATTTTTCTCAATATCAGATTTCGAAAAAAAATTTCTCTTTTTTTTTGCGTTTTTTTGCCTTTCTTTTTTTTTTTTGCCTTTTTTTACTTTTTTCTTTGCTTTTCTTTTTTGACACACACACACAAATTAATCCTCACAAGATCCTCACGTATATCGCTCGATCACTCGATGCTCGTGTATCACTCTTTTAGATTTTTTTTGCACGGTTCTTGTCTTTTATCACTCAGCTTTATATAAATGTCTCACAACTCACAAGGTGATTATATAGACGAGTATTTTGACAAGTTTTAATTTTACAGGGGCGGTAATCCGCACTCCAGCTTTATATTTATATTTATATTTCATTGGTGGTAGAACCGACCTTCGTGATATATATATTATTCTTTTTTTTGTATACTCTTTTTTTTTTGTATACCCTTCTTTTTTTTGAATACTTTTTTTTTGTATACCTTTTTTTTGTATGACTTTTTTTTTGTATACCTTTTTTTTGTATAACTTTTTTTTAGATATTCAAAATACTAAGGATTAAATTCCATTGACTTACACTTTATGACTTATATCAAATATTATATATATATATATGTGTGTGTGTATGTGTGTGTGTGTGTATGTGTGTGTGTATTGTGATCACTGCGATGGTAGAATCGATCATCGTGATTTTTTATATATATTAAGAAGACGGAAGGTTTAGAAGATAGAAAGAATTGATAGGATGGTAAGATAAGAAGATTATGAAAATGAAGGAAAATAGATGATACCACTTAGTAATGAAAAAAACCGAGCTCTGATACCAACTGGTGCGACCCCCACACGACGTGATGTGGTAATCGCTATCGCTAGTATAATTTTAGTTCCCAATATCGTTCCAATATTAAGCAAAGGGTTGTTTTACTTCAAGCCCTCTACGTGACGCGCCGTAGCAAACCGGAAGGTGCGATTCAAACAAGCCACGAGGTTTCTAACGCCTCGATAAGTGAATTGGAATCACGATTTATATTTTGGAGACACACTCAACAAAATAAGAAGAAAGTTTGTGAACACAAACCCTCACAATTTTGATAAATTTCAAGGTGTCTTTACAAATGAAAATGAGGGCTAATTATAGTCAAAATTTCTACAACTATTACAATATAAAAATATAAAATAAAGACTAAGAAATTATAAATTCAACATTTAAAGCTCCTAAAATCTGATCAAGGACTAATCAAACCATAAAGTTAAGGAGTCAACACATTTTTAGGGGACAAAAATCAAGGACCAAGACTTATGTTTTGAAAATAAGATATCAAAGTTAAAGAAAAATATGCAGTTGTTGTTTTAGTGGCATAACGGATCCTAAGCTTCCGATTTTGATCTTGATGTATTCTAGATAATTGTAGTACTTCCTCTTATATTTCCAAATCCACATGAATTGTCTCAATCGGATATCGGATGCGAAAGTTGTGATGAAAATACGAAGGTGTATTGTATCTGAAATTTCCAATGCCTGCTTTCAATTTTATCGCATTTTCACCACTGAATATATCTGATTTTGATGTCATGATGAACATAAAAATTTTAGTACTTTCTCTTAGCTTTCCGATGGTATAAATACGAGCTTAATTGGATACTTTATGTAGGAGATACATCTGAATTATGGAAGCTGCTTCAGTTAGGCTTATTGCTTGGAATGATGACATCAACACTTTTGATCTAACATGTGACGGCTTCAATAACACAATATGATCATCGGTATGATTGAAATTATTTTGCACGAGCATTGTTAATGAATTCTTTATCGCATTTGCTCGTGATCTTGTTATTGGTCCCATAGAAATGTATAGTTCTTCTTCTGACTGACTCCTTCTTGATTCACATCAGAATTCTTGGGTCTTACAGCATTCCCCATCAATTCATGAGTAAAAACGTAAAAATTTACTGGGAGTCAGGCTCTAACATTCCCAATTCTTGACGAAGCATACATAATCTGGTTGTGCTGAGAGGTTTTGTAAATATGTCGGCCAACTGAATGTCTGTATGAATTTTCTCGATCCGAACATCCTTATTCTCAACATGATTCCTGATGAAGTGATGCTTCATATCAATATGCTTAGTTTGCGAGTGCAATACTGGGTTGTGTGTTATTGCAATTGTACTCGTGATATCGCACATGATTGGCATCTCTCTGGCAGTGATTCCATAATCTTGTAACTGTGGTTGCATCCAGAGAATCTGCATACAACAACTTCCAGCGGCATAGTATTCCGACTTAGCTGTAGAAAGCGAGTTGGCCAATTTCTTTTTACTGAACCATGACACAAGTCTAGGTCCAAGAAAGTTACAAGTACCTTGTGCTCTTCCTATCCAACTTATAGCCTCCGAGATCCGAGTCGCTGTAGCTAACCAATCGAATCCTCTTTCCTTAGGATACCATAATATTGTAACACCCCCAATCCGCTCAAGGATATTACACGCCGTGGAGATCTACCAGGCTGGTAACAACATTGAACAACTAAACAATGCCTTTATGGCTACAATGACTCAGTAGACCGATTTGGTCTTTCAATAATAACACACACCCACGCAGGGGTCAAAATACAATAAACTCCCATACAACGGGGAAAAGATACTGCAGCGGAAAAGAAATACAACTAAACCTATATGACATCAAACGGGTCTTCATGTGATTAGAATCGATCATCTTTCATCATCTTTCGTGCCGACCCTGTTTTATGCTCCCAAACCTGAATGCAAAAACAGACATCCATCCCCCAAATACTCGGGGGTTAGCAAAACTCCGCTGTTTTGCTAGTGCAAATACAAAGTGCAAAATACGAGTCATACAATCCACATTCCACGAACAACAATAACCAGGAATCCTCAAAGATCCAAACATAATGAAAAGTACTTCCCGAGGCAAGAGTTTGGGTAAAACGTTCCAAAACTGAAAGATCATAATTCAAGAGAAATAATTTACAAAATGGTTTAATACGCCATCGGGAGTTTTAATAGAAAACAGTTTAGGATTATCGAATCCTTCTCTTTCCAAAAATCAACAGGGGTCACAACCCAAAGGTTTTATTTTCACCATTTAAAACCAGCAACAGTTCACAGGGTTAAAACCCACTTCTCGTGTCCTCAACGGACATAAAATCAACACAACATAATCACGCACATGCATCGCCTAGGACCGGGACGAAGCCACAAATCCCACTCGAGGCCTCTAAGGACCCTCCCGAGCTGGCTAGCTAAACAAATTACAACATCATATCTCACGGTTGGATCAATCACTTGTTGCATCCTGACCACATGATCACAAGCCATGTGTCACCGTAGATTATCTTAGGCTCTCACGGTTGGATCAATCACTTTTTGCATCCTGACCACATGATCGCATGCCATGTGTCAACGTAGACCTTCAACCATATCCACACATTCACACAAATAACATATCACATCAATAATATCCAAGTAATTCACTCAATGGCAACAAACACAATGCACGACGCAATGGTCAATTCACAACGCACCGATATGAGATAATACATACATATATATTATCAAAGCACAACGACAACACCAAGTGTATTCATAGTAATTCACGTAATCATCCACGAACACAATGTCCACAAAACACACGCATTTTGAAAGAGGGCCTTTAACGAGGCTAACCGAATCTTTGAAAGTGAAATTCAAACGATCAAATAAACATAAGGAGACGATCACTAATTATCATATCCATAAAACAAGAATTGTATGGACAAGGTACTTGCCTCGGATAATCACAAACGCGAAGAATCGACCGAAGTAGGTTGGCACGAACCGAGCACGAACCCGCCGACTCCACCAAATGCTAACCCGCGATAATAAACTACGGACAACAATAACAACAATGAAAATGAATTCTATAGCACGACCCAAAGCCGCTGAATTCAAGGAACAAATGACGAAAGTTCAAGGGTTTCCCCCAAAATGGCCAAGAACACAATTCGTCCCGTCAAAATACGAAAACAGAATTCCAAACCAAAATGTGGATATACAATCCATAGGATATGTTTAACAACATCATTTTACAACAATCGGTTCATCAAAAACGGATGGAAAACGAAATCAAAAACAAATCCCCCAAAAAGTCAATTCGAAGGAAATAAAGAAATATACCTTGATTTCACGAAGAACAATGGATTAAATAATGCTAAACACATGAATAATATTAAGATTAATCATACCATCATGGATTAATCAACAATACGGAACGAATCGGACAAAAACCCAAAAACCCCAAAATTTCCCAAAGATAGGGTTCTAGGAAATCTAACCTTGATTCGATGGATCAAAGGATGTTATCGGATGATTAATCAATGATATGAACTCAAGAACTTCATGGATTTGTTGTTCAACAACATGGTTTCGCCTCCTCCGAAACTCCAGCCGCGGATAGAAAAGAAAGGAAATGAAAAACGAGTTAAAATGCGACTGCTCTATCACATTTATACTGGGTCGGACTAGCGTGCGCTAGCCTTCCCGGACTAGTGTGCGCTATCGGCCAGTATCGACCCAGAACCCTCAGTTGGGGCCCGCATGACCCGGCGCTGCTGACAAAACCTGCCGACCGAGACCTGCCCGCCCGACCCCGATAGCGTGCGTTGCGCGGACGCTAGTGCGCGCTAGCCAACCTGTCCAGAACCCTCTGAACTAAACTGCTCGGCCAGGTAACGTGTGCTAGCCGGACGATAGCGTGCGCTACACCTGCCGGTTAGCGTGCGCCGCGACCGACAGTAGCGTGCGCTACCTGCCAATACTTCCCGAGTCCAGTACTCCAGTAATCCCTCTACCCACCTCGATAGCACAGGCCGGTTTGGCGGCGTGGCGCTACACTGCCGAAGCTGGTGTGCCTTTTCCGGCAAGAGCGTGCGCTACTCCGGTTCTGCCGCGCACGTCGGCGGCTGCCCAGACTTCCGACAGTGCCTGCTGCGCCTGTCCGGCCAGTGCTCAGCCGTCATGACCCGACGACTCAATTTCCGAAAATGCACGGAACGAACACGACGAAATTCTCGCGGACAACATCATTGACCCGAAATGAAATACCATGCAACAATTAATCACACGCGACCATGAAAAGGGTCAAGACAACAAATGCGAATGCGGATACCCACAACTTTGGGTAAATTACAAAATGGACCAAAACGCTCGAAAATCACGATACGTGATCGAATAACCAAACCGAAGTTCACAACACGTCTAACAAAGTTAAACGGACTTACAGGAAACTAGAAACAGCAGTTTCGAACGAGATTCGCAAGAATCGAACTCAAGTGCGGAGAAGTCGCCAAAAAGCACGAAACCCAACAAAACAACACCGAAACGAACCCGGATGCCAAAAAGTGCAGAATTAATCATTCTCAGAATGACGAAAAGGTCACAAGAGAGTCGTCAAAATGGACTCTCGCAAAAAAAATAAAATTACCAGAAATCTAAATTGCGGATATTACATACTACCCTCCTTAAAGAAGTTTCGTCCCGAAACTTAAAACAAGTAGGGAGAAGTAATATCCCACCACGAAAACTCAACGAGATACACAAGAAATGCGTAACTTATGCCCAACGGCGAAACGTTACAAGCAACGCAAAGGAATATACGGCGTGAAAACACGCTCCACGACGACCAACAGAACACCACCAGTAGAGACGTAATAAAACCAACAAGTGACAAGCATCATCAAACAGATAATATTATCAAGTCAATTATCCGAACATTCACAAAACACAAAGTACCTATTATAAGGAAACACACACAGTCGAGAAAACAGAAAGTAAACACAAACGATCCACGAGGGCAATCATAAACAATTCGGACTACGTCGAAATCCTCAAAAACCACACTAGGCATCTCCGTGTCCTTTCGGAGCAGAGATGCAATCTCGATCCCCAAACCTCTCAGTTACCGTCTCGCAATGCACAGCTCGGTGACCCACCTGGCCACACTCGAAACAACTGACTAACAGTGAACGACAATTCTTCGCAGTATGGCCCGCTCGACTACAGTTATAACATATCTTCGAGCTGCTCACATTTCTCACTGCAGGGGTACTACTCCTCTGATCACGCGATCTAGGAACCATCTTGGGATGATGAAACGAAGTCCCAACCTCTAGGGGCCCACTCCCCTAATTTCCTAAAAAGTTCCCAATGGTTTTCTGTTTCTTCGAGTCAGACATACTCTCGGTCGATAATCTGGATAGCTCATAGGCTAACGCCTTATTATGATAATCTCTCAAGAAAGTACAAGCGAGACCTGCCATGTACTAACGAATCTCCGACTTCATCCGCCTACTAAAATGACAAATCTTGTCCTCCTCTGTCCTTACTTGGTGTTTGCTAAAATCAATAATAGCTTGAGACAGCGGTACATCCTGCAGTTTCGCCGATAAGAATTCATTAATATTCTGATTTCTGATCGGCTCCGGACAAAACTCATCTCTCATGAATCTCTGGAACTCTACCCATGTGACAACACGATCTTGAGGCTTAACAGCCTCCCACCAGCTAGCGGCATCCTTGTCGAAAAGATACTGAGCTACCGGGACCTTACGTTCTTCTGGACAATCAACCACCTCGGATATCTTTTCGAACTGGAAAATCCAACCATCCCAGCCTAAAGCATCTGCAGCACCAGCGAAACGAGGGGGATTAATATGAACCACTTCTCGAAGCCACTGATTTTCACCAGTGTGCTGGGTCACATGTGTAACACGCTGAACTGCCTAAGTCAACTGAGTCATCTGTGTGGCTACCTGCTGTAAAATAGTAGCGACACCGATACCGATATCATCATCGGTAGCATGATCTCGACCACGCGTCCGATCGCGACGACCACGACCTCGGCCCCTCGGCATACTGAATAAGTAACCACTCAGCACAACAGAAAATCATAACACATAACACATACAATGATAACCATCGTAAGGCTACAATGATTACCATCGTAAGGCAACACACACATGGATATCACAGCAACGACGGCATCGTTCGGCGATATCAACGACTCGAACGATAACCAGTGCACAATTACAAAACATCATGAAACAACCACAGATGTGCACAATCACACAAACCCAAGCTCTAACAGCTCGCACGGGTGCGACAACGCGCAATTCCCCATGAGGCGACAAACATTAAATACCAACATCACACCTCTCACGGAGGGCTAACACTTCTAACGACAATATTAACATCACACACACATTCCCGGACCCCAAACAGGAATGATAAGTTTTAAAAATGGAAACCACCTTTTTGAAAACAATTTAGAAACACCAGTTGATCTTGAGTATTGCCTTTTAAAAAGTAGTACAAACATTGTTATCGAGACTTTGAAAACCATCTTGCATTTGATAAAACGAGGACACTCTCCTTTAAATTGAAACTTTCAGAAATATTCGACCCTTGGGTCTAAGCAACTGCATTTCTAAAAATAATTGAAAATATCTCAAAATATTTTGGTCCCCAACTGGAATAATTAGAAATATATTGCGGCACTAGAAAGCACTTTGAAAGTACCGCGAGAAAATAATTCATTTTAAAGGTACGTCTCGAAATTTATTTTCTAAGATACTCAAGGTTTTCGAAAATATATTAGGCTAGAATGCCCAAAAACTCGCACGTATCAACATTCGGTTACACACACCATAATGTAAGCATCAACTCGCTTAAAATCAAGACAACACCTGTCTTTTACCGGAAAACAAACGGTCAAATATCACAGTTAAAAGGACATAAATAGCGACAAGACTCCTCAAATAAACGAAATATGAGAGTCACACAAACGCATCACGAAACCAAGAATCTGCATAAAGATTCCATCACTTAACACATAATCAAACAAATAGCTCGTGTCTCACGAGGCACAATACAAAGAAGGGAGACTTACGACCACAGGTCGCACGAAGATGATGATCGCCCCACAATACTAATCACGACCAACAAACTCAGACGACGCATCGCGACACGACTCAGTCAGACAAAATCCGACGAGACAAAACTCAACAGACACCACTGACCCGACAGCCTAGGTTTCCACAACCTAAAGCTCTAATACCATTTATGTAACACCCCCAATCCGCTCACGGATATTACACGCTGTAGAGCCTTTCCCCAAGGATCTACCAGGCTGGTAACAACATTGAACAACTCAACAATGCCTTTATGGCTACAATGACTCAGTAGACCGATTTGGTCTTTCAATAATAACATACAACTCAATTTCAACGCATACCCACGCAGGGGTCAAAATACAATAAACTCCCGTACAACGGGAAAAAGATACTGCAGCGGAAAAGAAATACAACTAAACCAATATGGCATCAAACGGGTCTTCATGTGATTAGTATCGATCATATTTCATCATCCTTCATGCCGACCCTGTGTTATGCTCCCAAACCTGAATGCAAAAACAGACATCCACCCCCCGAATACTCGGGGGTTAGCAAAACTCCACTATTTTGCTAGTGCAAATACAAAGTGTAAACTACGAGTACAATCCACATTCCACGAACAACAATAACCAGGAATCCTCAAAGATCCAAACATAATGAAAAGTACTTCCCGAGGCAAGAGTTTGGGTAAAACGTTCCAAAACCGAAAAATCATAATTCAAGAGAAACAATTTACAAAATGGTTTAGTACGCCATCGTGAGTTTTAATAGAAAACAGTTTAGGATTATCGAATCCTTCTCTTTCCAAAAATCAACAGGGGTCACAGCCGAAAGGTTTTATTTTCACAATTTAAAACCAACAACAGTTCACATGGTTAAAACCCACGTCATGTGTCCTCAACGGACATAAAATCAACACAACATAATCACGCACATGCATCGCCTAGGACCGGGACGAAGCCACAAATCCCACTCGAGGCCTCTAAGGACCCTCCCGAGCTGGCTAGCTAAACAAATCACAACATCATATCTCACGGTTGGATCAATCACTTGTTGCATCCTGACCACATGATCACAAGCCATGTGTCACCGTAGATTATCTTAGGCTCTCACGGTTGGATCAATCGCTTGTTGCATCCTGACAACATGATCGCATGCCATGTGTCACCGTAGACCTTCAACCATATCCACACATTCACACAAATAACATATCACATCAATAATATCCAAGTAATTCACTCAATGGCAACAAACACAATGCACGACGCAATGGTCAATTCACAACGCACCGATATAAGATAATACATAAATATATATTATCAAAGCACAACGACAACACCAAGTGTATTCATAGCAATTCACGTAATCATCCACGAACATAATGTACACAAAACACATGCATTTTGAAAGAGGGCCTTTAACGAGGCTAACCGAATCTTTGAAAGTGAAATTCAAATGATCAAATAAACACAAGGAGACGATCACTAATTATCCTATCCATAAAAAAAGAATTGTATGGACAAGGTACTTGCCTCGAATAATCACAAACGCGAAGAATTGACCGAAGTAGGTTGGAACGAACCGACCATGAACCCGTCGACTCCACCAAACGCTAACCCGTGACAATAAACTATGGACAACAATAACAACAATGAAAATGAATTCTATAGCACGACCCAAAACCGCTGAATTCAAGGAACAAATGACGAAAGTTCAAGGGTTTCCCCCAAAACGGCCAAGAACACGATTCGTCCCGTCAAAACACGAAAACAGAATTCCAAACCGAAATATGGATATACAATCCATAGGATATGTTTAACAACATCATTTTATAACAATCGGTTCATCAAAAACGGATGGAAAACGAAATCAAGAACAAATCCCCCAAAAAGTCAATTCGAAGGAAATCAAGAAATATACCTTGATTCGACGAAGAACAATGGATTAAATGATGTTAAACACATGAATAATATTAAGATTAATCATACCCATCATGGATTAATCAACAATACGGAACGAATCGGACAAAAACCCAAAAACCCCAAAATTTCCCAAAGATAGGGTTCTCGGAAATCTAACCTTGATTCGCTGGATCAAAGGATGTTATCGGATGATTAATCAATGATATGAACTCAAGAACTTCATGGATTTGTTGTTCAACAACATGGCTTCGCCTCCTCCGAAACTCCAGCCGCGGACAGAAAAGAAAGGAAATGAAAAACGAGTGAAAATGCGACTGCTCTGTCACATTTATACTGGGCCGGACTAGCGTGCGCTAGCCTTCCCGGACTAGCGTGCGCTATCGGCCAGTATCGGCCCAGAACCCTCAGCTGGGGCCTGCACGACCCGGCGCTGCTGACAAAACCTGCCGACCGAGACGTGCCCGCCCGACCCCGATAGCGTGCGCTGCGCGGACGATAGCGCGCGCTAGCCAACCTGTCCAGAACCTCTGGACTAAACTGCTCGGCCAGGTAACGTGCGCTAGCCGGCCGACAGTGTGCGCTACACCTGCCGGTTAGCGTGAGCCACGACCGACAGTAACGTGCGCTACCTGCCGATCCTTCCCGAGTCTAGTACTCCAGTAACCCCTCTGCCCAGCCCGATAGCGTACGGTAGCCGGTCGGCAGCGTGCGCTACACCTGACGAGCTAGCGTGCGCAGCCTTCCGGCAGTAGCGTGCGCTACGCCGGTTCCTGCCGCGCCTGCCCGGCCAGTGCCCAGCACTTCCGACAGTGCTTGCCGCGCCTGTCCAGCCAGTGCTCAGCCGTCATGACCCGACGACTCGATTTCCGAAAACGCACGGAACGAACACGACGAAATGCTCGTGGACAACATCATCGACCCGAAATGAAATACCATGCAACAATTAATCACATGCAAACATGAAAAGGGTCAAGACAACAAATACGAATGCGGATACCCACAACTTTGGGTAAATTACAAAATGGCCCAAAACGCCCGAAAATCACGATATGTGATCGAATAACCAAACCGAAGTTCACAACACGTCTAACAAAGTTAAACGGACTTACAGGAAACTCGAAACAGCAGTTTCGAATGAGATTCGCAAGAATCGAACTCAAGTACGGAAAAGTCGCCAAAAAGCACGAAACCCAACAAACGACATCGAAACAAACCCGGATGCCCAAAAGTACAGAATTAATCATTCTCAGAATGACGAAACGGTCACAAGCGAGTCGTCAAAATGGACTCTCGCTAAAAAAAAAAAAGAAAATTACCGGAAATCTAAATTGCAGATATTTCAAATCTTACATCGACTGTTCATTTCACGTATTTAAGGATTTCTTTGGCTGTCGTGAAGTGTGACTCCTTAGGTGCGACTTGATACCGAGCACGTACTCCTACAGCAAACTGGATATCGGGCTTGCTAGCTGTTAGGTACATGACTGAGCCAATAAGCTTCATGTAGAGAGATTGATCAACCGGCTTTCCATCTTCGTCAGCACTAATTTACGTGGAAGTGCTCATAGGGGTTGACGAGAATTTTGAGTTATTTATCCCAAGCTTGTTGAGTAGATCCTTGTTGTCCTTGTCCGGGTTGATGAAGATTCC